>OU015490.1:98209756-98442256 GCA_907164885.2 Dolomedes plantarius
TTGCTCGAGACAGCTAATTAAGCATTAGTAACAAATTGCTAATGTACAAATCTTATCTCCGTTCTATATTAACTTATGGAGAGCCTGCATATTCAAATTGTACTAATACTCACATTTCAAAACCCGCTTCTGCACAGAGAAGCACTATCAAACAAATTATTAACGCGCCATGATATTTTAGAAATGTTGATATCTACAGGGAGACTGGTCTCCCAACTATTCAAAATTATCTTCAAAAAGTAGCTGTTAAATTCCACAACTAAAATGATAATGAATTACTTAAACTTAAAGAACTCGCAAATTATGATCGTGCTGATTTTGATAACAGGAAAAGGCTAAGAGCTACCCTGTCTCTTTTTTAAGTGTTGTCCCACTTCCTTTTCTTTTTTCTCTGAAAAATAAAATATATATATAAAATTGATACTTAGCTTGTGATGGCAAAAAACAATAAAAAATCTTAAAAAACAAATATATGTATTGCTATCCTAAACTTTCTACTCTCACTTTTAACTCAAATTAGTATCGGCCGTAAACCCTCCAATGGACTGTCCATGCAAGTTGCTGCTTCACTTCTGTATAGTACGAACTCACCGATCAAGAGCGATCCAATCACTTTTGTCCTTTCCTCTTTTTCCTATCCAATGGTTCCCCGCTGCTTACAGATAGAGAAACTTGCGTTAGAGGACGTAGCCCAGGAAACGCATTTAGACCCATCTTCTTATAGTTCTTATGGAAATATATTTTATGAATAAAATGCTTTTAAAATTTATAAAGATATCTTTATTTGACATCAAAAAGAGTCAATTTCAGTTACTACTTTTACCTGTTCCCGAATATAACTAGTATATAATAAGTGCTGACTTGAAGGAGTTCCCTTGACATATGATTCTACATAGTGAACGAATATTCTATGTTGTTTACCTGAATTAAAATCTCTGCATTAGAAGGCTAGACACAAGGAATGCAGTTAGCTTGCCAAAATGTCTGCAGAAAATATTTCCCTTCGTCTTTAAATCGTCCATTGTATTGAACTTGATTGTAATTAATAACAGTACCTTGACTGACGATTCGGAGAAGTAGAAATTCATAGGTGGAGGGGTACTTATCTTTACCGTAAATTAAATATTTCCAGCAGGATACTGCCATCCCTAGATCGAACACTCATCGCCTCGCAGCTCCCTCTCTCATTTTTTCCCTGTTTCGAAACTTGCAGCGGAAATTAGCCGCAAGCATTACATGAGACATTTTGTCTTAGACTCTGCAACGCAGACGGTTCAGTGAATTGATTGTACAAGTAAACGGAATCTTAAATAAAATACTGGTATCGAATTAAAATATTTAGAACAGGTTTCTTTGCACTTACAAAATATACTTCAAAATTAAACTTTTGATATCAATATGTGTATATAGTAAATAAATATTATATAGAGTAAATAAAAAGCAAATTTCTATTTTACAGAGAACATGAATCATCAAATAAAATGGTATGTAATATCGTTCATGTGTTTAGGTGCTTTCTATTAAAACTACTATGTACTAACCCTATTGGATACCCTCACATCAATGTTAACCTATGGAGAAGATGTGTCTACTATTTACAGCTATATGAATACTGATAATCCAATGAAAAATGGTATTTTCAGATACCCTGAACTTTTCTACATATTGCAACTGTATTCATTTTATAAATTTCGTCTACCAAAGGAATTAATGAGATCGAGATATAAAACACACAATACCAGATTTTCCCCCAGAATAATTTAAATTTTAAAATATTATTTGCATAAAAAAATCGAAAAATGCCGCAATATGTAAAATTTCTTTCTCTATTAAAGAGTAGAATTTAAAAAAAAAATCTTTAAATCGAAGTTGGCAATCCATGGAAAAATTTTCTCCATAGGTTAACATTGAGGTGTGCTAATCCAATAGGGTTAATACTCAGCAGCCTTAAAAACAATTTCATGCAGATGCTGGAGAGCTCTGTTGTCAATTTTTGTTTCAAAAGAGCTAATTAGACAGCTATTTGTTTGATAACATTAGTCGCTAAATAGTAAGCTAATCCTATTTCTTCTAGGTGAACCCATCCTTCATTGGCTGGCAGTTTCACGGTTCACAAAATACGATCTTCACTGCAAATTCACTGAAGAAAATTCACTCATGATGGTTTGCCTCTGACGTACAGAAATTACTTCATACGAAGTGTTTTTCAAATAGCCTGTGTAATTTTTCTTTTCTACTTACTCCTCTCTCTATATATACAGCTTGATATAAAAAGGTTAATTTTGCAGCATAAGCAAAGCGTGCTTCGAACTCTTTTTTGGGAGGGGTCACGAATTGAATTCAGTTAGGGCCCTTCTCAGCGCATTGACTGCCGGACGGTTCTTAAAATAGGAAATAATGTGATTTTTTTTTCATACAATAACAATAGAATTGATGTTTGAGTAGTATTCAAAAGCTATACAATGAGAAGAATAAATATAATATAAATAAAATGAGAATAAAAAAAATATAGCATTGAATTTTCGTTATGGATCATATCATTGTTGAAAACTCTGTTAAGGATAAAGATATAATCGGAATCTTAAGTGTCACAGTTATATATATATATATATATATATATATATATATATATATATATATAAAAGTGTAAGACCTCTTTTCGTACCCTTTTTCTTAAATTCTCATGTTGCAGTCCTCTTCATAGCACAAGTGATGGCATTTCAGAGCCTCCAACGTTCAGACACAGTCTGCTAGCATTTGCTGACCATGGGCCTTAGTACTTGGGCATGTCGAAAAGTTGCCACGTAAAAATGACAACATCGGGCGAATATTTCCAAAATCTAAGCATTAGCATTATTGTCAGTCAAGAATTCACGTCCCGAAGGCATAATTTTAGCGTGGTGAAATTTTCTATGCTCTAAGACTTGGGATCGATGTGACTCCTGCCGAGTCGATTACTGTGACAGAAAATCACATACAGTTAAGATGTGTGGGTTTAGAGGAAAGGATAATAACTCGTCTTCTTAGCCGCAACGAATATCGACCACTGATGGCATAAATACTTCATATTATAATGCACTGACAAAAACTTTCAGGAGCTTCAAGAGGTGTTGTGGGAACTATAATCCATGGGAGGACCCAATATTCTAGAATTATGTAGCAACGCATTCAAAATTTCAACGATCAGATAAGATAAACAAAATAGGAAAGAGAATGGAAAGTGTAAGAAACCATAAAAGCATTGAGAGTTCATGGGAAAATAATAACGGAGAGAATAAATAAAAAATTGAATCCGAACGAAGCTCCGATCGTAAAGAATGCTGACAAACAAAAATGAAAAGTGTTTAAGCTGCTGTGCACTAAACCAGTTGGATTCCCTCACCTCAATATTAACCTATGGAGAAAATTTGTCTACGATTTACAGATACATAAATGCTGATAATCAAATAAAAATTGTATTTTCAGATAGCCTTATATTTTCTGCACTTTGCAACAGAATTCATTTTATAAACTTTGTCCACCAAAGTACTCATAAGCGTTTAGAACACACTACACCAGATTTTATCCCCGTATAATTTAAATTAAAATATATTATTCAAATTTTTTTCTCTATTACTGAGTACAATATATTAAAAAATCTTTCAACCCAATCTTGGAATTTTTTTCTCCATAAGATAAAATTGAGATCAGACACTTCATCAGGGTTAGTACACAACAGCCTTAAGAGTGAAGAAGACAGCTAAACTTTCCGGTAGAGACCATCTGGTATCGTAAAGTAAAGAGAATTTGAAATCCCTTACGCGTAAGATACTCTAGGATCGATAGCGAGTAAATAATTTTTGTAAAACTGCATTTTGTATGCTTATTTGACATCATCAGTCTGCAACAATTAGGTTTACTAGACATTAATTTTATACGTATAAGATACACTACGATCGATAGCGAGTCAATATTTTTTTAGATAAATGTGTTTAGTATAATTTATTTGGCACCATGCGATCACGTATAGCTGTAGATTTACTTCATTTTAATGTATAACGTACGTTGGTGAGTAAATATTTTTCACAAAATATATTTTGTATAATTTATTAGACATCATCAGTTTACAATAAATCGATTTACTATATTTTAATACATACTACTCGTCTTAATTTATTATAAAAACAACTTCCATAAAGAGGAATAATAAACCATTCCCTACAGTAATATCCAATTCATAAAACACTTCTTCCTAAACTTAAGCTTTAAACTATTGCAGACAACTCGGTTGCGAGCTTTCCAAGTTATAATAGGGAGCCCTAGCAATAACGTAAATCACAGTTAAACATTTTGTTGCATCGTTCAATTACACGACGAATCTGCAAGTGCTGTGCTGTTTAAGCATGCCATAATTCAGTACAATCATTGATATCAGTGGTCGAAGCATGCATTATTAATTCTCGTTTCTAGTGACAATACACTGAAGTGGCACATATATTGGATGCTTGAGGGCATTCATTGAAATGATCTAAGGAGCAGGTTGTAAATTTCTTAGATTGAGGTTCTGAGACTGACGTATTCGTATTGTAAAAGGAGTGGTTTCAGAGGAACATAATTTTAAATAGGAACTTTCAATTTATTCGAAATACATAAAACGCATGCTTATTTTGATAAAGCAGAACTAAATTATACAGAGAGGAAACCTTAAAAGTAGAAACCTTAATTTGAGGCACCATCAGCTCAAATTATATTTTATTTCTACGATCTGGTGGTGCTACTGATGAGATGCACTTTGGATTAGCGGAAGGCAGCCGTGTTTTAAATTATGTTTTTTATATTCTGAATTTCGGTAAAAGTCTCAAAGAAATGACAGTATTTTTGGATAGTGTGTAAAATTCAATATTTAATTCTAAACACTCTTACATTTATGAATTATTTAATAATATTATTTTTGGAGAAATATCTTGATACGAAATTGTAGTGGCTATAAAAACTACCCAGTATATCACTTTTAGTCTACCTAGTTTTATTATTAATAACAATGTTATACAAAACTTTAAATATTAGGTTTAATAAACTATACAATGACTTACAAATGTCTAGCCCATAAAATAAAAATAAAAATGCATAATGTCAATGATTCCCGAGTAGTTATAATTAACTAGCTGAATACCCGTGCTTCGCTACGGAATTACAATGAAAAAATAATGAAATTGATTTTTAAAGGATTTCCTTTATAAACAATATTTTTTGTTTCTTCATTGGGCCGAACTAATATTACCAGGTTGAACTTACGCGTGAGCAAGCTATGTAAAACTGACAGTAGGAGAAATAATTTTCTCTCAAATCTACGCCAGCGTATTTTTAAGTTTGGCCTTGAGAATTATTCATCGTCATGGCGAAATATACTTTGGGGGGAAATTGCAGTCTCTTAAAGTCAAAGGAGAGATCATTGGGTATTAGAGGAATGCGTGGCACAAACGCTTTTTCTCCTTGAGAACACCTGGTTAAAATCATGGCTTCGATTAAATTTTTATGCAAGGCTTGTAGTCTAGCGCCATTACACAATTTCGGTGTTTTTAAATTCCGAAGGAGCATTACGGGTGTGCCCTTACACAAAGAGAGCTTATGATATGGAAGACTCGGAGGTTTAAGGGAATTTAAAAACTCTACCAGATAGTTAACGGTATCATCTGAATTACAGTGTCTATTGATTGTCAAAATTTCAGCCCTTTAGATCCAGCGGTTTGGTCTGTGTGAGGTCTGTCAGTTAGTTACGGAGCTGTTTTATAATTAGGTTTATTTTCATATGCATAAAAATACTAATTTGAATTAAATTTCTTAAAAAGACTTCCATCTCAATTTGTCTAGTGGTTAAATTTTATCTTTTACCATATTTTAATGTTTTGTCATTTTATTTTGTTGGTATGCACGTGACGCAAAATTTATTTAAAGTATCACAAAAAGAAAAGGAATCTCGTGATCAGCATTTAATAAATTAAATTCTAAAAATTAATCTTTAAAAATTCACCGAAAATCAGAAAATGGCGGTAAAGATTAGAAAAAAGATTTCATTTAAAAAGAATTTTTTATGCTCTTTCTAATGAAATAAATTTTATAACCCTCAATTTATTATTTTTTAATGCAAACGTAAAAAAAACAGCTTAAAATTTTAATTTAAAAAATCTAAGAATAATTTTTCAAAAGTCTTTCTTAGTGCACCTCTACGCTGTAAGAAGAATCTCAATGCAAAATTTCAGTCCTTTAGGTCCAGCGGTTTGGTCTGTGCGTTATCTGTCAGTCAGTCAGTCAAGAACTGTTTTATATATACAGATTACTTCCTCTTCTTTTTTATTCTTAAAACTTCGCGTATTTCATGCCCATAATTCATCATTTCTACGAAACCTTTGAGAAATGTTCATGACACAATTCACATTCCCCTAAGTATTTCATCCACTTTATGAAGTATTTTTACGTGAAGAATTTTTATTTCGTTAAACCCTCTTAAAAGCGAGTAAAAGCTAAGGTAACTTGACATATAAATATGACAGGTAGTTTAAAGGGATAAAATGTCTACTTAGAGGTACTTAATTTTATTTTAAAACTATAAAATTACCAAATGCAATCATAATTTTATACCTATTTTTTAAGATTGATTTCTATTGGTACGGTTATCTTTAATCGTACCACTTTGATGGTTAAATGGACTAACGCGGATTACTAATGTTACTTTTAGAGCGTACAGACAGTCACATAATCAACAAAATACATACTATTTATAACAATTTATTACGATGTTTTTATCAACTCGCTTTCTTGTTTGTTTGTGTGTTTGTGTGTTTGTACCATACAAATCTTGCAATCGATTTTTAACTAACTTCCCGACTAGCTAGACATTTGAAACTTTTAGAATAGCTCAGTATACGATGACAATGCATTATTTTAACACTTTTAGCCATCTTTAAGCAGAATTAAATTAATTTTCAGTTATTTTCAGTTAATTTTGTTTTGCAGACTGGTGCAGCCATCTATTAGCCGGAACGGGAAAGAAAAGTTAAACGCAAGTTAACTTCCAATTAACTTCATTTTCATTTAAGTTCATGGGATATTTCATCAAAAAATTTTAAAAAGTGTTTATTAATACATAGAATTGTCAAGTTTATATGATTCAACAGAAAATTTCAAAACATGGTATATAAAAAGTTCTTTTTATCTTGTAATTATTATGAATGAAATAGCATGCATTGATTTTGCTTGCGGCTTAAATAGACACTTGTAGCAGCTGAAACCGGTTTGTTTAATTTATCAGAACCCGTTTCTCAAGGAAAGTATTTTTGTTAACTATCGTATAAAGACTACAAAACTGACATATCAGTCTGTCTACCTATACTGAGATTTGATACAGTCTACTAAAAAAATCTCTAATTGCTGTAAAAATTTAAATTTTTAAGGTAAAATCCATATTGCTAGGGGTTTATCACTTCATCTTATACACCTGTTAGTTTTCTCAGTAGTCGAATTGCATTTCCAAAATATTCTTAAATTTGCATGTCGTTCCTAAACTATATGATGAATTGAACTCTAGAGAATTAAGAGCATATCCACAAAACATTTATTTTTACTTTCCTCAGAGTGGAAAAAAAACTTGCTGAGAGAAAGATGATACAATTGTTTTACATTTTCGAATCGATGTTTCTTTATTGAGACCAAAATTGTTACAAAAAATTCGGCATTCTCGAAAATTCATCCGCAGTACAGATAAATAAAAATTCCATTGGAATTTTCAGTTAATTTTGTACTATCCAAATTTTTCTTTAAAAATTAAAATTAAAGCAAACGTATTAAATAATTTTTAAAAATATATTACCCAGCAATAGAATAATTCATCTTAACCTTATCGTATAATGCAGGAACAGCACCATACGAACGTAAATAAACAAAACGGGAAGAAATTCGCAATATTAAGTAAAAAATAGTATTGGAAATTATATATGCTTTGATGTTCATTTTATCTAGAAGTCAAACTAAAATTCAAAAGGCATTAAAAAAAACTCATTTCGAGATTAACACACCAAGAGTTCAACAATGAAATTGAATTTGTTTTCCTCATTTGATAAACGTTACCAAGGCATTGGTATTATTACTTGTATTATCGATAATTTCGGTGAACTCGAAAATGGAAGAAACGTACATCTGTCAATATGCTAACAAAAGTACGTTAGTACAAATCATTTACTCTATGAAAATTAATTATTTTACTCTATATAAATTAATCATATTAATAATAAAAATAAATGGGCCCGATGTATGCAAGTGGACTTATTTTTTATCTTCTGTGAAACAGAAATTCGGTTGTAAATCTTATGATATTACTAGCTGAAAACCCGTACTTCGCTACGGTGTACATTCAAGTTAAATACAATGGTCAAGGTATGCAATTAATGCAATAAAAAATATATATATTAATCAAAAAATCGTAACGGATATTTTTATAGAGAAAATAATGTAGAAGAAAATATTCATTTTAAATCTAATATAATATACTAAAGAATATAGTACAGTTAATACAGAACAGTTTGAGGAACATTTCTTTTACTCTATTTTAATATTTTTTGGGATAATGTCCAATCGTCTGCCACATTAGAAAAAAATTTTTTGACAATTTATTTCGTTGTTATCCACGTGATAATAAATTAATTTAAAGTATTAAAAAAAGAAAAGAAATCACGTGATCAGCATTTAATAAATTAAATTCTATAAATGAATTTTTAAAAATTCACCAAAAACAAGAAAATGGAGGTTAAGATTCGAAAAAGATTTTATTTTAAAGGAATTTTTATGATCTTCTCGTGATATAAATTTTATAACCCTCAGATTATTATTTTAAATGCAAACTTTAAAGAATGTTACAAAACAACTTAAAAGTTTAATTTAAACAAATCTAAGAATAATTTTTCAAAAATCTCTCTTAGTGCAGCCCTACACTATAAGAAGAATCGCCATGCAAAATTTCAGCCCTTTAGGTACAGCGGTTTGATCTGTGTCATGTCATGTTTATATATGTCAGTCAGTCACCCAGTCTGTCAGACAGTTACGGAACTGTTTTATATACATATAGGTATATAAGTATTTCTAAAATATTAAACATAAGTAAAATGTTATGATCACACTCATAAATGTACTTATATAATTTGTTGCTAAGCACGAGGTAGACTTGGGCATCGGACCGGGGGTGTTCAGTTTGAATCAAGACGAGCGCAATTAAATACCTTCATGTCTAGGTCGGATATGAGCGTTTTAAATCCATAGACCAGAAATTCCTTCCACGAAGTCAGTGAGTGGGGAAACTGCGAGCCTTGCAGACCTCGTCCCTCGGGATGCTTAATCAAAATTCAGGTGGCACCAGGGAAGCATTGTTGACTTACCAATACGATGCTCCCGATAAAAACTAGTCAAAAATTTTCACGGTTTCTGTGCGAATGTCTCATGACAAATGCACCCACATTAGCCAAAAGAAAAATAAGTAGGGGAGATCCGTGAATTATGGATCATCGTGTAATATGAACCATGTGGAAATTTATGTGTTCACTACTAGATAGCAGAACCATTCCATTACCTTTAGTGAATATTAGTGTTATCCAAAGCAGGAGTTGACTTGTACATGTGTGCCTTCATGTGGACGATTATGAAATTATGTTTTTCGTTTATATGATCATTGATGTAATAGGTACGTTAAAATGAAAGTATTACTTTCTGCTGTTAGGTAATTTTTATATAATTTTCCCGTTAATAATAGAAAATGTACTTATTTATTCAACAATCCGTACATGGGTTTTATGCACCATTTTGCATAGCGATATGTGATTGGAAACAACGTTGCTCCATCCATGCGTGTAACATGAACCATGCACTGTTGTGTAAAATTGACCACTGATCCATATTACTCAACCACTGGCCAGAGAAGCAGTGGGGATCATACTATCACTTCCTTTGCATACTACCCATCGAATACAGACTTTGGACCTCGCTTTCTTTCGTCCATTAAGCGTCTACTATTCCCATGAGAGGGACCAGTAGTTGAAGGATCATGCTGGACGGGCCGTTTCACAATTCCAAGTGTGTGAACTATTCGGGAAGGCTTACGCACGGTCGTCATCTCTTGAAACCGCCGCAGATGGTTTCCGTGCAGGTGGGATTTGGCCTGTCAATCGCCATGTATTTCACGATTTCGACTGCGCTCCATCCGTTGTTTCTGATAAAGCCCCACCTTGAGTCACATCAGAAGACGAGACCAACGACCACATGCCAGAAAATGTAGTTCCTATCGTTGCAGTGTGTTGCATCTTTTGTTGCAGTGTGTGGTGAATAATAAACAATCGCTACCGGTCTGGAACATCTGCTGCCATCTTGGTGGGTTCCCGGCCGTCATTAATATTTCTTGATGGACCCCACTGGTGTGTGGAGGTTTTGGGGGACTGGCTACTACCTTGGAGGGGTCAGGGTAGATTCTTCCGATCATTATGTCCCAGTCATTAGGGGTATGGGTGTTGGCCCCCTTTTCTTGGCAGGCCTTGTTTTGTTGGCGGTTTTCTGGAGGCCCACATTTTCTGGTAACCCCTACATTATAAGAGCTGACCACAGCCGAATGAGTTATCTTTAAAAAAATAGCTACCGACTTCTTTCAAAACATTGATAACGAACTTTTATTGGAAAACTTCGACTATGACCCAGCCGCAGCTGAAAACAAGAAACTGCCTCGTGCTGTTCTTGTTCGTTAATTTGTTTTCCCTTTTAAATAAAATTAAATATATATATATATAAACCAAAAATCAATACGTGCTTGCACGGTAAAAAACAATTTAAAATCTTAAAAATAATACGTAGCATGACTACGGTAAAAAATATTGTATCTAAATCTTAAGCTTTCTCCTTAGTTCCTATCCTTAAACTTTCTCCTAGCCATGTGACAGAAAATTTTGTGTCATTGTAATTTTGTATAAGTTCATGGGTCGTAGAGCCCACCACTCACTTTTCTCTCTTTCTCTGTCCCCACCTTATGGCCATTAGTTTTTATTCCTTGTCCAACCGATGCAAGAAAGGCTCCCGAGGGCGTGCCCCAGAAGAAGTGGTCCACTACATTTCATGTTGACGTCATGTTGACGAAGGAGTTAGTTAGACACGGGGGTTTTTTAGATCCCCATGTTTCTCACAGACGAAGGGAGTCTGCTCGTTGTATTAGTTGTGTGATTAAAGGTACTTGAAATCGTCTTCCACGTGGGGCTTTTATGGCTCCGGAATCCTGTTTGTCCGGAAGGATTGATTTTCCTTCCCACTTACTACAAAAAGCAAAGAAAGACGCAAGAGAAGAGTAATGTTCTCTTTACATATAGAGTAGGGTTTATAAAACGGATATATCTGTATACGTTATATGCGGTTTTTAATTATGCGATATCCTTCCAACATTTTCCAGATCTCCTAAACTTAATTTCTTTAAATTTTCCATAAACATTAGGCACTGAAATTGGAAATTTGACATATTATTTTTTAATTTTTGAAAGATATCTGAAATCTGCTTCCATATATTCAAGAAAACACATTGTAAATTAAAACAAAAGTTAAAAACACAAGTTTGCGTTGAATTCCCATGAAGTTGGAAACAAATGGAGGGTGAAGACGGCATTTTGTGTGAAGAATCGATGAACCCTCGATCATCCCTCGATGAACCAGAAAAAAGAATTATGGAAAGAACTAAATTCATATATTTCAAAAGCATCCAACAATAAACATGTAGGAATATCAACTGATAGCGGCACTTTAAAACCAGAATTTAACATCTTCAAGAGAACTTCTAAGGGAATACCAAATCTTGAATCGCTGTATCAGGCACTGAAAAAAGCGAAACCGACTTCAACAGATTCCGAGAGAGTATAGAAGATGTCTTAATTTGAGTCGGTAACAAGAATACGGCTAGCTGAACATGGACTTTACAGGACATCTTGATATAAAATACACATACACAACGGACGATTACGTATCTTACGAACACACACAATTTCATTTTTACCATGTTTTTATTAACTTGCTTTCTTGTTTGTGTTTGTGTGTGTGTTTGTTTGTCCAATACAAATATTGAAATCGATTTTTAACGAACTTCCCGACTAGCTAGACATTTCAAACTTTTAGAATAGCTCAGAACACGATGACAATGCATTTTTAAATACTTTTAGCCATATTCAGTTATTTTCAGTTAATTTTGTTTTGTATACTGGTGCAGCCATCTATTGGCTGGAACGGGAACGAAAAGTTGTATCCAATTAACTGCATTTTCTTTCAAGTTGATGGGATAATTCATAAAAAAAAAATTTTAAAAGTATTTATTAATACATAGAATTGTCAATTTTATATGATTCAACAGAAAATTTAAAAACATGGTATATAAAAAGTTTTTTTATCTTGTAATTATTAGCACACTCTACTGAGAAGAAGTTCACCCCCTCACTGCTTCGTCAGGATCCTACCTTCCGATGAGCCTATTACTAGTAGTCAGGGGGAGAAGGTTTACTGTCGGCGGAGTTGAAAATTATATTTGTTACAAGAACCTTTTCCATTCTGAAACAAAAATTAGATCTAGGCTTTCTTGCGCATCACTGAATACACTAACATATTTTTTAAATACTATTATTTAAATAAAAAATGAATAAGATTTTGTATTTTAAAATTTAAAAGCAATAAAAGTAATATTTAAAATGTTCAGTAATATTTTTTTATTCGGTTACCCTGCATCCGTCATATATTTTGAAAATTACTATTCTATAACCGAGTTTACAGAAAATCAGAATATTTAGAAACCCTACTGTAGAGGTATTAGTTCAACAGATACCTCAAAAACAAGCATACTTTAAATTTGAATTTTACACATTTTTAAAACATTTCAAGATGCTCGAAATTTTGTATTTACACAATGCATTTTACATAAAAACACATGGAAGTGAAACAATAACAACAAAGTTCAAGTTAAGATGAAAATAATAAAATTTTGAGTCTTAGACACCCTTGAGTTTCCTGTTTTATAATATTACACAAGGCCGATTGGCTAGGTTTGAAACCTATTGATATATTTTGCCTCACGACGTCTACACAGACTGGTATCATACTAAATTACAGGTCTGAACCTAAAACAAATTTTAAGACCTTTAATATTATAAAAGATTGTAATATTTTATGGCCCTAAAAAGCTTAATATTCTCTAAAATAAAAATTATTTGCTCTCGTGTAACGTATCAATCTCATTTTCCAAAAACTGAAAAAAAACTTTAAAATGAATTTAATTTAGCATTAAGGTGTTCTTATCATCACTTGGGCAGATTTTCGTTATTGCCTTTTTCAAATTCTCCAAAATACCATCCTTCCCCCCCCCCCAAAAAAAAAAGAATTGGGGGATATAGCAACGCCTTGGTGATGTTTAACACAGGAAGAAAATAAAAGATAATATAACAATGCCCTAGAGATGTTTAACAGAGGAAGAAAAAGAAGGTAATAAAACAATGTTTTCGCAATGTTTAACATAGGAAGAAAAAAAAGGAAATATAACAATGTTTTATGCCGTTTTACACAGGCAAAAAAGGTATTATAACAGTGCCTTATTGACGTTTAACATAGGGGAAAAAAGGTGTCATAACAATGCCTTGCCGATGTTTAACATAGGAAGAAAATAAAAGGTAATATAACAATGCCTTGGAGATGTTTAACAGAGGAAGAAAAAGAAGGTAATAAAACAATACCTTGGTGACGTTTAACACAGGGGGAGGTCATATAACAATATCTTGGCGATGTTTAACAGACAAAGGAAATAAAGAAATATAATAATGACCTGGAGATGTTTAATAAAGGAAGAAAAAAAAGGTACTATAACAATGCCTTTTCGACGTTTTATCACAACAAAAAAAGGTGATATAACAATGCCTTGGAGATATTTTAAGAGGAAGAAAAAATGATATATAACAATGCCTTTGCAACGTTTCATACAGGAAAAAAAGGGTAATATGACAATGCATTGGCGATGTTTAACAGAGGAAGAAAATAAAGATAATATAAAATTGCTTTGGCGACGTTTGACACGGGAAGAAGAAAAGCCATATAAGAATGCATTGGTGACTTTTAACAGAGGGGAAAAAAAGAACTTAAATGAATAACTTGGTGGGCATTTAAAATCTTGAAACGAGTTTCTTTATAGTTTATATTTTTGTTCATTAGCGTTACTATGGTTTATATTTGAATATTTATCATGATCAATTTGTTTTCCTTCAAAAGCCGTTTCGAACTCTGAAAACCGGAAAAGGTCACTGAAAATAAGATGTTGAGAGCAAGGGCATTAAAATAGCTCGTGTACAGAAGTTTTTTAAAGAAATTTGCCGACAGAGACAAAATTGTCAAAGTATCCAAGTTACGTCAGAATTTTACGTTTATCCGCAGTATTTTTAATAAAGGTTCCTCCTGGTTTTTTGCCAAGCGGTTAAAATTAATAAATTTGTTGTTGTTTGAATACTACGTAAATAGAAAGTTACAAATTATTTTTTCGCTGGGTAACCACATGTTTAAAAGTCATTAATATATTTGAAATTTAAATTTTTAAAATGTTGATCACCCGTAAACTTAAATGTCTTAAGGGGACTCGGTACCCTTTAAAGGAATATTTTTGCAGAAGTATATTTACCTATAGTATACACATATTATTATAGGTAATACTTAAACAAACTGATTTTAACAAGAAAAAAAATTATTTTGGGGGTAAAAATTGAGTAATTTAAATTTTTAAAAAAAATCAAAGAATTTTAAAAATTGTTTTTCTCCTTTAGTTCTGAAAATTCTAACATGATTTTTTTATTAGATCTTTATCACATTATACTTTATAGTTTTAAGGATCGATTTTACATATAATGAATTAGTTTCTGAGAAAAAAAATAAAATGTACAAGTCTAGGCAAAAAAGCAGCAAAAAACATGGTTTCCTCAACATTTCGATTTTTCTTTTTTTTTTCTTTTAATTATATTGTAAAATACCTCCCTAGTTTTATTAAATACATTATATTAAACATACAAAAAAATAATGGAGTCATTTGACATATATTTGTAGACGTAGTCGTGTTTTAAACACAGTAAAACGTCAAAAACAGCAAACTGAGAAAAATCCATTTAAAGATTTAAGCACTGAAAAAACTGTATATACCTATTCCAGTTTTTGTAATATTAATGTCGTTATGTTGCTACTTATCTATCTTTAAAATTATAGCCATTTTCTTTGAATAGGTGAACATCTAGTTATAATTAGAGGCTTTTATTAAAAACTTATCCAAACAGAAATAATGAGAGAACTGGTGAAAAATGGGAGTAACAATTTAAATATCTTTCTTAGAGTGCTTTTAAATATTTATAAATATTATTACAAGACATTTGTACTAAAGATTTATAGCATAAATTAATAGTTTCGTTAAGAATTTTAAAATTTAAGTTGCAATGGTTCATCAACAGAGTCCACAAACCTCGGTCATAACATTTGACGATTTTAAAAACATCCTGCTGATTATGTAACGCCGCCTCTCTTTTCCGCCTCTTATTGTATGCATTGTACCCGTATTAAATTTGCAAACTGCTGTTGTTACAGAGTTTTACACGTTGTTTATTAGCAAATATTTCTCTAGGGAACTTTGTCCAAATCACACTGTGCAAACTGTCATCAGTTTTTTGAGTTCCACAACGTACACATATTTCCAGAAGTTCGCTAGATGCAAGCCGTTGACATACTGGTAGAATTTTGGGAAGAAATACTTCATTTAATGAGGTCCCTACTCTTATTTTGTGACTATCTGGGTTATCCCCGGGGTTATTTGTAATTTAGGGAGGAAATTTTAGAGTAAAAGGAATGTAAATACTAAAGTGGGCGTGGCATTTAAAGGGTTGACGAGATAATTCAAGGTATTTTTGATACACTTACAATCGTCAGATCATCTCAAAACTTTGTACCAATATACTAGAGGTGTCAAAAATATTTTTTTAACAAAAAATTGAAAAATTGATATTTTTATCAATATAAGGGTACCAAGTCCCCTTAAATAATGTATACGTTAAGGCTGCCATGTACTAACCCTATTGGATTAGCTCACCTCAGTGACCATAAACGTATGGAGAAAAATGTGTACAAGGATTGCTGATTTGGACTTAAAGATTTTTTAAAAATTGTACTACATAATAGAGACTGAAATTTTATACCTTGGAGCAATTTTTCTTTTAAAAATATGCAAATGATACTTTTCAATTTAAATTATTTGGAGAAAAAACTTATATAGTGTGTTTTAAACTCTCCTAAATTCCTTGGTGTACGAAATCTAATAAATAAATCGTGTTGCAAGGTGTAGAAAAGTTTAGGCTATCTAAAAATGCCATTTTTGTTGTATTATCAGCATTAATGTAGCTGTAAATAGTAGACAAATTTTCTCCATAGGATAACATTGAGGAGAGCGAATCCAATAAGGTTAGTACACAACAGCATTAAGATTGCTGCAATAATATCTGAAATGACAACATCAATCCCCTTAGCTTAAATAAATTACAAGATTAAATTAAAAAGAGGAAGTAGTTAAAATAGGCTTCAGTTTATATTTTTATCTCCTTTATTTTTAAAGGGCATTTCTCGCAGGCTACCTCTTTTAAATAGCTTTTCAGTTTAAGGTTTAATCAATAGGTGACATGAATTAACCAATATTTAGTTCATGGCAAAAAACCTTCCAAACGGCAACTTATAGTAGCTAGAACAGCATAAATACCTGTTATTCGACAACTTTGGCAAATTTTGAAAGTTTCGTTTTCTTAAGCTTCTGTTTATAAAAGGGTTACTTTATTCTTAAAAATAGGATATAATTCTAAACTGTTATTGCTACACTGAATTACAAGCAATCAGTTGATTATTAACTTAGTGGACAATAGATAACATTAGATTTTCCTTACGAAACAGGTTGTATTTAAGCTACAAGTGTCTATTTAAGCTACGAGCAAAATCAATATATGCTATTTCGCTCACAATAAATTGCTGTAAATAGCATTGATTTTGTTGATGATGTGACTGTCCGTACGCTCTAAAAATAACATTAGTTATCCGTGTTTGTCCCTTTAATAGTACTTACGATTAAAGATAACGGTACAACTAGAAATCAACCATAAAAATTTGGTATAAAATTATGATTGCATTTAGTATTTTTATAGTTTTAAAATGAAATTCAAGTACTTCTAGGTAGACATTTTCCCTTTAAACTACTTGTCATATTTATATGTCAAGTTACCTTAGATTTTACCCGCTTTTAAAAGAGTTGAATGAAATTAAAAATTCTTCACGTAGAAATACTTTATAAAGTGGTTGAAATACTTAAGGCAATGTGAATTGTGTCATGAACAGTTGTCAAAGATTTCTTAGAAATAATGAATTATGGGCATGAAATACGCAAAGTTTTCAAAATAAAAGAGAAAAGGAAGCAATTAATTATAACTACCGAAGACGTATTGACATATATGCATTTCTATTTTGATTTTATGGGCTATACATTTGTAAGTCATTGTATAGTTCATTAAAACTGATATTTAAAGTATTGTATAACATTATTATTAATAATAAAACTAGGCAGACAAAAATTCATATACTGGTTAGCTTTTATAGCAACTACAATTCTTCAATTTTTTCAAAAATAACATTTTTAAATAATTTATAAATTTAACAGTATTTAGAATTTTTATTTAATTTAACACACTCACATAAAATACTATCATTTCAATGAGACTTTTACCGTAAATTCTGAATGCAAAAATCGCATATTAAAAACACGGCTGCTTTTTGCTGATCCACAATTCATTTCATCAGTGGCGCATCCAGATCATATTTAAAATGGAGAGTTTAGTGAAAAAAATTTAATTACAATTGATGCTACAATACTCAAAAAAATGTTATTAAAATGTTTATGTTTTAGCTTTTATCAAAATATTTATTTGTTAGCAGAGGATTACAAATCGAATTACCCACTTCTGTGAATGAAGTTTCAGGTTCCACTATTTTTCATAATTATTAAAACACAACAATGTACATCCGTTAGACCACGAACTATGAATCTCCTCCAAACTCTAACAATTATTCAAGTTGTAAACTACAATGTTTTGTGATTTTCTCACAAAATTTAGAGTTCAAAATTTCACATCTGTGTACGAAACAGTTAATATACGGGTTTTTTTTCCATAGCATACACACATGATACTAGCAGCAGCGGTACTACAATTTGCACCATATCAGTCCATATCAATTACAAAGTAACACCCCATCTTTGCAAAATAAAGTTCCCCATAGTCTGATCGCCGGAAAATTGTTCCCACTCATATCCTATAGTTTTATAGTGATGAGTAACACATCATTCTGCCCGATCCATTGTTGTTTTAGTCGAAAAGGTAGAACCCACATAAAAGATAGTGACGGAAGAAATCAAGGTAGAAAAAAATATAATTTGAGCTGTTGGTGCCTCAAAGTCTCATATATTCTGCTTTTTATCATTCCTCTCTGATTAATTCAGTTCTACTTCATTTAATTAAGGCTGCTATGTACTAATCCCATTGGATTTGCTCACCTCAATGTTAACCTATGGAGAAAATTTGTCCATGGATTGCCGACTTGGAATCAAAGATTTTTTTTAAAATTGTACTCCGTCATAGAGAAAGAAATTTTACATTTGTGTACATTTTTCGTTTTTTTAAAAATGCAATTAATATTTTAAAATTTAAAGCATTCGGGGAAGCATCTGGTATAGTGTGTTTTAAACGCTCATAAATTCCTTCGGTGGACGAAATTTATAAAATGAATTTTCTGCGCTCTGCAGAAAAGTTCAGGCTATCTGACAATACCAATTGTATTTGATTATCAGCATTTATTTACCTGCAAATAGTTGACAAAAATATATTTTAAATAAAAAATTTGGGGGAAGCGCTTAACCCCCCTATAGAGAGAGAGCCATTACAATCCCTCAAAATGCCAATCCTAAGTTGGTGGAATTCTCGAACTGTCAAATGGACTCCTCCCACCGCAAGAGTCTGCAAGAAGAGGAAATAAGATTTTTTTTCTTAGTACATAGCAGCCTTAAGCCAAAGTTACATGTATTTGGAATTAATTGAAAGTCATTCCTATTTAAAGTTATGTTCCTCGGAACCCACTCCTATTACAATACAAAGGCGTAAGTCCCAGAACCTTTATCTAAGAAATTTACAACACTGATCATACCTGCTCCTTAGATCATTTCAATGAATGCCCTTAAACGTGAAATATATGCGCCACTTCAATGTATTATCACTAGAAACGAGAATTAATAATGCATGCTTCGACCACTGGTCAATGATTCTACTGATTTATGGCATGCTTAAACAGCACAGGACTTGCAGATTCGTCGTCTTATTCAACGATGCAACGAAATGTTTAACTGTGATTTAAGTTATCTCTAGGGCTACATATTATAACTTTCGGAAGCCCGCTGCTGAGTTGTCTGCAAAAGTTTTGAGCTTTAGTTTAGGATGAAGTGTTTTATGAATTGGATATTACTGTAGGGAATGATTTATTATTCTTGTTTATAGAAGTTGGTTTTATAATAAATTAAGACAAGCAGTATGCATTAAAATATAGTAAATAGATTTATTTTAATCTGGTGATAGCTAATAAATTATACAAAAGATAGTTTGTGAAAAATATTTACTTACCATCGATCGTAGTGTATCTAACACGTTATGCATTAAAACGAAGTAAACCTACTGTTCGCGAATTTTTGGAGCCAAACAAATTATACTTAACCCACTTATCTAAAAATTATTGATCTGCATTCGTTCGTAGTGTATCTTACACGTCTAAAATTAATTCTAGTAAACCGAATTGTCTCGGTCTCATGATGTCAAATAAAAATTCTAAATACATTTTTATAAAAATTATTTACTCGTTATCGATCGTAGAGTATCTTACTCGTAAGCTCTTTTCATTTATATTTACTTTACGATACCAGATTGGCTCTACCGAAAGTGTAGCTGTCTTCTTCATTCTTAAAGCTGTCGTGTCCCATTGGATTCAATGTAAACCTATGGATAAAATATGTCCAATAATTGGATTGAAAGATTTTTTAAAAAATTGTACTCCGTAATATAAAAGAAAATGTTACACCATGGGGCATTTTTCTTTTTAAAAAATTGCTTATAATGTATTTTATAATGTATTTTATAATGTATGTTGTTATAATGTATTTTACTTTCAGTTATACGGGGATAAAATCTAGTGTAGTGTGATTTAAACGCTAATTAATGCCTTTGGTGGGCGAAGTTTATAAAAGGAATCCTGTTGCAAGGTTCAGAAAAGTTCAGACTATCCGAAAACACTATTTTTATTCGATTACCAGCATTTACGTAGCTGTAGACATATTTTCTCCATAGGTTAACATTGAAGTGAGGGAATTCAATAGGGTTAGAGCAAAGCAGCCTTGGCATGAAGCTCTCCACATCCTCGCAGCGGAGCCAGTGTAGATAAGACTGCTCCCATAAAAAATTAAAAAAACTTACGGCATAAATTTAGAGTATCCCCAGTACGAAAGTAATAGAAATGTGGAGTATGAGTGTCCTCGCATTGGAGCCAATTGAGGGCAAAATGCCTAATTAATTCTTATTCTTTTATTATCTCAGAAATTCTGTTATGATTTTCCCTTTCTGCAATACAATGGTTTCTGTATTCTATTATATTAAAATCATCAAAATAGAAACTTAAAAAAGATCCAGAATATCGTGGTTAAGTTTGTGCGAGGGAAGTCAATGATAGTAACACTGTTTCTCAACACTCCGGAATTATTCATTTGGTAGATAACGAGCTTTGAGATAGTGACTTGAGTTTGAAGTCTGGTAAGATCATATTTCCGGGATTGCTTAACCATGGGAAAATTAATAACAAGGATGCTACAAGAGCTGTTCATAAAGGAAAGAAGATAGTATCATTGGATTTCTTAATAACAAATAAAAAAATAAATAACTGCCACATTTTTTGGACCATAAGACGCACCTCAAATATATGTTAGGATTTTTAGAAAAGAATATTTTGTAAATCCGTGCCTCCGGATTGGAAAAAAAATATATTTTGTATATCCTTAGGTATATAAAAAACTTCGGTAAATCCTTAGGTTTAATAAACATATATAGTATATATATATATATATATATATATATATATATATACACTCATGAACAAAAAAATTAGCGCACCAAGAAATAATTGCGGGATCGTAACGAAACTTGCAATGAAGGTACATGTCGGGGAGATATGCAAATGATTAGAAATGCAGCGTGATTGCGCATTACGTATAGCCGGTAGAGGGCGTTGAATATCGTACTCTGTGGAGTATAAAACATGTAACCAAAGCTTGTTTGAGTGTGCTGAATCATTTACAAAGGAAGAGCTGAGATAGACATGCCATTACGCCGTGTTCGAAGACAATATAAACAGTTGTCGCAGTTTGAGAGGGGGAGAACTGTCGGGATGATGGAAGCTGGGTGGTCAGCTAGGCGAGTAGCTCGTCAATTAGGCCGCTCTGATTGTGTTGTGAGGAGGTGTTGCGCCTGGCTGAAGGACAGTTGGTATCGCAGCGCCCATTACGTGTGCTGCCCTTGACGCCCATCCATCGACGCCTCCGTTTGGAGTTTTGCCACGCACGAGGAAACTGGACTGCAGCGGAATGGAACCAGGTCGTCTTTAGCGACGAATCCAGATTCAATCTCGGCAATGATGACAATCGTGTTCGTGTGTGGAGAGCCCGTAGTGAACGCTTCAATCCTGCCTTTGCTGTACAGCGACACATCGCTCCCACAACTGGTGTGATGGTATGGGGTGCCATTGCCTACAATACACGGTCACCCCTAGTATTGTTCCGTGGCACCATGACAGCCCAGCGGTATGTTCATGAAATCCTGCAACCACATGTGTTGCCACTCATGCAACGGCTCCCAGGAGCCATTTTTCAACAAGACAATGCTCGGCCTCATACGGCAAGGGTGTCACAAGACTGTCTCCGCACTGTTACTACCCTTCCTTGGCCTGCCCGATCCCCAGATTTGTCTCCAATCAAGCATATCTGGGATCATTTGGGACGACGAGTTGGGCATCCCACGAGTTTGAACGAACTAGAGGCAAGGTTACAGCAAATATGGAACGAAATGTCTCAAGACATCATACAGAACTTGTATCACTCAATGCCCGATCGTATCGCATCGTGCATTCGCGCTAGAAGGGGTCCAACGGAGTATTTTCCCTCCGTTCTTTTGCCTTTTTCTCTGAAATAAATTATTCTTTTTCTTTCATTTTCTTATCATTTACTTATATCAAAGTAGTCATTACGTATGTAAAATTTCGTTTCATTTTGACGACTACTTCTTGGTGCGCTAATTTTTTTGTCCATGAGTGTATATTATTGATTGTTCCGTTTTTTTGGGTTCGTTAGTATTGAATAAGTATCTCTTCAGAAAATTCACACAAAATAAATTTATTATTTTGTAAATTCTTCAGACGTATACACAAATTCAAACATAAAAGACATAACAACTTTCTTCTATACTGCAGAAAATTCTAAAAACACAAGTCAGGATAACAGCATTTTTTATATAATACACGCCAGTTAACGCAGTTACAGCACATTCAATTCTCCCTAGGAAATTGAACTGAGTTCCAATGCCAATATAAGGTATATTTCTCGATTTTCAAAGCGCCCTCTATAGGTCGGTCACAGCTAGATATTTCTAGAAGCTTCCACAAAGGTTTATTCGGCTATTTGGCGAAATATCGCCAAATCTGGTGACCAAATAAGCCACAAAATCCATCGCCAATTTCGCGATAACTCTCATATTTGGCGAGATTCCTATAAAATTCCATGTTAAATACATAGAAGCCATTTAAAAAAAAACAAAATGCAATATTTACAAAATTTATAACAATGTATAATAATTATAAATAACATATATAAAAGAAATATATTATGTATAATAAATATATATAGTATTTATAATAAATATATAATAAAATATCCATTTTATTTTAATGTTACCTTCTTACCATAAGACAAACCCCAATTTAAAGTCGATTTTTTATATAAAAATGTGCTGCTTATTGTCCGAAAAACACGGTTCTTTCGAAATTTCAGTTACTCATCTTTGTGTTATTGATTAAAGTCATCATTTTTTCTTCCTCTCATAAAAGCCCTCGATTCGTTGCTATAATAATTGATATAATGCTATTTTCGGCGAGCTTTAGAGAGGCAGAAATGCAAATCTGTCAGAGTGATAGCAACAACACCTTCCCAGGTGAAATAAGACCGTTGGTAAAATGTAGGGCAACCGTATTTAGCACAGTTGGCCAACAATTGGATTTGACCGTCGGGGTTATGATGAAACAACGGTTGGCTGATAGTTGGCCCAACTGGTGGGAGAGCAGTTCAACTCTTATTTGCAGTTGGGACAACATCATTTTACAATTGTTGGTCCAGCATAAACATTTTACAGTTGGCCCATACTTATTTCTGGAAGTTCTGCCAATGGTAACCATTCCCCAACCTTGTAATGACAATTTGCTTTTGGACCAACTACGTGCCTTAATTGTGGAAGTGTAAATAAATCAATAAAGGTCAGTATCCTGTGCTGTTGTCCTGTGAAAATGTGGGGAATTTTAGAAGGAAGCCATTGGAAATAATACTTCGTCACATCGCACAGATTTTTCAAAGCATAAATTTCCACGTAGAGGCTTGAAGAAAAGAGATTATTGAAAGTGGTCGTTGGGGCCAATTAATGTCTAATGTTATTAGTGGACAATAGATACAAGTAATTAATCTAATGTTATCTATTCTTAAAAAATATGGTGTGATTGTGAACTGTTATTGCTACACTGAATTACACACAATAAAAAAGTTTTAGTGTTATTTAGATTATGTTCTACTTCTTTGAAATGTTCATCCAACATAAACTAGGAGATTCGTTGAATCCATTATGTTACGATTTGAATATTAAAGAGGGCGAAATTTTGCGGTTTTACAAGATGAATATACCAAGCGAGTGGGTTCCCACAGCGACGGTTCCTTTACTATTTATTATATCTGGAAAGTTTTGTTTTTGTATGTCGCAATTTTTTGTGTGTGTTCTAAAGATATATGAATATGATTTAAGTCAGTATACTCGTTGATTTCTGAAATATAAGTTTCTATGGCGTGATATTAATGTAAATTCCTCCATTAAATTTGTATTTTTGGAACTTGCGTGGAACTGCTGTGTATAGTAAGAGAAGTAAAAAGAAGGTTTCGTCCTAGTAATTTCATGTTGGCAAATAAAACTTTTGAATTTGAAACTTTGTGTAAATTTATTGAAGAAAAAGCTGATTTATTTACAACTGGATTAAGTAGAGTTTTGCAGCTAACCACATATTTTAAAGTAAAAAATCGCAAGGAAATAGAGAGTTTTGCTACATAATACAGCTACATCTACATGCAAGAGTCTAGTAATCACAATCTAGTGATAACATACTATTTTCAAATTTTTAGATGAGGGCAGTATTGGAATTCAATGGTTCAATTCTTCTTCTTCTTCTTCTTCTTCTTTATTTATTTATTGATTCATACTTATTTATTATTATTATCATTGTTGTTGTACCTGAAATTAGATCTTTTAGAACGTGCTAGGAACTGCTTTGCATAGTAGTAAATGAAGGTTTCATCCTAATAATTTGATGCTGGTAAATAAAACTTTAGAATTTGAAATTTTTCCTCTGTTTAATTTATCAAAGAAGATGCTGATTTATTTACACACCTATTTCATTTTTCTTTTAAAGCTCTTATATTTCACGACCATAATTTATCCTTTTACCGAAACCCATAAAAAGTATTTTTAAGGTGATTCAGGTCGCCTTAAATATTTCAGACAATTAATCAAATATTTCTTAGAGAAGATAGCTTTCGACCAAAAGAATTTTATTAAAAGCCTAGATAAGTTATTCACATATAACGGATATAGCCTTAGGTGTATAAAAATCATGAAGAACGTGGATTTTTAAAGCCTATTTTAGAAGTAGAATGCTAAATTCAGTTATTAACGTCTTTTGATTTAGATAAAGCTCATGATTCATACCTTTTCAAGACATTTTAGCGTAGAATCATGCAACCTTTGACTTTTTACATCCTTTAAAATGTTACCGGTTTTCCCAAGAAACGTATACAGAACCTTCTTTTCAAGGGCAGACGTGCTAACCTCGCTAATACAAAGTCTTATCATATCTTTTTTTATTATTGAGCTTTGCAATATTTTTCATAATTGCAAACTGTTTTGGTTATTTTGTTAATTACTTTTCCTTGGGAAGACTATATCTAAAGAATACCTCGACGCCTTTCTAACGCAGCATGTGCTAATTTCAATATTACAAAGCCAAATGTGTTTTTTTCATAACCGTCAAAAGATTTTCCCATTTTTGAAACGTTTCGCTAATTTTGCAATTTTTCTATTATGAAGTAGTTAAAAGGAGACCTTCTTACGTTCCTGAAAAAAGATTTGATAAACTTTACATTACAAAATCCTATTATGTTTTAAATTAATCAGCTTTTCTAGATTTTCCATATCTACTAAGCGTCTAAGTAAGTTTATATTTTTTTTCTTTACGAAAGCATCAAAAGACTTATCTACTTTCCTATCGAAAGATGTGCTAACCTCTTTTTTACAATTTCCTTTTGTGTTGCATTAAACAGCTTCTCAAAATTCTCCATCTTTCCGTAAAGTTTAGTTTGTATCGTACTTTTTCTTTTTAGAGAAGCGTCTAAAGAAGAATTTTCTTCCCCGAAAAAAAGAATATGTTTACTATTCCATTACAAAGCACTCTAACACGTTTTTTATTAATGAGCCTCACAAAACTTTCCCTGTGTTATAAGCATTTAATTGCAGCAAAACGTCTCTATGTTTACCAGTAATGGTTCCGACGGATAATGGCCGTTTAGAGGGGTTTCAGGCTACAGGAATTTCACTGTAAATTTTACCCCTTGGAATACATCTGCCTTCCTTCAAACGAAATATGTGCTGAGCTCTATATTTCAAAGTCCTATATTTTATAATTAATAAGTTTCAGAAGATGTTGCTCAATTGCCCACAGATTGTTTGTTTTTTAATTTTCTCAGGTAGAAATTATTACAAGACCTTCCTTCCATCCGGATAAGATATCTCTGTTCACTGTCGAGTCAAATACGGCGATCCCTTAGTGTTCAGTAGTACACCCTTTATGTACAACATGTACGTTAGAAAATTCTTCCTAGAGGAATAAACGTCATGTGCTTCCCAAAGGCCGAGGGCCACTAAAAAGACCCAAGAAGACATTAGTTGACTTCAACAACCTCTTTCGATAACCTCCTTTCTTCAAGACTCAATGAAATTCTCTATGCTTTGAAAAATCACTGCGTGACGAAGCATTCTTTTCAATGGCTATCTCCACTTTTTCCCAGGCCAACAGCACAGCATACAGGCCATTATTGATTTGTTAACACTAGCCCAAGAAATATACATCGTTGTCCCAAAAGTAAATTGTCGTTACAACGTGGGGGAATGGTTAGTATAGATGGTTACTGTTGGCAGAACTTCCAGAAATAGGAAAGGGCCAACTTTAAAATGTTTATGCTGGGCCAACAATTATAAAATGTTGTTTTCCCAAATGCAAATGAGAGTTGAACTGCTCCCTCCACCGGTTGGACCAACAAACAGTAAAACCGTTGGGTGAGCTGCAATGCCAATCGTTGTTTCAAAATAACCCCAACGACTAAATCCAACTGTTGGATACCTTTGCTAAATACGGATGCTCAACAATTTCCCAACAGTTTTGTGTTACTACGGAAGGTAGTATTGTTATCACTGACAGATTTTTGCTTTTCTGACTCTTTCAGTTCGCAGAAATTACAATAAATCAAACTATATAGCAAAGTCTTGGGGGCTTTTATTTCTAGGGGATGGGATGACCTTGGTAAAAAATTAAAGAATATGATTTAATTATTCAGTTCAGCCTTTCTCCATCTCTTACATCAGCATCTTCAAGTCTGATCTGCAAGGTAAATGTTGTACATTACACTTAATAATACAAGTTTTTTGCAGTACATTCTACTGTATTGCGTTTTTATACAATGTTCATCGTTTGTAAGCACATTTCTCTTATTTAAAAAAATGTAATGAAAAATTGCGGTGTTTTGGGGGAGCCCGACATTTCCATTCATTTCAATGGGGAAAATTGATTCTAGATACGAGTATTTGGAGTTATGAGCTCCGTCATGGAACGAATTAAGCTCGTAAGTCGAGGCACAACTTTATATATATATATATATATATATATATATATATATATATATATATATATATATATATATATATATATATATATATATATATATATACAGTTTACAAATGTAAATTACTTAATATGAAACAAAAATGAGTAAATAAATTTTAGGCGCTAAGCTGCTCACAAAAATATTTACGATATATAGATATTTAAAATTAAGATGACAAAAAGGGCAGATGTGACCATTTAATACACCTATAACCAGAAATAAGATAGACATATAAAAATAAGCAAAAAACGGAATTGGAGGTGGTATAGTTGATGACTGGGGGGGGGGGGGGGTTGTCCCAACCCCGGTTACACATGTTTTAAGCCAGGCAACACTCCCGGAGGTCGGTTATAACACCAAGACAGTAATAAACAATTATGAAGAGGAAAAATATTTTAGGTGAAATAGATAAGTTAAACCAGATGTTTTTACTAATATAGTAAAACTAATGCAGTATATTTATAAATACTAATGTTACTAATGTAGTATATTTATAAAACAGCTATAAAGCATAGTATACCTGTAAGTACATTCAAACAGTGGAAATTTCATTATTTAAGTGATTTTAAAATTGCTTATCTGAGAACTAAACCAAAATATCTTCATGTAAATTTGAATTCCTTAAAACCGGCTATAACTGCTTTACAACATCAATTTGCTATAACATATGTTGATAAAGTTTCTGCTAACTATGAATTTATATGCAAAAACTTTTATTGTGAAAAACTATTACAGTGCTATAATGATAATACTGTTTATAAAAAATTAGATTCTATGTCTTGTACTATACAAAATCGTATCAAAGCGTTATATCGCCGTGCAGGTTATGATATTAAAAATCTTAAGTTTCCCTATTTAGTCTTAATCCCTAAATTTCATAAATCACCTGTTAAATTTAGAACTGTAACTGTGGGCTGCAATACATACTTAACGCTTGCTAATAATAAACTTTTAAATATACTTAAAATATTTTATAAAAAAATAAGTAAAGAGGGTGGCTATTTCATCAATAATAGCTTAGAAATAGGTAAACAGATAAAAGGTAAAGGTGATATAACTAACGTTAAAAGCTACGATTTTACGGATCTTTTCAACTCTATCTACCTAAAAGATCTCTATGGTATTATACATGGATTATACGATCAATATGATTTAAAGACATATATAACTGGATATAAATATCGTGCGTTATTAGATCTTGTACTTTATGAAACAGTTTTATATAATGGTAGAAACTTCTATAAACAAATACATGGAATACCAATGGGTGGTGGATGCTCATCTGCTTTAGTAGATATATATCTTCACTTTTATGAAAGAGGTGTAATGATTCTAAATGAACTTATATTTTTCCGATATGTAGATGATATACTCATATGTTTTAATGAAAACTTAAATTCAATAGATATTAATTTTTACCCTAAAAATCTTAAACTAGTGGAGACTGATAAATATAACTATGGAAATTTGGTAGTTTTAGACTTGAGTTTAAACGTTAATCAAAATCTAATATCATACAATCTATATGATAAACGCAAGTTTTACAACTTTAAAACTGTTAGGATTATGAACTGGAATAATGCTCTACATTTAAATACTAAACGCTATATAGTTACTAACCAGTTAATACGTTGTCAACGTTTACAAAAAAAACTATGGACGTCTGTATAATTAAATTCTTAAATATAGCTATTGACCAGGGTTTTCCTGTCAATTTCCTCGTATCTATTCTAACCCAGTTTTTTAATTTAGACAATAAAGATTGTATGAATCGTTTTAAAATAAGTTGGCAACACTAAAAATTTCCCTAGTACGGCGATATTTATCCCTACTATGTCTATAAAAGTGAGTGTGCATGAGTTTCGTGTCTCATTGCTTGGTGGGAGCTAAGGATTTTGTATCTTTATGTGTATAGTGTATATGTTAGTGAGTAATTATTTAGTTAATTAGTATTATTCTATTTCTGTATCTTAGTATTAAGACTTTTTTTCATTTTTTTCATTCTATATTAGTAAAAAAATCTGGTTTAACTTATCTATTTCACCTAAAATATTTTTCCTCTTCATAATTGTTTATTACTGTCTTGATGTTATAGCCGACCTCCGGGAGTGTTGCCTGGCATAAAACATGTTTAACCGGGGTTGGGGGGTCACACCCCCCCCCCCCCCAGTCATCAACTATACCACCTCCAATTCCGTTTTTTGCTTATTTATATATGTCTATCTTATTTCTGGCTATAGGAGTATTAAATGGTCACATCTGCCCTTTTTGTCATCTTAATTTTAAATATCTATATATATATATATACAGTGAGATATATATATATATAGCTCACTGTATATATATCTCTCTCTCTATATATATACCGGGTGGCCATAATTAAACTGACAGTGCTCACAGTGTTCTGTAGCGCGATCTATTTGCGAGAATGACCCCACATTTTGTAGGAAGATTAAACAAGACGGGGGACGAAGGATTCCGCGAAAAAATAAATTAGTTCCAAAAGTCACCGCTAGGGGAATATTGGTAGGGGAATATTTGGCGATGTGTAATAGAAAATAGAGTGTTAACAAATGCAAATCAATACGGAAATTACCTTTTATTTTGCATTCAAATGAGGTTCAATGTGGCTGCCGTTGTTGTGGACCACATATTGCATTCTGTGCACAGTATGCACAACAACAGAAAGTAACATGTCTGCAGGAATCTCCCGTACAGTCCGTGATATGTTATTCTTCAACGTAGCCAGGTCCTGGACCACTCCTTGATAGACCTTGGACTTAAGGTAACCCCATAGCCAGAAGTCGCGTGGGGTAAGATCAGGCGACCGAGGTGGCCATGCAGTTGGAAAGTAGCGGCTAATGACTCTTTCTGTTGTGAATTTATGTCGTAGCAGCTGTTGCACCCGTACGGCAACGTGTGGAGGGGCTCCATCTTGCATGAAAATGATTTCCCCCAGGCATTGTCTTTGCTGAAGTGCCGGAATGACAAAGCTGTTCAACATGTGGCGATATTTCTCTCCGGTAACAGAACAGGTTTCCGGTCCTGTCGGGGTAATGTTCTTATAGAAGAATGGACCTACGATAAATTCCGCTGTGAACCCACACCAAACAGTTACCTTTGGTGAATGTAAGGGAATTTCTGTGACTGCATGTGGTGATTTGTCATTCCAAATTCCGCAGTTCTGGGTATTCACAGTTCCATGCAGGTAAAAGTGGGCCTCGTCTCTCCATAAGATTTTCCACGGCCAAGCATCAACCACCTCCATTCTGGCAAGAAAGGTGAGAGCAAAAGTCAATCGCTTATCATGGTCGGCGTACAGTAACTCCTGTACACGGCTGATCTTGTACGGATAGAAGTTGATAATCTTTCGTAAGATTTTCCATACCGTACTGTAAGGCATATCCATATTCCGAGCTAATCCACGAGCGTTAGAGGTGGCAGCAATATTGTCTGGTCCTCTGTCGACAATCGCCGTGGCAACTGCTTCGATTATATCCTGTGGTACAGGTTTTCGTCCTCTGCCTGACTGAACCTTCAGAGAACCTGTTTTCTCAAACATCGCAACCATTGCTTTTAGCCCATTAACTGACACAGGACCGTTACCTTTACGCATTTTTTTGTGCGTTCTAAAAGCACGAAGAGCGGCTGACGCGTTCTACTGGTTGAGGTAAAAGAATTTGAGCAGTAACGCACGCTCGACTAAAGAAGGAGACATTGCACATAAACTTTCAATCCGATTGATTCGAAACGTAACACATTGCCTTTTAAAACCCAAGCAGCTGGCACTGTGCCAATGGATGTAACGTGAAATTTGAATAAAGAACTTCTTCTGCTCAGCGTACGTGATATTGCAGATCACGAGACTTTATCGGAGTTTATGTAGATTTTACGCTTTTTTAAAAGTTTTGCCATATTGCACTTGAACTAAATAAGAAAATGTGCATAATAAAAGGTAATTTTATTCCGTATTAATTTGCATTTGTTAACACTCTATTTTCTATTACACAGCGCCAAATATTCCCCTAGAGGTGACTTTTGGAACTAATTTATTTTTTCGCGGAATCCTTCGTCCCCCGTCTTGTTTAATCTTCCTACAAAATGTGGCGTCATTCTCGCAAATAGATCGCGCTACAGAACACTGTGAGCACTATCAGTTTAATTATGGCCACCCGGTATACAATAGAGAGAGATAGAAAGATAGATACATACATAGATAGATAGATAGATATAGATAGACAGATATATAGATAGATAGATAGATTGTAAATAGCCTTATAATAAACTGGGCAAATGGACTTCCCTGTCTAGTCTATTAGATAGCATGCCGAATTATTGCTAAGATCTAGCCATTATTTTCCTACAGATTTTACTGAGAATACACTCGGTTAATGAAAGTTTAAAAATAATATATTTATTCAAATAGCGTATTTACAAAATATTTACATTAACTTGTTGAGTTTTGCACCTCCAGTGCATTCATGGCTTCCAGCCAAATCTACAATCACAAGTATAAGGCACTCCGGCCAGAATCACAATCATTTAGTATTCGGCTCTACGGCTTCCGAAAACAATCTCCTTCAACCGACGCCCCGGTCCCCAAAGACCAGCCAGTAAGAGAAAAAATCGACCTCAGTCAACGCCGAACCCCGTGAGCAATCGATCCTCCTATGGAAAATACTCATTCACCGCTGTAAAGAAACTTCAAACTGGAAAAATAGATCGTTATACACATTCTTTCGGCAAACAGCACACAAAACTGCTTCCTTCCAAAAGCTGACCTCTGGACCATATTTCACATATAATACCGGGGGGTTAAGTAGATAGTCCGCCGACATCACAGCCTGTGTCTTTTATTTAAGGAAAAGTTCTTAAAATATTTATATTGTCTTAATCATCTTGGTTATATAAAAGTATAAATTTATGGACTATTTTCTTATACATATTCATTTATGTTAATTAATTTCCTTTCAGCCGCGAGTAATACATTTGTAACTTCAACAGTCAACAGTACTTTTCAGCAAATCTGTTTTACATATCGATCTAAATGAAACAGCCAGTGAGTTTTCGAAAAGAACTAAACTTATTTTAGGTAAGTTATTAATCTCCTCAAACAGGAATTATTTTTAACCGATTGATAAATTTACCTCGCTGTTAATTCATATCGTAGAGCAAGGAGAATATCCCGTGCGAAACTACAAATGACTGCCTTTATTAAGGACTTGTTTAAAGTAAATGTAGGGGTTGAATGCGTCTGTAGAACATATTTTACTCTGTTTTTAACACCTAATATTTTGCATTTGTTTCCGATATATTAACTTGTACTGACTCTACATAGTAAGAATTTAGGAGTTTTATTTTTGCAAGGAAATACTCTATTATTAATAAATGAACAGCGCACATTTGTTCATAGAATTCAACATACAATGGTTTTATATTCATGCGCTCATTTTTATATTTTTATTATTTTTTTATAATACTGCGGTCATGAGCCTAAGTAACGATCATGAGTGCGTATGATGACTGCTGTACTGTATACTTTTTCTCTTATATAACTTCGTATCCGTACCAAATTTCCTGAAGATCCGTCCATTAGTTTTCCAGAAATTCGACAAAATCTGCAAAATCTGTTAATTTTGAACACCAGTATATATATATATATATATATATATATATATATATATATATATATATATATATATATATATATACATACAATAGAACCTCCCTTAACGGACACTCCCGAATAGCGGACACCTCTAATTAACGGACATTTTTACGAGTCCCAGTCCTTTTATATAGGACAATCCATGTTATTCCCTTTGAATAGCGTACACTCCGAATAGCAGACAGGTATTTTGAAAAACTTTCAATTATTTTGGCAAACATTTCAAAATTAGAAACTTTTAACGACTCAAATGGATGGATGGAAAAATTCCGGACGCGTCACAACATATTTTTTAAACAGATTTGTGTTGAAGAAAAATCTGTAAATTCAAATGAAGTAACAGATTGGATTGGAAAGCTTACATATTTGTGCAAAGGATATGGTGACAGAGACATTTTAGATGCCGATGAGTCTGGCCTCTTTTGCCGTGTCCTTCCAGACAAGACCTTATGTTTTAAGGGAGGAAAATGTAGTGCCGGGAAATTTCAAAAGAGCGGCTCTCTCTTTTGTTGCGTTGCAACATGCTGGGAGACTTCGAAACTCCAATTGTTATTGGAAAAGCTAAGAAGCCTAGATGGTTCAAGAACATTGATGTGCGAAAATTTAGTGTTTCATGGAAGTCAATTAAGAAAGCGTGGATAACCACTGAGATAATGAGCGATTGGTTGGTGGATTTAGACAACAAAATGAAAAAACAAAAGAGAAAAATCATTCTGTTCATGGACAATGCTACATCCAATTTTCAGGGAATTATCCGTAGCTTTAAAGTACGATACAGAAATTTGCTTCTGACACAGATTATCTCCTGAAAATCCAGTGAAGAGATGGCAAAATCGTTATCTGTATTGGATGCAATTTCCTGGACTACGTCAGCCCTTAAAAAGGTGGAACCTGGGTGCGTTCTAAAATGTTTTAAGAAGACGGGAGTTTTAAGTACAAGCGAAGTGGCAACTGACAGCACTACCGAAAAAAGCAAAAATGAACTTGCGGATCTAGTAGCCAATTTGGATTCAAATGTCAGCGTTGAAGAGGAAGTCAAGATAGACGACGATTTATCCATTGAAGAAGAAAACATGCATGTTTCCAATTTCATTCATCAGGCCACCACTGAAACACTGGTACTTTCTGAGGTTCATGATGAGGAATCGCCAATGGAAGACTGCAAAATCAAAGATTATTCGGAAGCACTGAAATACACCGAACAATTCAAATATTTCTTTCTGAACAACGAAGATTCGGAGGGACTAGCAAAGCTAAATCCTATGAAGATTCATCTTGAAAAACAGGTGTGTTGTGTAAAAAGGAGAAATCAAACTTTGTTAAGAGATTTTTTACCAGTAATTGAAATAATTTAGCTACTATACATTGTATTTTGGGATTATTTAATGCAAGATAAAAGGATTAGCACACATTTAAAAGGAAACGTAGTAAATAGTTATTCATTTATTGCCTAATTAATTTTTCCTTTTATTTAAAATTGCAGCCGTAATTTTCAATCAAATGTCAAACAAAAGAACAAAAACTTTTTTATAAAAATGTTGTCCTCGCCAATAGCGGACACCTCCTAATAACGGACAAAACTTTCGGTCCCGTGACTGTCCGCTTTTCGTAGGTACCACTGTATATATATATATATATATATATATATATATATATATATATATATATTTACAGTATTCCCACTAAAGTCCCTTCCAACCCTCTTAACTTCGGAACGGCTGCTGCTATATTCATAAAAGTGGTGTCTAGGTATAGTAAAGTAGCCATGCGCTACTGAATGAAACCATCTATCGCGCCACCTCGTGAAAAGCTGCGGAATTAGCATTCCTATCTCGAAAACGGAACGAGATAGGGAAAAAAAGGGATTTACATAGTTGTAGAAAATCATCGATTTAGTACGAAAAGATACCTTGTGGACATTAATGAGAAGACTACAACGGTTAAAACGCGCATTTTTTTTTCGCGATTTCCTACACTGTGACGTGACAAAAGGATCTGAGAAAAAAAAATAATTTTAACAATATACCTTTATTTGAGATGTTCAAACTTCTCACCGTCAGCTGCAATACACATTTGGAACCTCGTTTGAATCTCACGTTTCACACGTTGGAGCATAGAGCGTGACACGTTGGCACAAGCGTCCGTAATGCGTAGTTTAAGGTCCTGCAATGTATGTGGAGGGGTCGTATACACCTGTTGTTTCAGGTATCCCCACAGGAAAAAGTCCAGTGGAGTCAGAACAGGTGAACGTGGAGGCCACTCTTCGAAACCGCCATAATAAATTATTTGGTCCCCGAATTCCTTGAAGAGGTACTGCTTCACTGGAGATCTCAGCTTTGGAATACTCAGCCATGACCACGAACATCAACATACTTCAACCCCAAGAAGATGTCTCTTTTACAGCTGTCTCAGGTGAACAGGCGTGACGTTTCTTACGTATTTGCATACTGCAAAAATTTCGAACACCAAGCGCAAGTTGCTTTGAGTTGATGCGACACTATTTTACACGATCTACGTATTGTCTACTCTGTTTATAAAGACAATCAGTACAAGGGTGAAACCCTCGAGGTTTGAACCGCGGTCCTTTTGATTGGGGATAAAAAGCGATGTACCACTGCGCATATTGCGGTGTCGTGTTTTGCCCGAAAAATAATCATTTCTCCTTTCGTTCAAGTTTCGTGACGTCACAGTGTAGGAAATCACGTAAAAACAAATGCGCGTTTTAACCGTTCTATTCTTTGCATTAATGTCCACAAGGTTTCTTTTTGTACTAAATCGATGATTTTCTGCACCTTTGTAAATCACTTTTTTTCCCTATCACGTTTTTTTTCGAGATAGGAATGCTAACTCCACAGTTTTCCACCAGGTGGAGCGGTAGATGGTTTCATTCAGTAGCGCATGGCTACTTTACTATACCTAGACACCACTTTTATGAATATAGCAGCAGCCGTTCCGAAGTTAAGAGGGTGGGTGTGGCATAATGCCACTATGTAAAATTTATTACTCAAGAATTTAAAGACTTAATGATAACCGCTATTAACTTAACTTAATTAATATCATCTAAACGATTAATTGCTAGCTGTATTAATATTAATTTAAAATAACTATTTTCCAGATACATATTGTATGCTTAAAGCGATTATACTGTTAATATCTACAATAGCTAAATATGTTTACATTTTCCAATAATAGAATCGATTACCTCATTCGAATTTCGCATCGCGATTCGATTTCTCAACTTAACTGCAAAAATAACTACTTCCCACGTGTGCAATAGCTTACATGTATTCATACGCCGATGTTTCCTAAAGATAATAACAATATAATCGCAGTTTAATTTCTCTGCTAATTTAGTCCTTTGATACAGCTATTATTAAATATTTATCCCCTTCTACAGACATTATTTTGTTGTTTATTCTAAAAGGAGATGGGATCTCTTTATCAGAGTAAGCACTTTAACCTAGGCTTGTGTGAACAGGTTCTGGGTACAAAAGGTTTGCTTCCCCTCCATAAAAGAGGGAGCTCGATTGTTAGCGACATGGATAGGGATTGGAATTTTGGAGCGTGTCTCCCCAAATTTTTATATTCGGACATTATTTTTTGTGATACTGGCTGGCTGAAGGTGTAGAATGGAAATTTTATAAGGAAAATAATAAACAAGTGTTTCTCGAGGAGATCTTGTCTGTGCCAATTTCTTTGACATCAGTAAGCGTGATTCTGCTATTCGTCATCTGCAGTGCTAAAGGGTACACAGTCTAAATATTTTCAAGTTCCAATGATACAGTGTCTTCTTGCAAATTACCCCCTGCGTTTCGTGCTTGGTGTGTGATTCCAGTTTTATCTGCGAGTTTGATGCAGTTCCAGTAAACAACGTACCGATAAGGAACCGGTCTCCACGTGGCAGAAATCGATCCATCATTTACGGTAGCTGAACTGAAAACCTCGACATCGTGGGCTTCATCTGTTCAACGTTGCTCCAGTTTACAGAACTGTTTCAGTCTTTCGGTTTCCCACCTCCAATGCTCAAGTGGGAGAGACACAGAAGTGGGAGAGTCAAGAATTCCAACAAAGTAACATTTTCCGGGTTATCTGCATGTCAAGTGAGTTGATAAAAAATGAAGTTATTTAACTTTCAATTTGTTAATACTGTCAGAACATGCACAACGTCTTATTGCAATGTACACATGTAAAAACCACTATACCTCTCTTTAATAACCTTTGAACTAATTTTGTTTTACCTCTTTACCACCACAATTTCACTTCATTGGTGCCGTGTTCAAAAACTAAAGTAATTTAGGTTCGAATCAGGGTTAGAAATGTTCTGATAGTGTTAATAATTATTTTGATAAGAATCAATCAATGCATGAAATATAAATAATTGATCATACTTAAAATTTATAAAACATTGTGAAATATAATTCTTATTTGATAGTGCATACCATTAAGATAAATTGAAATGGATATATAGTGTGTTATATATATGCAAAAGTATTAATATTCTGTGTTTTTTATAGTGTATTGTATGATATAATTGTGTGAAATATTGTGTATACAAGTGTAGGTTAATATGGCTAACAAGCAATCATTAGCCAGTATTTTGCCAAAATTTGCTGGTACTGGTACAGACAACATATCTTTCTTTCTAAAACAACTTGATGAAGTTGCAAAATTGGAAAATTGGTCTGATTCCAAAAAATTTGTTTTTCTTAAACTTAATCTAACAGACAGAGCTCTAAGTTTCATAATTGATGATACCAATGCATCTAAGGCTGATAACTATAATTCACTTGCAAAAGTAGTATTTACTACCCACCTTCCAATGGAGTTGTTGAAAGGGTCCATCGTACCATGAAAGAGAGTATTGCTTCGTTATCTGATAATACTTTTGAATGGTCTGATAGATTATTATTCTTTAAATTACATTACAACTGTGCCAAACACTCTGTGACAAAGTTTAGTCCTGCACAACTATTTTTCGGCAGGGAATTAAATTTACCTTTACATATCTATGATGAACCTCAAGTTTCAGAACAATATTCAGAATACATTAAAACACAAAACCAACACATCATTTCAACTAGAAAACTTGTCAAACAAAATGAGACAAATTACTTTAATAGCCAATCCCAACACATCAAGGGCAGAAATATTCCTACTTTTAATATAAATGATGTTGTATACGTAAAATCTTTTACGGATCCTAATGTTCTACACCCAAAATATAATGGACCGTACACAATCACAAGAAAACTGCGTAATAACAACTACATTATTAGGAAAATTGATGGCGAAGACCAAAAACAAATTAAACTACATGTTAGTAAACTTTTTCTGCAACCTTCTCTCAATGTTACCTAGTGCCATATTGTAAAAATGGAAATTTTTCTTCAAATTTTGTACAAACCATGCTACCAAAATGTTCATTATTGCTTCCTTTTTGTGAAAACTATTTTACACATGTTTCATCAAAAATCTATGCAATCATCTCTGTTGCCATTCCTTTTCATATGAACTGATAGACGTATCAATGCATATGTGCTGATTATTTTGCTGGCTGGTCCGAAATTAATCAGGGGAAATTTTAATTCAATATGATTTATATTTATATGTTCAGAATAACAAAAAATTTTTTTTATCTGCAACTATCATAGTTTTTACAATACCCAATTATTTTATTAATGTGTGTAATGTGTTTTTTCAAAAAAAAAATCTTCAATGAGTTAGGTACTATTTTATGAATATTACTGTTCAGTCATCGAGTTATGCGTATAGCATCCTGTAATTACATGCAACTTCAAATTTGAAAGTTTTTGCGTTAGCAAATTTGCCACTGTAATTAGGACTCATGGAGACGCTGCAGTTATATTGGAGTTCTCGTACTCAATTGTATGGCAATTTATGTTCATGTGTTGAAAGCATTTGTATAATTTGATAATGGCAGAATTAAAATGAAAATTTAGCAATGTGTTAAAACAAATAATTTTTTGAAAAGAAAAAATCTGAGCTAAATCACAATTAAATACAAAGTAAAATGAATCAAAATAAAAAATTTTTTAGGTGTGTGCGAAATTTCAAGAGTGACAAATAATGCAAAATGATGTATACATCCTTTCGCCACACCACATGTTTGCTCAGAATTTCAAATGGTGTAATTAAGTAACAAATCAAGGTTGAAATGTGTTTAAGTGTCAAAATTTTGTTATAATGATGTATTGATATTTCACAATTAGTATAATTAACATTGATTGATTGATTCTTATCCAACTTTAATTGTTTCCCAAGAGAATAGATTAGATAACTTCACATAAAAAATATTCAGGAGATTATCACTATTAGATAAAACAAATTTGAAAGTGTATTCAATGTCAAACTGTTAGCACAGTAAATCACAAATATTTTAATTGTATTGAATCATGTAATTTTATAGTTAGCATCATGTAAAAAGTATTAAGTCAAGGTATTCAAACCTGTAAAAAATTCTTCATGCCAGTCAGCGCTTAAATGTGTGTTAGAACAGTTTTTAAATGTGTTTTATGATAGATTTTGTAAAAATGTTTTAAAATTGTTGAAGGTGTGTATCTGCTCTGATCAGTCAGAAATCCTGGCTACTTTGTAAAGATCCATCTCCTTTTTCTTTTCTTTTCTGTAGGGGGGAGGTATGTGGCATAATGCCACTATGTAAAATTTATTACTCAAGAATTTAAAGACTTAATGATAACCGCTATTAACTTAACTTAATTAATATCATCTAAACGATTAATTGCTAGCTGTATTAATATTAATTTAAAATAACTATTTTCCAGATACATATTGTATGCTTAAAGCGATTATACTGTTAATATCTACAATAGCTAAATATGTTTACATTTTCCAATAATAGAATCGATTACCTCATTCGAATTTCGCATCGCGATTCGATTTCTCAACTTAACTGCAAAAATAACTACTTCCCACGTGTGCAATAGCTTACATGTATTCATACGCCGATGTTTCCTAAAGATAATAACAATATAATCGCAGTTTAATTTCTCTGCTAATTTAGTCCTTTGATACAGCTATTATTAAATATTTATCCCCTTCTACAGACATTATTTTGTTGTTTATTCTAAAAGGAGATGGGATCTCTTTATCAGAGTAAGCACTTTAACCTAGGCTTGTGTGAACAGGTTCTGGGTACAAAAGGTTTGCTTCCCCTCCATAAAAGAGGGAGCTCGATTGTTAGCGACATGGATAGGGATTGGAATTTTGGAGCGTGTCTCCCCAAATTTTTATATTCGGACATTATTTTTTGTGATACTGGCTGGCTGAAGGTGTAGAATGGAAATTTTATAAGGAAAATAATAAACAAGTGTTTCTCGAGGAGATCTTGTCTGTGCCAATTTCTTTGACATCAGTAAGCGTGATTCTGCTATTCGTCATCTGCAGTGCTAAAGGGTACACAGTCTAAATATTTTCAAGTTCCAATGATACAGTGTCTTCTTGCAAATTACCCCCTGCGTTTCGTGCTTGGTGTGTGATTCCAGTTTTATCTGCGAGTTTGATGCAGTTCCAGTAAACAACGTACCGATAAGGAACCGGTCTCCACGTGGCAGAAATCGATCCATCATTTACGGTAGCTGAACTGAAAACCTCGACATCGTGGGCTTCATCTGTTCAACGTTGCTCCAGTTTACAGAACTGTTTCAGTCTTTCGGTTTCCCACCTCCAATGCTCAAGTGGGAGAGACACAGAAGTGGGAGAGTCAAGAATTCCAACAAAGTAACATTTTCCGGGTTATCTGCATGTCAAGTGAGTTGATAAAAAATGAAGTTATTTAACTTTCAATTTGTTAATACTGTCAGAACATGCACAACGTCTTATTGCAATGTACACATGTAAAAACCACTATACCTCTCTTTAATAACCTTTGAACTAATTTTGTTTTACCTCTTTACCACCACAATTTCACTTCAGTGGGAAGGGACTTTAGTGTGCATACTGTATATATATATATATATATATATATATATATATATACATATATATACAAAACCCAAAAACCTTAATAAATTCCTAAATTCTTTTAAATTCCATTGGCCGTAAAAATACACTGAAGTGCCACTGAATTAGGGATACCTACCTAGTAACGAGTTGGGCCTCCTCTGGCCTTGATAACGGCTGCCACACGACGAGGCATAGATTCAACAAGTTTCTGGAAACGTTCCACGGGAATGGCTTGCTAAATATTGGCTAAAGCTGTCCATAATTCAGTAAGGTTCTTTGGTGCTGTGTGATGGCCTTTCACGCCTTGTTCCAAAACATCCCAAAGATGCTCAATAGGATTTAAGTCTGGGCTTTTAGGTGGCCAATTCATGACAGAGAAGTCAGAGGAATGCTCATCCAACCAGCCAGTAGCCAACCGGGACTTGTGAGACAACAGTTGTCTTGCTGGAAAACTCCATTACCGTGCGGATAACAGAACAGCATAAACAGATGGAGGTGATCACACAGCAACTCTACGAACCGAATTGCATTGAGGGAGGTTGGTACACGCACCAAAGATCCCAAACTGTGCCACGAAAAAACACCCCAGACCATGATTGAGCCACCATGCCATTGAACAGTTCCAGCCAGGCATGCAGGATACATGACTTCATGAGCCTGACGCCATATTCTCAGACTCCCGTCGGCGTTAAGTAGACGAAATCGAGACTCATCACTCCATGCTACTCGTTTCCAGTCCTCTACACTCTAGTCTCTGTGCTCTCTTGCCCAGGCAAGACGTGCAGCCCGATGGCGAGTATAGAGCAATAGTACTCTCGTAGGTCGACGGCTCCCGAAACCCATACGGTGAAGCGAGCGTTGCACAGTCCGTTTACTGACTGTACGACTGGCACCGTCATTAAACTGGGTGGTAATTTGAGCTAATGTTTGGCTTCGTTGGCTACGTACAATACGCCTGAGCCGTCTCTCACCACGCACTGTCAAGGCTTATTGTCCTTTGCAGTTTGCTCGATCGCTAGTTTTTTTCCCACCATCCATGTATTCTTGGTATACTCTTGACACTGTCGACCTTGAAAATCCTAGCTGTCTGTCGATTTCGGAAATTGAATGGCCCATGCGTCGCGCACCTACGATTTGTCCCCCGATCGAAGGCGTCTAAATCAGGCAGTTTACCCATACTGGCAATTCCAACAACTAATTCAGAACAACCACAGTACGCGCTATATATGCAGTTACCACAGCGCCCTCACTTGCGCATACATGATGCCCAGCGCTACACAATTTGCGTAGGCTTTGCTATCCCTAATTCAGTGGCACTTCAGTGTAATTGCGCAGTTCGGTTTTAAGAAGAAAAAATTTGAGCGTAACCTAAAAACTAAAGTAGGTAATCGACATATCGTCCCTTTAACCCCTAATCTCGTGGACCCCAAACCTTATATAACGACCACTGGACTCGATCCCAGAGAACTGGCCTGGAACCTTCTGTCCAATCAATGCAAGATTTCAAGGGTTATGTGATAAGGGCTCGTAAAGTGTATAAAAACTGAAGCTTGCCTCCAAGAGAAAATTTTGGCGTGTCTCTGTTTTCTTAATAAACATGCTGTAACCTTTCGTGTACAATGTAAATAAATTTGTATTTGCCGATTTGAAAAGTGAGTTGTTTTTTGGACTCGACTACTTCTTTCCCCGCTGTGGCATGTGTCGTATTGCTCTTCCATTTTATTTTTTGGGCATGATTATTTTGTGGTAGTACAAAGATTATCTACTTAAGACAAGGGGCATTTGGGTGCGTTGTGTTGTATTGATTTATTTTGTTAATTATTTATTTTGTTACTCAAGTCTCTGGACGCAATTAGCAATTAACGAACAAATTTTCAAACCAGTTGGATCTGCTACATCAACTTTGCTCCACATTAAAACACACAGCAGATAAATAATTACTGAAACAAGGTTTAAAACGAAAAAAACTTATTTATTTACACTGTCCTAATATTTACATCTCCTCTCATCAAATTTTAATTAACATGAAAGCTGCTCTGTTCACTATTAAAACCACGAGCAAATGAAACAGGGTTCGATTTAGTTTGACTTCTGATTCAGGGAGCTTAAATACGAACTACACCAAATTCTAAAAGCTCCTATCGAAAATAATTACATGATATATTCAAATACGTAAAACTCGCACTAACTATCAATTGCAAACGCGGGATCTGAACTAAAAAAATCAATATAAACACTCACATATTTTAGTTGAGAGCGACCTTCGGGTTCTGTGATGACTCTGGTACGGGACTCTTTCCGTGACGTCAGTTGGAAACCTGTAGGCTCTCTTTAGTTTGATGGGTCACTCTTCCACGCTGGGTTATCCGTCACCGTAGACAGACTGGAGGCAAACTTCTCTGCTATCCCTCTTTATTTCGGATTCGGTATCAGCTATCAGTCGTCACTCCACACGTGTTTTCTCTCTCGAAAAGGATCAACCGAGTTCCGACTCATCAAACCCCCTTAGTTTTATTTTTGCTCCGGCAATATTCGACTTTTGGGGCAATCAAAAAGGGGCAGGTTTTCTCTTCAGCCGATACAGGGCAAGGCCTCCTGGACTCCGACTGACTCCCACTTCCTTCTCTCAAAACTCACTCCAATATTTTAATTTCTTAAACGCTTCCCGCCTTCGGAACCATTTCACCAATCATTCAGGAAACTCTCGACTTTTTATTTGTTAAGTTTCAATACCTAACAACCTCTCATTTGCTACCCTCTTTCTTAATCAAGAACGCCCCTCTTACGCAATGATCTAAACAGCTTATTGACCACCCGCAAAAACCGCCAAACCATGTGGTTTTCTAACGCTCCCCTCCAATCCATCACCCACAAAGAGTCATTGTAACTTAACGTTACAAACGGTGCCATCCTTGCTTGTCTGCGTCTATCATCTAAAAGACCCCACACACTCTAGGCTCATAAAACTTTTGTAAATTGGCTACCGTTGCTGACAAACGCCATGTCCTATAATTACGTCGGCATTAAAGACGTCCTCGACTTTTAACACAAAAATGTAATGAAACAAAGCTTTCAAACTTATTATTTTCTCTTAAAATATGAATTTTAATTTTTTTTGAAAGCGCTTCATTACAGCATGCCGGTTCCGGTCATCATTCCACGGCGCCGGGCCGGTATGCTACAAATGAGTTGGCAGGATATGATAAATTGTTTTGCGCGGGACTTCGAAAAAATTATTACTTTGTTGTTTCGTCCATCCGACGCCAGCGAGAACAACTTACAAGGTCAGTGTGTGGTTTTCCTAATCCGTGCTTGCGTTTGAGGGTATGACGCATGCAGTGTTTTTACTTCACGAATGTGCCGACGGACATCTTTTGCGTCATCTGATGCAAGCAGGGTGGATAGTAGTGCTTTTGAAAACAGTGGTGCTACAATTGTGAGTTTGATAGAAGTTTCTTAGTCGGAATATCCAGTTTGTGCCTGGCATCAACTGTACAGCTGTATTTTCGCATCGAGAAAACTTTTCCTACCAAATGCTCCTGCAAATATTACAAACTTTTCTTCTGAAAAGACATTTGTCACCGTACAGGACGGACTCGGCAGAGGAATACACAGACTTGAAGGATGTTAAGAAAACAATTTGTATGTGCTGGGGAAATTATTTGGGTGAAATAAATAAATAAATAAATATATTTAGGGGATTAACGGGATAGAGGAAAGCTGAAATTAAATCTACATTATGTATAAAATTATGAGTAATTGAAAATTTTGATTTCATTAATTGTTAAAATATTAAGAGTTTAATAGATTTCGTTGAAAATTCTTATGAAATTGAGAATATTTTTGAGTTATTTTCTACAAATTCTGATATTCAGAGCTGATGACAACCTTTTTTTTTCTTTTATTTGATTTTTGTGTTTATATTTTGAGTTTATAAAGTATTTCATTTTTGATTTACATTTTGATAAAGTTAGAATTTTAAGTGTATAAAATTTCATATCGTAAGACTCTAAGTCTTACGTAATTCCTTGAAAGGAGTGTCGAGGTTGTGTTTAACGAAATGTTTAACGTGAAAGGTAATGTTTAAAGATGGTTATATCCTAAATGGATGTGTCAGATTTAATGAAATAGAAAATTGTGGGTTTTGGAAATACAATAGTTTGAATTAAAAGTTTTTCAAAAAAATGGATACTGTTGTAACTTAATCCACAAAAATTAAAAGCATTTTACCCACCCATTTTTACTGGAGAATATGAAAACTATAGTACCAATTTGGGAATGGGCATTAAATAATAAACTGACACATTTTCATTTTAGTTTGGGAACAGTGAAATTAACTAATTCGTGTTCTCAGTAGATTCAGTTGACTACTGAGCTTAATTTGGTAGTATTAAAGTTGTGTTTTGATTTGGTTGCAATAATGACTTTGGAAACTTTTCATGAAATTCTAGATTAATTAAGACTAGTTTGGGATGAAAAAATTAAATCAGTTTTAGGGGTGCATTAATGATTAACATTTCTTTATATTATGAGTTTTCTTGAGTTATGAAACAGTCCTCTTTCCTCCCTATTTGTTATAATAGAATATGGAGAAAGAAACCCACTTTTTTACGCAAACAACTACACACCTCCCTCACTCCTTAGGAGTAAGATTACAAAGAATCTGAAAATATGAAGTTACGGTTACACACATATAAACAGGTACCTCAATAACAAAAACATGGGATCACAAAACAAATCAAGTGAGTTAATTGAATAATAATTGACATATAATTTTAGTTGTAAGATAATGAGAATAGTTAAAAGAGAAATTATTAATGAAACAAAGAATGTTGAGAATAAACATTGAAGAGGAGAAGTTGAAGATTTTGAAATAATTGAGTATAAAATGTGATACGTGTTCTATAATATATTTTATGTCATATATATAATGCGGAAACAATTTTTCATGGTTGTGAAGTGTTGTGATACAGTTAAATGTAGATGTACTACTTAGTTATCGTGATTATCATTGTATTATTGTGTTGCTATTCTGAAAAGTAGGATTTTTTTGTGTTTGTGATATTTTCTTCAGGATAGTAAAGGATTGTGATTTTTTTCCCTTTCCTATTCAAATTTTACTACAACCTCTCTAAGACGAAAAGTACGGTTATTAAGGACATAGAAGGTATTGATTCAGTGTGGAAAAAAATAGGACTCATTCCATAAACTGTATTAGTGAGAAGTTGAAATGAAAGTTACAAATGTTTATATTATTTTATTGATGTTAAGTTACTACTTTTTGTTTTTATTAGTTAGTCCAATGTATAATTCAAGTGTATTTTTGATTAAAATTTATTACATCTTGTCACATGACCCCTACAACTGAATTATCTTTTCAAAATTTTCCTTCTTTAGGCTTTTTCAAATTTTTTTCCACGCCCTTTTTCTCTCGCTTCTGGGCGAGTCTGTCCTCCAATGTTGGTGGTCAGCATCTTCTCAGACGGGGGGGGGGATATTTTGTAACATACAAAACCCCAAAACCATAACTAATTTCTAAATTATTTTAAATTCCCTTGGACGTAAAGTTAATTGCGCATTTCAGTTTTAAGAACAAAGAATTTGAGAGTAACCTCAAAAATTAATTAGGCAATCAACATAACGCCCCTCTAACCCCCAATCTCCCAAAGCTTATGTAACGACCATGGGACTCGATCCCAGACAACTGGCCTGGGGTCTTCTGTCCAATTAATGCAAGAGTTCAAGGGTTATGTGACAAGGGCTCGATAAGAGTATAAAAACTCAAGCATGCCTCCAAGAGAAGATTTTTATGTTACTCTGTTGCTTAATAAACACGCTGTAACCTTTCGAGCAGAATGTCAATAAATTTGTATTTGCCGATTTAACACATGAGTTGTTTTTTGGACTCGACTACTTGTTTCCCCGCTGTGGCATGCCAGTTCCGGTTATCATCCCACGGTACCGGGCCGTTATACTATATATATATATATATATATATATATATATATATATATATATACATACACACACACACATACACTGTACACACACACACACTATATATATATATATATATATATATATATATATATATATATATATTTATTTATTAATATGGTATATATAATTATTAATAATTATTTTTTAAAATTAATTACAAGTAATTAATTTTAAGAAATAAGGAACACATTTTCAGTAAAAGGCTGCGAAGCTATTTGTGGTTTTTATGAAAGGAATGTTAAATTAAACCGAATTCTAGTTTCCTGCATTACATAAGAAAAAATAACATATATTACGTTCAATTCCTAATCCTATTGTTTGTAGCTGTTCTTAGTTATTTCAAGCACACTGGATGGCTTCTGAATAAAGAATAAATCCTCCCTTTAAAAAAAATGTAGGCGTGAACAATAATTCCGCAAGCACAGAAGGAGAAAAATTTATGCCGAAGTTAAGACAGAATAGAATATGTTTTTGGCCGCAAATGTTCAGTCACTTTTCACAATCGGGGGGAAAATGTTATTTGTAAGAATCCGGACGTGACCAGATTGCAGGTGTCGGAAAGGATTTTCGAAAAGCCTTTCGGAAACAGTAATTCTCAGTTTTTTTTTATAAAAGAACGTTTTTTGGATTGTTTGATAGCCAAAAAAGTTGAAGTAAATTCTTGTCAGTCAAAAATACATTTTACGTCAGTTTGCTACATTGCCGCAAACAAAAGTTCAAAATTTTTGCATGTTTGATAAGTTTGCCTGATTAGATCGATTTTTTTCCTCTGGTTGATCTAATTAGTAGAAACATAAATAAATGAGATATGTTAAAATTCAATTGGTAAAGTCTGTTCATAAACTCTTCTTAAGGGTGTCCGGGACACATTTAAAAATGTTTTTTCTATTTATTTTGTTAAAATTTTGAATTTTGTTGTGATGGTTAACCATATAATATGTAAACAAAATCACATCATAAAACTTCTTAAATTTTTTTCAAAAAATTTTTAAATTTAAAATTTTTATTAAAAGTGGGGTAATTTAAAATCGTTATAACTCGAAATATTATTTGTCGAATTTCAAATTTTTTTCATTTAATTAGGTTTTAATTTTGATTCACCATTTTTTAATATATTAATTTTAAAAAATTAGAAATATTAATTTTAAAAAAAATTAAAAATATTTAGATGAAAAATTTTTAAAAAAATTATGTAACTTATTTTTAAAAAATCACATTTTCAAAAGTGAACATTTTTTTTAAATTTACTGAATCAAAATTACAGTAAAATAGTTGAAAAAGACATGTTACAAGTTTCAATCATTTATCTTGAACGGTTCTTCACTTATAACAATTTAAAGACGAGAAATGGGGAAAAACCCATCATACAGAAAAACGCACTTACAGGTTTAAACAACGATTGGCTACTATTAGAATGTTGCAAAAAAAAAAATTATCCTGTTCTAATTAAGATAGAACAAATATTTAAACGTCATTTTAGGCGTAAAAGAACACATACATTTTTAATGCAATAAATTTTTTTCGAAAATTCAAACAATTTTGTGTCCTGGACCCCCTTAAATCCACAATGATAATTACGAGTGCTTCCTAATTTCATGTCAACAGAGGCAAATTTCTTCCTTTAGCCGGAAAAATAACTTTTCTCTCTATTTATTTTTGAAGTTTTAAGAAGTTTTATTTTTCAACTTTGTTAACTTCACAAGACAGGAAACAAATGGTTACAATTCGATTCATTATTAAGAAGACAAAATGGATATAAACGCAACTTATAGGTATTTTATAACTAATTAGTAATCTGAGCAACTATTCCGGTTGTTATTAATAAACTTATACGAACCTGAGGATCCAAAATCTAAGGCAATTAATCACTAATTATTTTATTTATAAATTGTGCGATAAAATACACTTAAAGAAAATAAATTGCAAGATTTTTAAGAAAAAGATAAAATCTCAAGATAATTCAAAAATTTACTGAAAAAAAATCTCCATTTATTAAAAATGTTTTTTTGAAAGAGAACAACCTTAGCATTTCATTTAATAAAAGAACTAATTAGTTTAAATACATTCATGTTGTTTACTTTAATTTACTTGCATTTTATTACACTTAAGGTTCGAGGTACCCTACTGGTAGCGCGTCGGATTTTGGTGCTGCAAGTGCTTGGATCGAATCTCGACAAGCTCCATTGAATACCTCGGTGTCTAAGCCGGATATGGCCACGTTAACCCTTCAGCGGGCGATTCCAATTTTTGAAACACCAGCAGGCGCGCGTGGAACAAAGTGCAAAGTCTCTTTCAACCTTGATTATTCCTTTTGTAATAAACTTTTATTTTCAAATTGAAAATAATAATTCTGCGTTTTATGACAAGATTTAAAATGTGTATAATATTGAGATATATTTATAATTAAAGACCAGAGAATGCAGATACAATTGTCTCATTTCGAAACTGTCCGGTTTATTGGATCTAAGGATAACTTGCGGATGGATTCATATTATGTCCAAAAACCTAAGAAAAAAGAAAAAGAATGTCCATCTTCGTGGTACGCGGGATACCGTGTAATAGCTGCACATTTGATCGACTACAGCTTCAGCTCCTGCTTTTGTCGTATTGTAATCCAGTATAATCGCTGGTTTACCACGGTTAAATCACGACTAACAATGAATGGAACGGAATACAAGAGTCAGAAAATCAGACCTGCATTAGAAAGGATGTATCTATAAATAGAAACTGCTTAGAACTTTCAAACCGGACATGTAAAAACAAAACCATTCAAAATTACGAAAATGTTGCACTTTGTACACGCGCCCGCCCGCTGAAGGGTTAATATAAATTAGGGAATCATTAGTTAATTTACGTTTGTTTTCGCTAGACCTGCAAGTCACAATGGTATTATAATTTCTTAATTTAACGAAATTATTAAGGCCTATAACATTTTTCGCAGACGGCAGGAGAAGTGTTAAGGAGAACTGAGCAGAATTGAGTGATGACTGGAGTTCCTTCACCATCAGGTTTTAACTCCTGTACGCAAGATGCAATGTAATCAATGATAATGTGCTCAATAGTTAAAATTTAAAGGCTAGGTACAATAATTAAGAGTAAAATTACTATCAAAGTACTAAATTTAAAGTTTGACACCTTCATAAGTTGAAGGGTAAGGGAAATTTAAGAATAAGTAGAAAAATTGGTAGCAAGAATAAGAGAATAATTTAATATAGTTAATTGTAAGAAAAGAGACAGGAAGATCAATTAACAAGATTAGGATAGGTGGCCATCAGCAAAAGAAAAAAAGGCCCTCTTCAGGGTCATACAAATCGTAACGAGTTGATTGCAGAATTCCACGGGGAAAAAGAAATATCAAGGTGGGTAACTGAGCAGTAGAGATTAGGTGATTAACTATATTAAAAGAATCTAAAATAAAATATTGGTAAAAATATTAAAATTTTGTTTGAGCAAAAGACACGCTTCCTGGGTATATTCCTCTTTTTACATCGCTATTCGTGTTGGCTTCTTTATTGCGGGATGACCCAGTGGGGATCCAAAGTTGCACCCTATAAGAGTAACATCCCTGTCTTCAGGTCTCACACCAAGGCTTATGTGTAGACAGCTTGCTTGTTTTCGACTTATACTCCTTGGTGAGTTCCTTTAATTGAACCAGGTAACATTGCCTTTATTGAGATAAATGAGCCCCACACATGCATTTTGGCTTATGGGACTATTCTTTTCTGACGCAAATAAATGTTTTTTTCTCAAGCTATAGAATTTGCACGCAGCATATCCAACACAGTTTCAATATAAAAAACCCTTTTTAGTGCCGATTCGAATGCAACTACGAACTTCGCCAGCAATCAGCGCCGCCTATTGGAAGATAATTTTAATTCCAACATGCGTCGTTAACGGTTTTTGGAAAAAGACGTCCTAAGTGTGAGGCATTTGTAATGATTTAGTTGAAATGAAGCAAAATATTAAAATAAGTTCGACATAATTTATTCCACTTTAATATTATAGTAAATAAGTCTAAGAAATTAAGTAGGAGGAATGTTTAAAATATTGCCGTTTAAGATATATAAGCACTTATGACCTGATTTTCAATCCTGACGAGGGTGTTACTTTTCGGATGCCAAATTTTGTATTGAAGTTACCTCGCTCGCTCGGCTGGATTTCTAAATTGATTGCTTCACTGGCACATTCTCTAAACTGATCTTTGAAATTTTAAGGTACACACAGGATCACAAAGGAGAAACGTTTTGTGGCCGAAGTTCCTGGGTCAATAGCCCTCTGCTTCAATGTCTTGGCATTATCTTGGATGGGGCCTGCATAGTATCATTGGAAAAACGACCATGCTAATCAAAGGGAAAGGAAGGTGAGGGAATATTGATTCTTGAATTTCTGCGACTGGCGGAAGAATGTAAATTGGGAGACAGTTTAAATGTTAAGAAGTAGTAGGAATTTAAAATATTTATTGTCATGAGTTATGCAAACATAACTAACTTATAATTATTTGGAAATATATCTTTTCCTATGTTTTTTGCCGTAAATAAACTTACGTGACAATTCAAAGTATTAAAATTTTTTATTTTTATATTAATACGTAAAAATAAGAAACACATAATGCTTCACATGTTGGAGTGATAGGAAAATTCCTATAGTACAGACAATAGTGTGATTTTAATGTTGCTGTGTATTAATCCAAATGGATTTGCGAACCTCAATGTTAACCTATGAAGCTCTTCCCCGGATTGCTGACTTGAAATTCAAAGTTTTTTAATTGCACTCCGTAATTGAGAAAGCAATTTTAAATCTTGGGACATTTTTAGTTTTGAAAAAATGGAAATAATATTTTAAAATTTAAATTGCTCGGGGAAAAAAACTGGTATAGTGAGTTTTACATTATAAATCTCATCAATTCCTTTGGTAGACGAAATTTATAAAAGGAATTCTGTTCCAAGGTGTAGAAAAGTTCAGGGTATCTGAAAATATCATTTTAATTGGATTATCAATATATTTAAGTCGCTAAGCCGACTTTTTGGGCAGTCCGTGGGAGACAACTACTGCATCAATTTTCTTCATTTTGGTCTCAAACGAAAGATTGTCATCTGTAGATTTGTCAAATTTGGTCTTAGTAACTGCAATTTTTATTAATCATCTATAATTTACAATTAAAATTTGATTTCTGCCCATGCTCAGTGGCATGTTTCAAACTGGCTTTAGAAACTCACTGTTTCTGCGCATGCTCAGTGACATGTTTCAATGTCGAGGAGTCTCTCTAAATCTCTCTCTGCCATATTTATTTTTATGATAATTATGTTTGTGAAATATAAGATCAAACCTGATGGAAATTGTTTATTTCGCGGTGTTTATTTAGCGATAATTTACAATTAAAAATTTGCTTTCTTCGCATGCTCAGTGACATTTTTAAATCTGCCTTTAGATACTCACTAAGTTCGCGGCCACTTATTGTTTCTGCGCATTATTATGATTTTCAACATTTGGCAATGATGTGTTAAGTATAATTTGTGTATTAGTACATTTATTTACTATATATTCGTCATGTTTTGACGGGTACCAAGAAGTCAGTATTTATGTAGCTGTAAAAAGTCGACATATTTTCTCCATATGCTAGCATTGTGGTGAGCAAATCGAAAGGGGTAAGTCCGTAATATATTCAATATAAGGTATCTAAACACATAAACGAGAATATATATAATTTTATTTGACGAGTGAAGTTTCCTGAAAAATTGAAATCACTTTTTTTTACTCCTCTATTTATATATCTTGCTTTCCAAAGTGGAATTTTGGAGTACATTTTGCAGGTGCAAAGAAACTTGTTTTAAGTATATTGATACGATACCAGTAGTTAATTTAAGACTCCGTTTACTTTAAAAATCGTTTCTCTTAACCGCCCGATTTTCCTAGGTAAATATTCTCTCTCATGTAATGCTTTCTGGCTTATTTTCGCCGCAAGTGATGAAGCAGAAAAAAAAGAGTTCCATCTATAAGTCGAAAGTGTTCAAGCTAGTAATGGCTTCGAGTATTTCGTGTATAGTGGGGATAAGAACCACTCTCTCTATGATTTTCCACTTCTCTGAATCTTCAGTTGTGGTATTGTCAGTAATTACAATGAAGTTTAATACAATGGAAGATTTACCGACGAAGGGAAATACTTTCTGCCGACGTTTTGTTATGGAAACTGCATACATTGAGTCAAGCCTTCTAATGCTGAGGTTTTTATTCTGTTTAGCTATGTCCAATCTGCATTCACAAAGTTGAATCATGTGTCAAGGGAACTCCTTCAATTCAGCCTTTATTATATACTAATTATATTCGGGAAACGGGCAAAAATAGTAACTGAAATTGAAGCGTGGAAACCATTGAAGGGGGTGGTGAACCGAAAATAATTGGGAAACTTTGTTCTAAGACATGGCTAGCATTCTGTTCCAGAGTCTTTGGGTTTTGTATGTATCTTGGTAGTTTGCAGCCGTTCAGATTCGCCCCGGTATATCCCGGTATGTGCCAGTCTAATCAGCCCCCCTGTTGCAAAGATAACCATAGCTCTCTCTTTACAAAACAATCTTCGTTTTTACGTTTCTATGGTTTTTTCAGCCACTAAAAGCTATACTTTTAAAACGTATGCGAATGCAGTAAGTCCACGAGTTACGTGGATTTGTAGGTGCGTGGTTGTAATTTTCAGTTTTTTGTAGACTGCTTTTGTATGTTATCAATTGATTAAAGACGAGAAAATAAATCTTCGAGTGTGCAAACATCATTGAACAAATAATTCAATGCCCGATGAACGTCTGTAGTTATCAGATTATTTTAAATTACGAAATTATGTATATATAATATAAGTATTTAATAATATGTGAACTCTATAATATAATAAATGTGTGTGCCATTTTCACAATTAAATAAAAAGTACAGTAACCACCGCTTATAGTGATCTGTGGTTATAAGAATCAACCGTTTATAAGAATCAATATCGCAAAAACAGAAACAAATGTATTTCCATGTTAAAATTTCCGCTTTAAAGAATCAATCCACCGGTTATAAGAATCAGTTTGCAATCTTCGCCTTCCTTTCATTTTTCCAAAAAATGCCACTTGAACTCTCAAAAGGTACGAAATTCTTTCTTAAGTTTTTGAAAAGAAAGATTGATAAAACTTTGGGGTGGAAAACAGTCGTAAAATACAGTGATTTCCGCTTATAAGAATCACGTTTGTTATTACTGTTTTTGATTCTTATAAGCGGTTGATTCTTATAACCGAAATTTAGGTTTTTGGACAGGAACACACACATCTATATATACATATATTAGATAATTTACCATAAAATACTCTTTAATTTACATTAACTATATTTTATTAAAATTATTTTTTATAGTTTTAAAAATAAAACTTAATTTTTAGACCTATAAGTAGATACACATGATTATAGTAAGAGATGAAAAAAATACAATATTTGTTACAAGTTACAACATACCTGCTTAACAGTTTTAACATTTCAACTACAGGAAGGGAGCAAGAAAAAGTTTTCTACGGTAGTTTAACGTAATGAAGTTTTCAGAAGGCTGTTTATACCTCTTTCAATACTTATAGTCTCAGACGAAGATTTACTCGGACGGGTAAAGTTGCCCCCGGGTCAAGCTAATAGGACAGTGTTGTGGTAAAGCGTTTAAGGGGAAACTATTATGTTATGTCTAATAAAGAAAGGGATGAATTTTACGACTATATTCCATCCCATCTTATCAATTTTTCTTAAAAAAAAGAAAGAACTTCGTGCCTTTTGAGGGTTTAAGTAGCTTTTTTGGAAAAATGAAAGGAAAGCGAAGAGTGTAAACTGATTCTTAAAACCGGTGGATTGATTCTTTAAAGCGAAAATTTTAACATGGAAATAATTCATTTGTTTTTGTTTTCGCGATATTGATTCTTATAAACGGTTGATTCTTATAACCAGTGATCACTATAAGCGGTGGTTACTGTACATTCCTTTAGACATAACATAAGAGTTTCTCCTTATATGTTTTTGCTAAACACTGTCTTATTAGCTTTACCCTTGGGCATCTAACCCGCCCGGGTCCGATTTCACTTTTCTCCAGACAGGCACTCCTTTTTTCCCACCACTTACTTCCTGGTTGCGTATTTCTGGACCCTGAAACACATAAATCTTCCTCGAAGTGTCCACCATCACTTACGCAAACGGGACAGTGGATTCAGCACTTCAAACCGTGAAATGTAAACGGATCAATTTTGCTGAATCAGATGAACCAGATGCTGAATCAAACATTTCACGGTTTGATTCAGAATCAAACAATGAAACGTAAGCTATAAAGTGAATCTTCGTCTGAGACTGTAATAAGCATACGTCGCTAGTATTCACTTTAGTTTTCTAACAAAATTGCCAGTTAGTGTTAGAACATTTTGATAGTCGAATTCAAATATGATAAAAACAAGGAAAACTCTTAGTTTTTCTGAAAAACAGAACTTGTTAATTAGATATGATGCTCTTCCAAAGTGTAGTCAAAGAGAAGCTGCCTCTTGTTGATTTTATAATCATGTGTTGTTACTTATAGGTCTAGAAATTGAGTAATAGTATTTGTTTAGAAATTGAGTATTTTTAAAATTATAATAATTAATTTTAATAAATGATAAATAACGTAAATTAAAGAGTATTTAATGGTAAATTATGTATATATGTGCCTGTGTGTTTTTATATATGTACAAGTATATATTTGTGTATGTGTGCCTGTCCAAAGGGAAGTTTCGGTTATAAGAATCAACCGCTTATAAGAATCAAAAACAGTAATAACAAACGTGATTCTTATAAGCGGAAATCACTGCATTTCACTGAAAAGGATTGAAAGACATATTTTATTAAAATATTTAGTTATTGTTTGCTGCAATCGTCAATACGATGATGGTCGCAGTCCTTACAGGAATCCAGTGGCCACTCGCAGGGCACTTGCCCAGGGCCGCAAAATTATGGCGTCCCTAATTTAGTATTAAGTTGTACATATTTTTGAAAATTTCCTCCCTTTGAATTTTCTTTTGATAAGTATAGTTTTATCAAAAAATTATATCCACGTTAATATGGTTGAAAATGGAATGATTGAAACAGTCAAAGATTTTGACCTATGAATTAATAAAAGGTTTGGTTTTATTTGACTACTTTTGCGAAAGATATTTCCAATATTTTTAACAATATTAGATAATTTTTTAGCAACATGAATGCTGAAAATGATTCAAATACTGATCATTTGATTGTTATCATCACTCCCAAAGTCTGTTTATAGATTTTTTAAAAATTCAGTTACAACATCAAGTCCGTATCGAGGGTATAGAGATATAGGTATTGCTCACCACACACACGCAGAAAAAAAATGTGATGTGAAAAGAGGAAAAAGTCCAATATTTGGATCTTTCCTATATTTTTTGTATCATTTGTGTGTAATGAAATTTTACTTCTGCTTTCTGTGTTTATATTTAAAAAAAGCCTCTCTTCCTGTCTACTCTTTTCACCCCTACCATCATTTCTTGAAAAAAAATTCTTGCTATGTGCTTGACATCGACTTTAATCGAGATTTTTGGTTAATAGAGTACAGGGAGGGGGCAGTGGCGGATACAGAAAAAATCCTGAGTGGGGCATAGTGCACTCACTATAGTGAAAGCATACTTACATTCGTAAGCGTTTCTGGGTTTGATTTTTTTTTAAGGGGAGGGGTTGTAATAACTCCAGACTGTGATCTATTTTGAATTTCAAAAGAAAATGCCATGAATTCATTTATTAACATTAAAAAGTAAATTAATTAACATTATTTTTTTCAAATTTTTCTCAGGGTCGAATTTTTTTTTTTTGAATTTCCGGTCCCAATTTATGGGGGGCCTGGGTGAGTGTCACACATGTTCATGTGGCAATCTGATCTCAGGGGGTCAAGTGTCCTCCCTCAGGATCTGCCCTTAGAGGGGGCCCCCAAAGTCTGCTTTGCCCAGGGCCCCATTGGGTCAAAGTCGGGCCCTAGCCACTTGCCCTCAATGAGTGGGACACGCTCGCCGCAATTCTGGTAAATTTCGACTTACGCACTTTCTACATACGCGGAATGTTCTGGAACGATCTAACCGAGTAAGTCATAGACTTACTGTAATGAATAAAATGATACTACGCGTTAAATAAGAGGTCTAAAACAATAGGTAATAGGGGGAAATTATAATGCGCAAATTTTCATTGAAGTGGAAGGAAAGAAAATTTCGTAGGTAGATGTAATTTTCGAGAGGAGACTATTTTTTCATTACATAGATTATGATAAAGGATACAAAATAAATTCTGTAACATTACTTCAGGTTAAAAATATTCATTGAAATGATTGACAACCAGACATATTTTTATTAAATATTTTTGTGTACTTTTATTTTTTGTAACTAAATATAAATGATCATGAGTTTCATTTCAATTTGGTGCTATTAGCCCGATAGAATTTTGAAACCGTTTCTGTTCCTTGTCTTGGATAGCATTCCAAGTGAATTAAAATTTAATTGTTTTAGTTCCTCAAAAATTCTCTGCAGCAAATCTACTTTTCCTTTCACTTAAAATTCTATCAACAAGAAAGTCTATATAATAGAAGGCAAGTAAAGGGAAAGTGTTGATTTTATTTTACTTAGTACGATGACATGTTTCAAATATCTTGTGTAAAATATTTTTTAATTATTCCTTTCTCTATATACATCTTGATATAGAAAGTTAAATTTTGCAGTATAATTTGTAGGTGCAAATAAACTTATGATAAATATTTTAATACAAAAAAGGCTAGTATATGTTAAATAATACGTTAGTAATGAAAATTTAACGAGGAGGACTGAGCAGTAAACATAGGCATAGACATGGTACATTAACGAGGCACCAGAGAGCAGGGCTACATATCCTCGGTATGGATATTTTTTTGTGGCTGTATTTCCGTTCTCAGGATTAAAATAAAAGTGTTGACTTGAAAGTTAAAAATAGTATAAAAATAAAATAAATAAATAAATAAATATAAATAAAATAATAATATTAATAATAAATAAACAGGTAAATAAATCTAAATTTGAGAACTATTTAATGTGGCAGATTTAAAAAAAAAATAAAAAAGTAAAAAAAGATTGCAGACGATTAAGCAAAAATCAGTAAGATAGTCTTGAGGCCAATCCATAAAAAATGACAGGTCAGAACCAGAAGCGCCGACTATTGTAATTTAGAAGAGGTTGGAGGGATAGTTAAGAATGGGGAAGGAGACCAAGGTGAATAATCAAAGTAGCTTTAGGACGCCTATAGCATTCCCTTGGGTCGTAGTCGGGGAGGTTAGCTATTTCTTCGTTGTTTATTGAATATAATCTATTGTTGAAGTTAGATGCGAGATCTTTAATGTGTTCGATTCTCAGATCCATGTGTATAAGTGCGTTTCTAAGGTACCAGGGCGCCTTCCTAATACCGCTGAGTGTTTTATTTTAAATTGTCTGCAATCGCTGGATATGGGTGTCAGTCGCTGAGCCCCAAAGAAGCATGGCGTACAACAGGTTTGGACGCAGTAAGGTTTTATACAAGAGTAGTTTATTATCTAAACCCATTTGGTACTAGTACAGAAGGTGGGCGATATCCTTACAAGCTTTAAAAAAATTTCTAATGTTATGTTCAATATTTTTCTTCCACGTCAGTTGACTATCAAGGTAAATTCCTCGATGGACACGGTAGTCTAGATTAGGTAAATACCTATATTAAAAGAATCTAAAACAAAATATTGATAAAAGTTTTAAGATTTTGTTCAGGCAAAAGACATTATTCCTGGTGATATTCTCCTTTTTACATCGCTATTCGTGTTGGCTTCTTTAATGAGGGATGACCTAGTGGGGAACCAAAGTTACACCATATTAGAGTAACATATGAGTAACACCCCTGTCATGTTCAGGATCAACAACAAGGTTTACGTGATGGCATCTTGCGTTGTTTCGACTTGTAGACTCTTTGGTAAGTTCCTTTAACTTGAACCAGGTAACATTGCCTTTCTTGAGATAAGTTAGCCAAACACATACATTTTGGTTCACGGAACTAGCCTTTTCAGACGTAAACAACATTTACTTCGCAAGCTATACAATGTGCGAGAAGCATATGCAACACAGTTTAAATACATAAAACCCATTTTAGTTCCGATTCGAATGCAACTACAAACTTCGGCAGCAACCAGCGCGGCCTATTGGAAGATGATTTAAATTCCAACATGCGTCGTTAACAGTTTTTGTAAAAAGACGTTTGGGAAAAGAAGTGTGAGGTATTTGTAATTATTTAGTACTTTTCGGATGCCAAATTTTGTATTGAAGTTACCTCGCTTGCTCTGCTGGATTGCTAAGTTGATTGTTTCAGTGGCACATTCTCTAAACTAATCATTGAAATTTTAAGGTACATGCAGGAGCACAAAGGAGAAACGTTTTGTGGTTGAAGTTCCTGGGCCAATAGCCCTCCAGTTCCATGTCTTGACATTATCTTGGATGGGGCCTGCATAGTATCATTGGAAAAACGAGCATATTAGTCAAAGAGAAAGGAAGGTGAGATAATGTTGATTCTTGAATTTCTGCGACGGACGGAAGAATGTAAATTATTAGACAGTTTAAATGTTAAGAAGTAGTAAGAATTTAAAATATTTATTGTCGTGATTCATGCAAATATAACTAACTTAAAATTATTTCGAAATATATCTTTTCCTATGATTTTTGCCGTAAGTAAACTTGCGTGACGATTTAGATTTTTTTAATTTATATTTTTATTTTTGCATAAATCTATATAAATAAAGCAGAGTGTCTCTATGTATGTATGTACGCATGTATGTAACGTATACAAATCTACATTTCTTGACGAATCTGGTTGAAACTTCGTATACTTATGTTTTGAAGCCTGGAGATTATTCTAAGATTAGTTTGGAAGCTTTAAAATAGTTTTAAAGGTATTTTAATTCTAAAAGTACTTCACACGCTTCACTCATCCTGAGAAAACATGACCGACATATCTCCCGTATGGTGCAGCCATCTGTCGGCAGCGACGGGAATGAAAATTGACGGGAACATTTGTATGGCCCTCAAAAGGGTGTTTTTTTCCTTTTGTGGGGCCCGAGCATAGACGGGCGAAGCCCGCCTAGTATGTAATAACAGAAACACATAATGCTTGCCATATCGGAGTTGTATTAGAGTTTCCATAGTACGGACAAAAGTGTGATTTTAATGCTGCTGTGTATTAATGGATTTGCTCAACTCAATGTTAACCTATGGAGAAAGTTTTTTCACAGATTGCTGACTTGGATTTATAGATTTTTTTTAAAATTATAATCCGTAATAGAGGAAGAAATTTGACACCTTGTTGCATTTTTAGTTTTGAAAAAATTCAAATAAGAATTTTGAAATTTAAATTTCTCGGCGAAAAAAACTGGTATAGTGAGTTTTAAGTTATCAATCTCATCAATTCCTTTGGTAAACGAAATTTTTAAAAGGAATCCTGTTCCAAAGTATAGAAAAGTTCAGGGTATCTGAAAATACCATTTTAATTGGATTATCAGCATTTATGTAGCTGTAAATAGTAGACATATTTTCTCCATATGTTAACAATGAGGTGATCTAATCCAATGGGGTAAGTCCATAATATCTTGAATAGAAGGCATCTAGACACATAAACGAAAATATATACAATTTTATTTAATGCATTAAAATGATTTATGTTTTCTTTAAAATGGAAATCTTTCTTTTTACTCCTCCATATATTCACTTGGTTACAGAAGTGAAATTTTAGAGTATATTTTAGAGGTGCAAATGAACTTGTTTAAATATTTTAATACGATACCAGAATTTAATTAAACACTTCGTTTACGGAAAAAATAAATTCGCTTAACCACTCGGGCATAGTATCACGATCGGCTATCCCGCACATAATGCTTGCCGGATCTTTCTTCGCTGCAAGGAGTGAAACAGTAAAACAAGAGTGCCACCTCTAAGTCGAAATTGTTGAAATCCAGCAATGGCTTGGAGTATTTCGTTTATAGTAGGGATAAGTACCACTCTCTCTATGATTTTCTACGTCTACAGGTTTGGTATTGTCAGTAATTGCAATGAAGTTCAATACAATGGACGATTTACCGACGAAGGGAAATACTTTCTGCGAACATTTTGATATAGTAACTGCATACTTTTGGTCAAGCTTTCTAATGCAGAGGTTTTGATTCTGTTAAAATATGCTAAATCTTCGTTCACAAAGTTGAATCATGTATAAGTGAACTTCTTCAAGTCAGCCTTTATTTTATACTAGTTATATTCGGAAAACAGGTAAAAATAGTAACTGAAATTCAAGCGTGGAAACCATTGAAGGGGGTGACAGACCGCAAATAATTGGTAAACTTTGTTATAAAACACGTCTACTGTACATTCTGTTCCAGAGCCTTTGGGTTTTGTCTGTCTGTTGGCAGTTTACAGCCATTGAGATTTGTCCCGGTTTGTCCCGGTATGTTCGAGTCGAATCAGCCCCCCCCCCCCCCGTAGCAAAGATAACCATAGCTCTCTCTTCACAAACCAACCTTCATTATTACGTTTTTATGATTTTTTTCAGCCACTAAAAGCTATACTTTTAAATTATATACGAATTCAGTAAGTCATCGACTTACGCGGTTTCGAGTAACCCTGAGTCATAGATACGCGATTATAATTTAAATTTTTCGTAGACTATATATATATATATATATAGTCTACGAAACCTAAACAGCCTACGAATAGTCTAAAACACAATATACCAGCTATTTCCCCGAATAATTTAAATTTAAAAATCGTATTTGCTTTTTTTAACGAACAATGCGCCAAGGTGTAAAATTTCTTTTCTCGGAGTACAATTTAAAAAAAAAATCTTTCAATCCAAGTCGGAAATCCTTGGATAAATTTACTCCATACGATAACATTGGGGTGAGCGAATCCAACAGGGTTAGTACATGATAGCCTTAATTGAATTTCGTCGTCATTCCTTACACTTGAGCACTGTTAATTGCTGCTAACTAATAATATTATGTACTGAACCCATTTAATTCTCTATAGGGAGACGATCTTCCCCTTAAGCTATAAGAAGAAGCTCTAATTTTTAAGAACCTGTTTTCCTTTCACATCTTATCCTTCTAATTCCACTTAAATTTTGTTGCTTTATCACCCAGAACTTGTGTTAAGGTATCTAAATATTACGGGATAGTCATTGAAAATAATTTCCATTAAAGTTAACTCAAGTTTGAAGCTATGTGCGAATGGCTTTAAAGTATCTGCCTACGTTCGGAGCACTTTTATTCAAAATATACATTACTGATTAAATACATATAATTTTAGTTCGAATTTGATATAAAATCAGGAAAAGAAATATAATTTGGTAAAAATTTCCTAACCTTTTAAAATGGGCGGCAATAGCTGCCTACGTTCGGAGCACTTTTATTCAAAATATACATTACTGAATAAATACATATAATTTTAGCTCACAATTGATATAAAATCAGGAAAAGAAATATAATTTGGTAAAATTTTCTTAACCTTTTAAAATGGGTGGCAATATTTTTATTATTTTTTAGTATAATTTAGTGCTTATGCCAGATATCCTGCACTCATTTAAAGAAAATATATTTTAATTTTATTTATACTGTATAATACTGTGACACGTACCTGTGTTATGAACAAAAAGTTTAAAAATATTTCCAAAAATTGCTGAAATATACCAAAAAAAGAAGGTGAAAAGATATAGATTTTTAAAGAAAATATAATTTTTTTGAAGTTCAGTTACCTCTGGAATTATTAAATTAACACGTATGCTTTTAATTCAAAACATAGATATTAATATGTAGAACAGTACTGCAAAATTTCATCGAAATATATTGAAAACTTTTTTAAAGATTAGCTTTTTCCCTTACAAAAGTAACTTCAAAATGAGTTTTCTAGAAAATGCATTTAATAAACCTAAAGTTACATTAAAAGACCGGAAATAGCATCTTTAAATTGGCAATAAGTTAGCATCCAATGATCGTGCGAATAAAAGTAAAGCTGTTTTAGAATTCTAAAAGACTAGTCTTTGAAATAAAGCAATATTTCTTTCGAAATTAGGCACCAAAATAGCCATTTCAACGTAGACAGATGCCATAAAATAACCATTCCATTAAACAGTATTATAAATAAAATTCTTTAAGTTTGCAAACTAATACACTCTGTGCTATACAATTAATACTATATGAAAAGCGTGAGATAAAAACTAGCAATCTCCATTTGTTTTTTTTCAAAATTTAATTAAGAATAATTTTTTATTCTTTTGATTGGGGATTATAATTTTGAATCTTTTGCTGAATTCATTTATTTGGGTTCGATGATTAACAGAAATATTGATAACCTTCCTGCATTAAGGAGGCGTTTAGCTGCTGCTAATAAGGCTTTTTATGGATTTAGACATTTACTAAAATCTGACTTTTTATCTAGAAAAACAAAGTTACTAATCTGCTAGACGCTCATCCGTCCTGTTTTGATTTATGCTCCGGAGACCTGAACTCTGACAGCGAGGGAGGAAATGTTTTTGGATCTTTTTGAACGCAGGGTCCTTAGAAGTGTTTTTGGAGGTATTCTGGAAAATGGCGTCTGGCGCAGAAAACGCATCTCCGAATTATACAGAATGTTCAAAGGTCCAGATGTTGCTCATAACATTAAAATATGTCGCCTTAATTGGGTTGGGCATGTTATCCGTATGAATGACAGTAACATACTAAAGGAAATTTTCTCGGCTAGACCAATTAACACAAGAAGAAGAACCTAAACTTCGTTGGGTGGATGAAATTGTAGAGGATTGTTTAATCCTTAAAACTGGTAATTGGAGGAGTTTGGCTGCTAGTAGAGGTGGCTGGAAAAGTCTGGTTCAGAAAGGCTTGGTCCACCCTGGGATGGCGCACCATGAATGATGATGATACTTTCTTGTAGTATTTCAATCAGTTAAAAACAAAAAAATTCGGAAAATGATCGACTAATGTAAAATAAAGTCGGAATTTATCTAAAGACAATTTCAAATTTATATCTTCAAAAATAGACAAGATACAGTTCTTCTCTTTTTACAGCAAAAACGGGTCTGATTCAGATTGCTAGGTTTGATCCTGCACCACTGATATAAAACATTCTTGGAAGATTTTAATATTATCCCTGAGACACTAAATTAAGAATTCATTTTGGAAAAATTTAATTCATTTTTGCGACTACTTAAAACTTTTGTGAGTACGGTTCAAAAACTTTAAGACCAAGCAGTTGGTGTTAAGAAGTGATTCCAAGAATCCTATAAATCACGCTGAAAGTTTAAATTAGAAACCTGAAAATATGCACGTGACATTTCTGTCTGTCTAGTGAACAACTTATTAATTTTCCTGACAGTCTCTCTAGCTATTTGTCAGATTCAAAAACAGGGAAATTTCGACACCCTGAAATAGTACGACATCTCAGTGCATTTCTAAATTTTCTTGAAAATTTAGCTCCGAAATTTTAAATTTCGGTCGTAAAATCACATAGGGACTATAAAAAGTATAAACCTAGCATTCTTTGTTAAGCAATTTGTTGAAATTATGCGCAGCGTTCCTTTGTTCTATTTTCATTAAACTCTCTTCGGAATTTTTTAATGAAAATTCTGAAAATATTTTCCTTAATGCAAAAGTTATTTTGAAAACATTTTCCTCTTTTGCTATCTTAAAGAATTTAAAAATAAAATTTTAATGGATCTGGAGGAGAGACAAGTTACTTTGAATTGTTCCATAGGTACAAGAATATAAACAATATATCAAGACCTATTTGCTTGGAACATTAACCAAAAACAAAACATGATTCAGCCCTTCAGCCGAGGGTGACTCAGCAATGCACGTTCAATTTGTTGTCATGTTTTTATTAACTCGCTTTCTTGCTTGTTTGTTTGTTTGTGTATGTGTTTGTCTAGTACAAATCTTGCAATCTATTTTTAACTAACTTCCCACTAGCTAGACATTTGAAACTTTTAGAATAGCTCAGAACACGATGACAATGCATTATTTTAATACTTCTAGCCATCTTAAAGCAGTTTGAATTCATTTTCAGTAATTTTGTTTTGTAGACTGCTGCAGCCATCTATCGTCCGGGACGCGAATGAAAACTTAAACGCAATTTAACTTCCAATTAACTTCATTTTCTTTCAAGTTGATGGGATAATTCATCAAAAAAATTTTAAAAAGTATTTATTAATGCATAGAATTGTCAAGTTTATATGATTCAAAAGAAAATTTAAAAACATGGCATACAAAAAGTTCTTTTTATATTGTAATCATTCTGTACATTTCGGAGGGCAACTCTATTACGGCAAAGCCCGCTGATTTTTCACCGGTGGTTCGATAGAACCCAAGATGTGACAGCAGTGGTAAAAAACAAAAATGGTTCCATCCTGTCAAACCGACCACAAAATTAACAGTTTTATAAAATCGCACACAAAAAATTCTATATTGTTCCAATTCTAATAAATAAATACTGTATTTCTTTCACTTCCAGACGTATCAAGTACAATAATTTCCAGATATATATATATATATATATATATATATATATATATGCACAATTTCAATGCATTTTCTTGTACTTGCTTTTATAGTGGTATTTTTGATAAACGGAAACACAGAGGTAGAATAGAAAGGTTAACATGCACTTGATTATAATACTTTTTAGAAATTAGCTGTGTGAGCTGTAAAGTATCTTTAATTCTTCTAAGATGTTTCAATTTTTAGTGGCCAACATGCAGATAGAGGAGAAAGAATAACTCGTCCCAAACATTTTAACAAAACAGTCCTACGAATAGAATGTGTCGAAGTTTGGAACGAAATGCAACTTTTTTATTTTCAGAGAAGCGCTTCAAGTGGGTTTCAAAGGTTTTTCTATAAAAATGACTCTCAATCAGTCGTGCTATTTTCATGCAAATGATGTTTTGAACTTTTGTGACAGATCTCGAACTCCATGACAATGTAAATAGCACGACTCGAGAAAAATTGCAGACGAGAGGTAAAATTCCATTTCCTACTGAATGAATGGGAAAAAAGTGTCTCCGTGACGTAGAGACTATCAAAAAAATTACTAATTTATTTTCCAGAAAATAATGAATGGCCGCGGAATGTAAATTATCCTTTTGTGTAAGTCGACAACTTCTCTCCAGAGAAAACGATTTGATACATTTGGTTTCAATCTAAACTAATGAATCCCATCTAATCATTAAGCATATATATATATATATATATATATATATATATATATATATATGTATGTATAAGGATTTTTTACAGAGGGTAGAATAGTTAAAATAATTTAAAGGGGGCTTTCAGCAGATTTTTAAGGCGTCAAATGTCTCTATTATTCACATTTCATAAAGTTACGCGAAACAAGAAAGAGAGTCGAAACGGGAACACCGCGAAAAGCTATTAATAGAACTGAGCAGCTTTGAAGAAATTGGCGGGAAGGGATTAATCCAGGAGATTCGAATTGCATGTCTAAGCAGTATTTTGGCGCGTTATGCAATGAGAGGGAAAATAATAAAATATACCTTAGAATGTAAGCGAGTAGAGCGGATGCGTATTCCAGTGTTCCGTATTTTGAGCTGGCCGGAGGGTCAGGTTTTCAATATAAGTTTGGAGAGTGGTTCAATTATTAAATGGAGGAATAAACATAAGAAAATGGACATTGCTGTATGTATTGAATGTGTGGGAGTGCCTTACCACGACGCTACGGAGTTGTATTTGTAAGAAAGACTGAAAAACCCATATTAGACTACCGAGCGTGATTCGACACTTGTCATATATATATATATATATATATATATATATATATATATATATATATATATATATATATATATATTTATTTGAAATAAATTTCAAACCTTTCCGTTATCACTAAAAACGTTAATCCAAAATTCTTACATCCGATTGCAATAAATCATTACCACTCAAATCCAACCAAAGTAATCTATTAGTTTTCCCCCTAAACCACGTGCGGATAGCCTTAGATAAGAGTTATATAACGGACATGTTCTAAAAGCCTGGTGAGATCATTAACCGATATGACGTGCTAGAGTCATGTGTCCGCTTCTAACCAATTAAAGTTCAGCGCGCCTCTATCTTGGAGATCTAAGCGTCCCTTTCTGTAGTCTTTGTGTTCGAATCAGCAAACTAACATGATGTGAGTTTCAGCTCTCCGTCAAATACGTCACGGCGTTGCACAGCCGGGATTCTTCCCGAAAGTGCGACATGTACGATTTAATGTCCAGAAATACTACCAGAAAATAAAAACTGTACTCCGGTCAAGTCGCCTCTTCTTTCTGGTGTTGGATTTCAGCGTGTCTCTTCTTCATCTCAGCCACTTCCAGCCACTTTATTGCCTGTTCCGGCGCGACTACATCTAGGAGTTTTCCAGCTCATCGGCCTATCGCGTCGCCCCGCGACAGCTTTTAATTACAGATTAGATCTACCTGTCCTCCGACATCTTTCCTTTGCGAATATTACATATATATATATATATATATATATATATATATATATATATATATATATATAGAGAGAGAGAGAGAGAGAGAGAGAGAGAGAGAGAGAGAGACCTAACTCATGTGACTTCTTTCTGGGTTTTTTTTAATGTCCAAGGTGTATCTTGGTGGAGTCTCTGACTTGGTGGCCCTAAGGGCAACATATCCTCTGACCTGTGATTAACATTCCTGGTAACAGGTTAAGCTCTGACGTTGAAAATGTTGTGTTCAGGACGCAATGTGTCGTCCATCAGGACGCTGGTCACATTGAGGAAGGGAGAAGTGAGTTTGCTGAATAAAGCGCTGTTGCAGTGAAATTTCTTTGTTATTCATTTGTCTGAAAATTACAACTTTTTCGGTATTCACCACTTATCTTTATAGCCCGAAATACTAGCGCTGCTGTTGATTACGTAATCGTGAATTTGCATTTTGATGTTTAACTTCGTTTTATGCAAATTATTGAGTGCGCCGACAACTTAAGCGACATATATTCCCCCATGGGTGACTTTCGAAACAATTTTTTTTTTCATGGAAACTCTTTCCTATATCGTCTTTAGTTCTTGTATGAATTTCGGTAGAATTCTGGCTGATATATAGATCGCGCTACAGATGGCTCTGAGTAATGTCAGTTTAGTAAAAATCACCCTGTATATATGTATATATACATACACTTATTTATTTATTACTACAAACATAAGTAGATTTATTATTAGTAGTCATAATATACAGGGTGTTTTATATTGATTGGGACAAAAGGAAAGCATACCTTTGAACGCTCTAATTACTTTATTTTGATAAATCAAATATCCAGTGAGACTATAGTTATCCAAGTTTCTAGAAAGGTTCTATGTGTGCCCTTCAGATGACAAGGCAAATATCTATGCGGTATTCCAGTTCCTGCCCCGCTCCTGATAGAATATCCTTTGTTTATGATTCCAGCACTTCAGTTATCCTCTGCTTCAGTTGCTGTAAGCCCTGGGGAAATGGAGGCACGAACACTTTTTCTTTCCACATGTCTACCTTTGAAGGGTTTTCGTAGATATTTCCAAAACGTGTTTGGTCTCAGTCAAAATGATGTGTGCATTATGTGATTGGCTTTTTATAAAATTAAAAGCTTTATTCAGTATTTTGCTTACAATCACTACAGAGGTAATCAGAGGTAATTAAGTACATAGAAATCATTAAGTGGATCAGTTTTCTTTTAAGACCAGAAGCTTCTTTTTACTTAGTCATGAAAGATCATTTCTGGATAATTTATGTTGTCATCTTTTAATTCAAAGAGCATTATAAGTTCAATTTTTACTTGACATTTTAAACTTCTTTATTATTGATCATGATATTACTTTCTGGGCATTTGGAAATATCAAATTTAATATCGTTACACCTTTTCTAAAATTAAATAGTTTTCTCCCGAAAGAGCTAATAATAAATATAGATCAAAATCTCTATTTCAATTTATCACACTTGAAAAAAATTACAATTGAACTACAGTTTTCACATAACAAATTGTTGTGCAATTACTGTTTTAACTTTAATATTTATTTTAACTTTTATATACTTTTAACTTTTATTTCTTTTACATTTTTTGCTTTTTTAATGAAGCCATTTTAAAAATGCGTAAAAGTTATAGCGTTTTTACATCAAATGCAGAACTGCAGACACCTTTCTCACAGCTGTTTAATTTTTAGCTCAGTGTATCCAGTTCTGTATTTATCCCGAATGTGCTAATAGTAATTATAGATCAAGATCTGTATTTCAATATGCCATATATGAAATAGATTTATTATTGAACTACAGTTTTCACATAACAAATCGTTGTGTAATTACTTTTTATCTTTTATATTTATTTTAACTTTTATACTTTTAAATTTTACTTCTTTAAACTTTTTTGCTTTTTAATGAAACCATTTTAAAAATGCGTAAAAGTTATGACGTCTCTATATATAAAACAGTTCCGTAACTGACTAACTGACTGATTGACATATAACACACAGACCAAACTGCTGGACACAAAGGGCTGAAATTTTGCATGGCTATTCTTCTTATAGTGTAGGGGTGCACTAAGAAAGATTTTTGAAAAATTCTTCTTAGATTTTTTTAAATTAAATTTTTAGTCTGTTTTTGTAACTTTTTTTAAGTTTACATTTAAAATAATGATCTGATGGTTATAAAATATATATCACAAGAAAAATCATAAAGATTCATTTAAAATGAAATCCTTTTGGAATCTTTTTCTCCAGTTTCTGACTTTTTGGAAATTTTTAAAGATTAATTTTTAGAATTTAAAGGGGTCCAGGACACAAAATTGTTCGAATATTCGAAAAAAAAATTATTGCAATAAAAAATTTTTGTGTTGTTTTGCGCTTAAAATGACCTTTCAATCTCTATCTTAATTAGAACAGGAGAAATTATTTTTTTTTTATGCAACATTCTATTTGTAGCCAATCGTTGTTTAAACCTGTGTTTTTCTGCATGATGTGTTTTTTCCCAATTTCTCGTCTTTAAATTGTTATAAGTCAAGAACCATTAAAGATAAATGGTTGAAACTTGTAACATGTCTTTTTCAACTATTTTACTTTAATTTTGATTCAACAAATTTAAAAAAAAATATTTACTTTTGAAAATATGTTTTTTTAAAAATAAGTTACATATATTTTTCGTAATTTTTAATCTAAATATATTTAATTTTTTTAAAAATTAATATTTTAAAAAATGATGAATTAAAATTAAAACGTAAATATTTCTGTTTAATTAAATGAAAAAAATTGAAATTCGACAAATTATATTTCGAGTTATAATGATTTTAAATTACTCCTTTTTTTAAATTTTTAAATTTTAAAATTTTTAAAACATTTTGAGAAGTTTTATGAAGTGATTTTGTTTACAAATTATATAGTTAACCATCACAAAAAAATTTAAATTTTAACTCAATAAATAATTTTTTTTAAATGTGTCCCGGACCCTCTTAATTTATGGATGTTGATTCGTGGTTTCTTTTCTTTTTGTGATACTTTAAACAAATTTTTCGCTACGTGCATAACAACGAAATAAACAAAAATATTTTTTTCTTCATAATGCGGCAGACGATTGGACATTTTAAAAAAAAAATTGAAAAAACAGTAAAAGAAATGTTCCTCAAACAGTACTATATTAACTGTATTAGGGTAAGTATGCCGAATATGAGACACGTTTTGATTTTCATATACAGTTGGTTCTCTGTTTAACGACTTTCAAGGGACCGTGAAAAATCATCCTTAAGTAGAGATCGTCCTTAAACAGAATTTGTGAAAAAATAACATTTGCCTTCACACTTTACAGGTTTAGGACTGTCAATATATTTCTTAATATATTGGCGTGTTTAAAAATGTTATTTTTATTATCATCATTATTTTATTCACAAAAAGTTATTTTAAATTACATTGAAAAAAAGAGTACAAACAATACAATAAATTACGTTTTAAAAAATTCAAAAAGTGTTGATTGCTTCATTCGCCTTGTTTTCGTTATTCTCTTTTCCAGATTTTCTAAAATGTTAAATGAGTCACCTTCCATTTTCGATGTAATATAGCGTCGGAGAACATCTAGAGCAGAAATTGCATCTGTGTAAGACGGTGGCAGTGTCTCGTTTTCCGTGTCTTCAACTTCACCTTCTTCGTCTGACACTGTGTTTTCGTTTACAATATCTTAATATATTTGTTCTACATTTCTGAAATCTGTTGTTAAAACATATTTATCACAATTGTAGAAATCTTGAATTGAAACATCCTCATCTTCAACAAGACTTCTCCATTCTTCAGGGCTAAAGTCATCTTCGTTGATTTCTACATCCGTACTTTGTAGTTCCACTACAAGTTATTTGTGAATTCCAGCAACGCGAAAGCAGTTTTTTATTGTGGCTGAAGAAACTTCTTTCCATGCTGATGTTATCATGTGCGTTGCTTCCAAGATTGTAAATTTTCTAATTTTTATGCTGTCAGCCGAATTGTTTATTAATTTCCTAATTAAAGACTTTCTGTAGTATGCTTTCACACTACGAATGATACCCAGGTCTAATGGCTACAACTTACTAGTGCAATTAGCTGGTAAGAAATGGATAGTCAAATTTGTAAGTCCAGGGATATTCGGAGTATGTGCAGTGCATCGGTCGATTAAAAGTAAAACTTTTCACTTTTCTCGATGCATTTTTGCATCAAATTTTCTAATGCAGTCAATAAAAATGTATGATGTCATCCACGCTTTATTGTTATTGCGGTACTCACAAGGTTTCCTGGTGATATTCTTAAAACACCTTGGTTGCTTTGATTTGCCTATAACTAGTGGTGGAAATTTCTCAGATCCATCCGAATTAGTGCACAGTAAAACAGTCAATCGTTCCTTACTGTGTTTTCCACCAAAACACTTTTCGCCCATATACGTTAAGGTTTTATTAGGCACCATATTGTAGAATAGGCCCGTCTCATCTGCATTGAATATGTTCTTCTCATCATATCCATCTAATTTCCCCTTCAGCACTATTTTCCATTCATCCACTATTTTTTCTTCTACGGAGCCACTTTCGCCAGATATGCTTTTAAATACAAGCCCGTATCTTTCTTTGAACTTTGTTAGCCAACCAGCCGAAGCCTGAAAATTTTGCATTCCAAACTTTTCTGCCAGAATAATAGCATTTTCTTTAAATATCACTCCGGAAATAGGAATGTTAGATGCTCTTGCTTGATGAAACCATTGCAGGACTGCCTTCTCAAACTCTTCTGATCGCCCACATTGAATTTTCTGCCGTTTGGATTTGGATCTCAAACCAAATTTTTGTGCTGCTTCAAGAATTTTCTCTTTGCTTGCTAAAATGCCTTTGAGAGTAGACACGGGTAGCTGAAATTGTCTTGCGAATTGAACTTTTGTTATTCCAACACTTTCTTCCCAGTTTTCAATAATTTTCCCTTTTTCGTGTAGCGTAAGATGCTTTCGCTTTGATGCCATTTTGCTCTGCTCACCTCGTATTCGTACTGGAATGAGCTCCTACACCCAACCATGAATTGAGGCGGGGAAAAGCAAAGTGGTGTAAGTCAGTAAGTTAAAAGAGTTTTACTGCAAAAACTACAAAAATTCCACTATAAATTGAACAAATTATTATTCATAATAAATACTATAATATTGCAAACAATAATTATTTGCAATTCCACTATAAATTGAACATGGAGATTACATATTTGCCCTTAAATAAAAAAAGTTGAAAATGTGACTTACACCACTTTGCCTTTCACTGCCTCAATTCTCTAAACATGAACACGTGCTTCCCAGAAGGAGTGAGAGAGGGGTGCTTTTGGACAGTTCGTATATCACATGGCAACATAGTAGGTACAATAGAGTGATTCCACACCCGCACTAAGAAATTCGATCCACCAGGGAAGAATGTTCGATCTTCCTAGAAACAGTAATCCCCCCCTCCGCCGGTTTTTCCCACTGCAACAAGTCTGATTGCAACAAACATAAAGGAAATTCCGGGTCTGTTTTTGAAACCAAACTCCCCCACAGAAAGTAACCCTCCAGTAGATAAAATGTTGAAGAAAAAGTTTATCTTGTAAGAAAAAATCGTCGTTAAATAGAAACAAAATCGTCTTAAAATAGAATTTTTTTTACGTCGGAGGGACCGGGACCGGGAAATATCGTCTTTAAATAGAGATCGTCGTTAAGTAGAGCGTCGTTAAACAGAGAACCAACTGTATAACTAGGAAAGTAAGTGAGGGATTATAGTATGAACTTGATATCCTTTTAATGCATATATTTTACTATATATAACAATGACAGAAAATGAAAATAACCTTACAATTTTCTTGTATGAAATTATAAACACAAGTGTTCCATTTTTTGGGGTCTGATAAAAGTAGTCCGTATATTATGAGACCCCCATTCTACAACTCCAAAAATGAATTATAATTACTGAAAAGTTTGTAAAATACACAACTGTACACAATAATTGGTTAACAGTTACCTACATACACTAATAGGTGAAAAAGAAAATGGACATTTAAACAAATTAGTTGGTTTACACTACAGGTTTTGTTTACTTTTTATTTTTAGATTCAAACTTTTCACATTGTTTACAAATAAAAAGTTCGTCAGCAGTACAATCTTCATAGGCCCACCTGAAACACCTACATTGACCTGCTCTCCCCGTTTGTCTTCTGAAAATAAACAACCACAAAAAAGGCCTTCAGCGTCGTTTTCATGAATGCTATCATCACTGTTGTCATGGAAAGAAAGTTTTTCAGCATCTTCAGGCATCTTTTCACCATCTCTGTGGCCCAGTAGGCAAAGACGTCCGGCCAGTGATCTGCAAGTTGCTGGTTCGATACCCGACGCCGAAAAAAACCTCAGACGTGTACACTAATGGCTACTGGTGCACAGAAAAAATCTGTCCTAGTTGCAATATCCTCCAAGTTCCCAAACAATACCTCTGAAGGTGCGTGGTCAAAATTTCTGGTCTCGTTACTTGACTCGGTTCAAAATTTCGGGACGGGTATGTTTCAAACGGGTGCAGTGCGCACCCTCCCCATGTGGTGTACCCGGGGTGAAGTGGTTACACACTTCTGGCTTCTCCCGGAGAAGCGTATCTGCCCACCTCCCAGCCATTGGAAAAAAAATCAAGCCGTTTAATAGTGCGTAAAAGTTATAACCATTTTACATAATGTAAAATGCAGAACTGGAAACACTTAACTAACAGATGTTTAATTTTTAACAGAGTGTATTAAGATCTATATTTTATTAAGGAAAATTTTGGAATAAAAATGACACAGCAAGTTTCAACTTAGTATATGATGCTCTATTTAGAGAAAAGAACTCACGTGCAAAAACCAGATCAATAAGTAATGCGTAAATCTCTATTTAACTTTGAAATACTTGGAATAGATTATTACTTAACTACAGTTTTCATATAACAAATTGTTGTACAATTGCTATGTTAACTTTTTTTTTTAGATTTTTTAAACAAGCCGTTTAAAAATGCGTAAAAGTTATAACCATTTTACGCAACGTAAAATGCATAACTGTAAACAGTTAAGTATCAAATGTTTAATTTTTATCACAGTGTATCCAATTATGTGTTTCATTAAGGGGCATTTTGGCAGTAAAAATGTCAGATTAAAATGCAACTTTGGATATAAAGCTCTATTTAGAGAAAAGAACTCACGTGCAAACTCCAGTTTTTATAAATAAAGCGTAAAACATTCTGAAGTGGCAGAAATGTGAAACTTGGTTTTATCCATCATGAAAAATTGTGAAAAAGAAAACAACATGTGTTTCTCCGTTTAAATAGTTTGTTATTTTCTTAATTTAAAAAACAGGCATTTGAAATGTTTGCTTTTGCGAGAGAGGTGTTCTACTTAAGCTTTTCTAGGCACAGAGCTGAATTTAAAAACTGCGCTAGAGAAAATTTATAGCACATTTCATAAAAATAATGGAAAATGTGTTCTTCTGGAATTACCAAGTTTCACTCTAGAATTTGTAAATTCCATTTCAATCAGCACGAGAATTAAAACAGCTTTTATACAGCATTTACTCTTAGAAACATGTCAGTGCAAACATTAATCTCAGAATATTTCTTAAAAGTATAGGTTCCGAGAAAAAAAAGTTATTCATAATTATATTTCCTATGCGGATTTCTTAGGTGTAAACAAATTTGGAATTTTAACTTTTCTTAGGAAAAAAGGCGTTGATTTTATGCCGTCGAATACACAATTAACACCGTTACAAAGAAATGTGCGAGATTGTTGACAGAAGAGTAATTTTTATACTTTCTTGGGTTTCCAATTCTTTTTCAGGTAGATATTGCAGAATGTTTATTTGAGTATAACAGAGAAAATGGAAGCAAATATCATCTATGTTTAGCCTTTTCTAAAAACACTGCCACTTTTCTTGTTAGCATATTTTATCGTCTTATTTATACACGATGGAATTAGTGAATAATTGACTTTAATACAAATAAACCTTAGTTTTTAACTGGTAGACATTCTAGAAGGTTTCTTTGACTATAACGACGAATATCGAAGCAAAGATGTTCTATTTTTACCCCAATTTAAACACATTGCAGATTCGTTTATCGTAATTGTATTTTATCGTCTTATTTATAAACGATGTATTGGGCGTTTATAACATGAATAATGGACTTTAATACAATAAATCTTGTTTTTGTAACTGGTAGACGTTCTAGAAAGTTTGTTTGACTGTAACAACGAATATGGAAGAAAAGATGATTTATTTTTACCCCAACATAAAAAAATGCATATTCGTTTATTGTTATTGTGTTTTGTCGTCTTATTTATATACGATGGAATTAGTGAATAATTAACTTTAATACAAATAAATCTTAATTTTTAACTGGCAGATGTGGCAGTGATAGTATAAGGTTATTGGTAAATTTTAATTTTGAATTAATTAATTATAGCTTTTAGTAATTTAAGATTAATGATGGATAAAGATGTGGTTAGTACATTGCATGTAGAATAAAAATTCATTATGACTCCAAATGATGGAAGACAACTCTGGTTTAAAATGATAAACTGATTTATTAAATTGAAACAAAAAATAAATTATACAACAAATCTCATTAAACATTCTATGCTCACCATATGTTATCACTACTTATTACAACTTGATTCATCAACCTTAATTACTCATTATCATCAACGCAGATGTAGTTCAAAATATATTCTTACTCAATAACTAATATTGCTCATATTCAATTCATCACATTATATTAACTAAATAGTTTTTACGAATTATCATTTATTATAATCTAACTTCCATCATCAGATTACTTCACTACCGCGCTCTATATTATTCAGTTATTGATGATTACGCTATGAGAAGCAATGACGGTAAATATGAAGAGAAAACAAAAGGACGGTACCTTTACAGATGATTATTGGATCACCTTTATGGGCATCGGGCTCTTAGCTATGACGGACTTCGTTTCACACTCACAGCACTGGAACTGGGTCAAACTCAAGGTAGAGAACAGGGCTCCTTCAGTCGTTGTAGGCACTCGGCACTGAAAACTAGAGCACACTCTTCTTCGGGCTCTTTTGGCATAGGCCACGGATTACACAACTGTCATCGGGCATGCTTCGTACATACTAGCTAGGTTGATACCATTTCTGTCTATAACTCCTATCTACCCTTTTTCGCCTCTTCTATCTTTTTTCATATTCTTTTTCTCTTATTAATTCTGGCAACGCCTCTTCCAATCCCATTGGCCATATTATTCCCATGACATCGCATTCGTCCGTGGCTGCCTCTTCTCTATCGCATTTTTACCAATGCGCATCGAGGGCGGGATTTATAAAATTTTCCCTCTTCCTTAGCTTTCCCATGCTCAGATCAACACCGAGCACGATGGTCTGTTTTATAGCTATCATAAATTTATGTATTCCCCTTCTCTTTTCTTCTTTCGTTGCAACTCATTCTGCAGAACTTTTATCTTATACTTTTATTTCTTCCTTCGGGACCAATCTTCTATCTGTAGTAGTTTCGGTTTATTGTTGGCTTTTCTCCCCTTCTCTTTTATTGCCGGTCTGTTGCTTCCTTACCCTTTTTATTCCTTATATTGTGTAATTATTTTACTTCGTCCCGTAATTTTCAAGTCTCCTACCTTTGGCCTTCACTCTATTGTCATATCCCTATGACAGTAGACATTCTAGAAAGTTTGTTTGACTATAACAACGAATATTTCAGGAAAGATGATCTATTTTTACTCCAATATAAAAAGCATTGTAGATTCGTTTATTGTAATTGGATTTTATCGTTTTATTTGTAAACGATGGAATCAGTGAATAAATGGCTTTGATACAATAAACCTTGCTTTTTTAAACTGGTAGACGTTCTAGAAAGTTTGTTTAACTATAACAAAGAAAACGGAAGCAAAGATAATGACCTTTTTTTAGACCATTTTAAAAGCATTGCAGTTTTTTTTCTGTAAGTAGGGGAGATCCGTGTAATATCGACCCCCTAAGCAAGAATGCTCATAAAACTTAAATTATTTCTCAAAAAAGATTTAATTTGTTGGCTGCTCATTGCAATTGGATAGCTGCATGGTTTAAACTTCGTAATGTACTCAAGTAACTATTAATAATTGCAGGGAATAATTTTTTTATTTTCGTGTCAGTGGTCCATATTACACATACGTTCGTGTAATATGGACCGAACGTATGTGTAATATGGACCACTAACACGATAATAAAAAGTATGATATAGAATGAAAAACGGACGCACAAAACTGTGCTTTTAGTAAATTCATTTCAAGTACAGAAATCACCACAATAATAGTGTATCGGGTTGATTATGTTATAGCAATCTTCATGCTCCCATGAGCAGCATTTCCCGCATCTGATCCAGTCTTCCTCCGTACTCTCCCCGGAGAATGCACAGAAAGTAAACGGTTCAGAATCTTGATTCGCAGCAGTCTCCTGGCCGGAGGTTCCTGGGGATGTCCCTACTGAGACCCTTGGAGCTGCCGGGCGTTTTTGCTCTGTCGTCTTCTTCTGTGCAAGCATCTCTTTTTGAGATATCTTTGTTACTCTTTCCTTTTTCCGACATTGTTGGATGTCTAGCTTTGGTCGCTTCATTTTATTGTTTTTCGATTTCGTTTCGTGAAGCCAAAGCGCACATTGGGCTTTCTCTTGAATCGACGGCATTTCGGCCGAAAATGATGTCTTCCTTAAAAATGTTTCCTTGAGTCACTCTTGAAGGAGCACTCGCGCCAACTATTGCACAAAAAACTACTAAAACTGACCTATCCAATGATACAAAAGTTATATTATTATATTAAACGGTTATTTTGTAATGAATTTTTATAATCATGGCAAGACTTTTGGACCACCCTGTATATTTAAATTTAAATCATTCGGGGAAAACATCTGGTATAGTGTGATTTAAATTCTCATAAATTCCTTTGGTGGAGGAAATTTGTAAAAGGAATCCTGTTGCAATGTGCAGAACAGAATATATCCTAAAATCTAGCCTAAAATTAATCTTGAGCATGTTTTTAGACCGTTAATGTAAATTGTCTGTATATCTATCAACCTCAACCCTAAACGATAATTATAATACATTCTAATAAACAGGAAATCCAACGTAAATAAAGTACAAATAGTAGCGGTAAGGTGCAATTTTGCATACGGCCGTTTCGAAGCTGCAAAGGAGCTTCTTCATCAGTGCAAAGAACTTAGTGGCAGCTCAAAAAGCCGAAAACTAAGCGACCAGACACGTGCGCACACGTGTCTGGTCGTATATCGAATCTTTATAAAGATTCATTTTTAGAATTTAATTTATTAAATGCTGATCACGTGGTTTCTTTTATTTTTGTGATACTTTAAACTAATTTCGCGTCACGTGCGTAACAACGGAATAAATGGACAAGAAAAATATTTTGTTTTTCTGTCTAATACGGCAGACGATTGCACATCATCCAAAAAAATAATAAAATATAAAAGAAAAGAAAATATTAAAGAAATGTTCCTCAAACTGTACTATATTATTTAGTATGTTCTATTAGATTTAATTTGAATATTTTCTTCTACATTATTTTGTCTATAAAAATATCCGTTACGATTTTTTTATAAACATATATATATATATATATATATATATATATATATATATATATATATATATATATATATATATATATATATATATATATATATATGTATGTATATATATATATATATATATGTGTGTGTATATATATATATATATATATATATATATATATATATATATATATATATATATGGCCTTAATTGCATACATTGACCGTTGTATTTATTATAAATATATACTTTTGTTTTTTTGGCATTAATTGCATACATTTTATGTTGTATTTAATTTGAATATACTCCGTAGCGAAGCACGGGCATTCAGCTAGTTCAACATAAATTTACTTCACAGTGTCCGCAACCACTCCAATTTTTTTTGCGACAATTTTGTGGGTCGTGTCCCATATTTTGCGCACCACTGCCGTATAACTAGACAAAAAATGTATGAAGAAATATTATTCGTGCTTTTAACTCTTTAAAAGATCTGGCTGACTTTCCAATGGCATAAGAATTGTCATGTTAAGTCACTTCAAACTTTTCTGCAGTGCCTAGCAGAACCATCCGAACAAATTTTCTGCATGGCAGCTGCCCATCAGGTGAAAAAAATCTGGAGGAACATACTCAAGCAGACTAGGATCAGACGGGATAGAATAAGGATTGTGTGCCGGGAAATTGCTTGATAAGAAGAAAATTCACATGCTGCCGGAAAAAGTGAATGCACTTGGAAAACTAGGCTCAGTGTGAAAGTCATTTTTGAGCTGAAAGTGGATGAATTCACAAATATTGAGGGATTTAAATGATTTATTTCCCAAATCTTAAGATTTTGTTTTCTTTTTTTGTACTTTCAACTTGACACTGATAGCTTTTTGAATTTATTTTCGTTATTTGCACTGCATTTTGTTTACCATTTAGTTTCATTGGAATATGATATGGAAACTGATAAAGTTTTTCTCTTTTGTACATCAGTGCTGTTTGATTTCAAAAATAAAAGTACGAAAATTCCTCTGAACTGTATCAAAAATTTATTTTTGCTTTAATTTTATTTTTATTAATTTACATTCTAAAGTGACATACTCTGAAGTTTATCAATATCTTATAGGGATTTTTATTTCCTTTACACACAAAAAAAGAAATTAAACGAAATTTCATTCCTTTACTTAAACGCATTCTTTTAACAATTTTTTCTTCTAATGTGCCGTTTTATAAAGATCCTTATGCACGCAAAAATCCCGTCAGCACTTATAATATAAAAGAATGAAAAGTCCTCTATAGTTTATAAACAACTTTTGGTTTAGTTTCATTTTTTTATTTCTATAAAGATAGAAATTAATCAAAATTTTATTATTTTATAAACGTATTTTTCATTAATTGTTCCTTCTAATGTGTCGTTATATAGCGTGAACATTTTGAAATTTTCTTTTAAATAAAACTTTATAACTCAAAATACTAATCATGTTTTTCAAATTTCTGCACTGACTGTTCTGAATCAAATAACACTACTGCTAGATTTCAGAATTAAAATTCAGCGGTATTTATTCAATTGCATATGATGGATTTTATTTTATTTTTTTCATGGAGAAACCAAGAAATCATAATTTTGTTTTTCTAGCTAACACATATTTTAAACCTTTTTTTCTTCTAACGTATTGTTGTATAAAAATTCTTAAGCTAATAAAAATTACTTGAACTCGTTACGCATATAAAAATTAATTGAATATTTTGCATTTTTCTACTTACAAAATTTTTATGATGTTGAGTGTATTATATATATATATTTAGCATGGGTCTGTACTTGCATATTTTTTTTTACTTTAGAACACAGAGAAACTTTTATCTACAGTATTTATAAGAGTATTTATTATTAAAATTTTTAATCAGTTTGATAAGCAGAAAATCATTTTTTTCTGTGCAATTTTTGCTTCAGTGAAATATTCTTGTAATTTTACTCTAAAATAAAAACTCTTGAATATAGCGTAATGGTTGTTTTTCCAACGTCTTGGGGCGAAATCGTAAAAATATAGGAATACAACACAAAAATACAGCATAAAAAATTAAAAACGCTAATATAATGGAAACTAATGGTCTTTAAGATCTCTCGCTATCCAAAAACGGGATAAATCTGAATCCCCCTGTAGCGATTTGCAGCTGAGCAGTTAGGATCTGTTCATAGGATCAGGCTGTCTACAAAGAGGACAGATAGATTCTGTGGCAATGCCGATTCTGTAGAGGTGCGGCAAGGCAGACATGCCCAATCGTAGGGTGGAACATTGCCACTGCCTCACGTCGCGGTTTGTCGGCTCTCTTTTCCAAGATATTAACTAGTCCAGTGTTTTGAGGTATTCTATTCTGCAGTTTTTGTTGGTGGTTAGAGGTCATTAAATGCCTTAAACATAATTTTCCAGGAAGAAAAGAAATCTCACCATTAATGTGTTGTAACAAAGTGGCGCTAGTTTGGCAAGATAGTCTGTCTATTCATTGCCATATATCCCAAAATCCCCAGGTACCCACTGCAAAACAACATTTTGATTTTTTGATTTGAAAAGCTGAAGGATCCCCTGGATTATTATTCCAGGTCTTAAGATTTCCGTATTTCATTTAGTACTTTCTCTAAAAAGGGTTTCCTGATCTTATTAATCTATGTATATAACAGTTCCGTAACTGACTGATTCACTGACTGACATACAACGCACAGACCAAACTACTAGACCTAAAGGGCGAAAATTTCACATAGAGATTCTTCTTATAGTGTAGCGGTATACTAAGAAAGATTTTTGAAAGATTCTTCTAGATTTTTTTAAATAAATTTTTAAGCTGCTCTGGTAACTTTTTTTTAAGTTTGCATTTAAAATAATATTTTGAGAATTATAAACTTTATATCACGAGAAAGATCATGAAACTTCCTTTATAATCAAATCTTTTTCGAATCTTTACCTCTATTTTCTGATTTTTGGTGAATTTTTAAAGATTTATTTTTAAAATTTAATTTATTAAATGCTGATCACGTGATTTCTTTTTCTGGTACTTCAAATAAATTTATCCTCACGTGCATAAAAACTAAATAGACAAAAAAAAATTTTTTTTCTTGCTAATACGGCAGACGATTGGACATTATCCAAAAAAATATTAAAATACAGTAAAAGAAATGTTCCTCAAACTGTACTATTCTTTAGTATGTCCTATTAGATTTAATTTGAACATTTTCTTCTACATTATTTTGTCCATAAAAATATCCCTTACGATCTTTTTATAAATATATATATATATATATATATATATATATATATATATATATATATATATATATATATATATATATATTTGGCATTAATTGCATACATTAACCGTTGTATTTAATTTGAATGTACTCCTTAGCGAAGTGTGGGTTTTCAGCTAGTCTTCCATAAAGATTCAAAGCTTTCCCTTGTATAAGAGTTTGGATTGGTTTTGTTTTTGTCAAGAATGACATTTCCTCTTAGCGTGAATTTCACCCCACCGGAAAATTACGCCAACGCAGTATAATGTAACAGATAAAATGAAATCGGTAAAAAAATTTTCCTGGGTACCTTGTTAGTAATTTTTTATATATCAGTTGACAGAGGGTAAATCATAAAATAATCTCTTCTGACATAAATAGACAGACACGGAGCCGGTAAGCAAAGATTACAGCATAAACTGGTGTGCATTAATAGCAAAAAAATCAAATATGCGGTATGTGGAATTAATTATCGGCCCAACTAAAGCCAAAAATTTTATCCCCATATTCTCACCATGTGGCTTTTACAACGAATGAATTCTGGGTTATCTTAAAGGTTAGACGTTGTCTATGACTTATATTTAATTGATTTGCAGTTATAGACCAATTAAAGCTAAAATTGGTACCTGTATATTATCACCATATGGTTTTTACCACCAACAAATACTGGGTGATCTCAAAGGATAATGGTTGTCTGACTTATATTTAATTAATTTGCAAGTATAGGCTAATTAGAGCTAAAATTTTTATATTACTCGCAGACTTCCAGGATTTGTTGATAATAGTTAATGGCTGCTGATAAAAGAAACTAGTACAAGTATTATCAGAGTTATCTATCTATACATAAAACCCATTACATTAGTTCTTTCCAGGCCCATTTTATACTTTTTCAAAAATCATTATATATTAATTTAGAAATATATTCCCTCCAAAACTAGAACTATCAAGTATTGCATAATCGAATTTAAATTCAACTGAATTATATTAACGTGTATTTTTAAAATATAAATGTAGAAAAGAAATTTCTCTTCAATATATTTCAAAGGAAATTATACTTCAATATATTTCAAAGCAAATTTTTCTTCTATATACATTTCAGAAAAATTCTAGTAACTTGATTCTTCAGACGTTTTTTTAGAATAAAAAAAAATTTGTTGCTAATGCATATTTTAGAATTTATGCCATTGTACTCATGATAAGAAAAAAAATTACTTTGAGTAATTTTCTGCAAGTTTTAGATTCTTTTTACTTTTCCGAATTTGTTTTTCCAAAAAAAAATCATTCTAAATATCACCTCACAAATGGATGGATATCAAACAGTTTCACTCTTTCTTTTCAAAATGACATTGAATTACATTCAGGAACTTTTACTCCAAATTTAATAAAATGCAGTTTTTTTGCGAGTAAAAACAGTAATCACCGAAAATGACTGACGAGAAATGTTCACCTCTAGAAGGTCCTAATGGTTTATTTTAAATGAAATTTTAGCGGATTGTGAAAGAAAAAGTTACTTTTTTTATTGATCGGTTTTCTTCAGAGGAAAAAATTTATGATTTACTGGAAAATGCAAATCTACCCTTTCAATAATTTTCTGTTTCAAATACTTCTTTAAATACACATTGCATTATTGAAATCTAATATATGATTAAAATATTTTCCATCTGAATGGAAACAAAAGTCACTTAATAGAGAGAATAATGTAAAAATTTATTAAAGAAATTAAAATATAATTTAAAAAAATATTCCATGGAAAAGCACACACGGACATTTTTACATTTATTTCTGTTATTTTTGAAAAGTTAATTGGAGATGTTTTGCAAGCAGTACAAATGATTTGTTTCCGGCCAAGGGGCTTTAGAAACAATAACAACAATAACTTAATTTTTAAAATACACCAAAATTCAATAGTAAGAGAGAAAATTGACTGTGGTTTCACTGTTTGACTGTTTTTAACAGTATTTCAGTACAGTAAACCTTTTTTGTTAGTAGTATCATTATGCTGCCTGGCCGGAACAGCTGCAGACTAGGTCTTTAGATTGCAGTAGGCAGAAGAATGCGTCTCCCCAAAATCTTCCTAGGCTGACTCATCTTGGCAAGGGATGCAATTTAAGGGGGTCCAGGACACAAAATTGCTCGAATTTTCAGAAAAAAATTTATTGCATTAAACATTTTTTGTTCTTTTAAACTTAAAATGACGTTTAAATCATGTTTCTATCTTAATTAAAAGAAGGATGAGTTATTATTATTTTTTTGAAACATTCTAATAGTAGCCAATCGTTGTTTAGACTGTTAGGGGCGTTTTTCTGCATGATGGGCTTTTTCCCCATTTCTCGTCTTTAAATTGTTTTAAGTCAAGAACCGTTAAAGATAAATGGTTGATACTTGGAACATGTCTTTTTCAACTATTTTACTTAGTTTTGATTCAGCAAATTTGAAAAAAATATTTACTTTTTAAAATATGATTTTTAAAAAATAAGTTACATAATTTTTTTTGTAATTTATAATCGAAATATTTTTAATTTCTTTCAAAATTAATATTTCAAAAAATGCTGAATCAAAATTAAAACTTATATATTTTTGTTTAATTAAATGAAAAATTCTGAGATTCGACAAATAATATTTCGAGTTATAAAGATTTTCAATTACCCAGCTTTTATTAAAAATTTTAAATTAAAAAATTTTTAAAAACTTTTTGAGAAATTTTATGTGATTTTGTTTACAAATTATATGGTTGACCATCACAAAAAAATTCAAAATTTTAACTCAATAAATAATTTTTTTTTTAAATGTGTCCCAGACCCCCTTAAATTCAACTAAATTATATTAACATGTATTTTTGAAATATAAATGTAGAAAAGAAATTTCTCTTCAATATGTTTGATTTTCAAAAAAAGGGGTCACTGGACGGAATGGGTGAAGTACACTGCTGGTCACCCAAATAGCAACACCAAGAAAGACAAGAGATATCACAACAAAATTTATTTTGTAGATAACATGTTGACCAAGTATCAAATGATTAAATTTATAGACTTCTGTGAAGTGTGGTTCCTGCCAAAATCAGTAGCCAGAGTAGCCGCCATTGTTGGAGATCACCGCTGCCACACGCCTCGGCATTGATTCAAAGAGACTTTGGATGAGTTCTTGGGGTACAGCAGACCAAGCAGCTTCCACACGTTGCCAAAGTTGATCTGCTGTGGCAGCTGGGGATGGAATCTGGGTCAATCGTAGAGCAACCATGGACCACATGTTTTCTATCGGTGAAAGATCCGGAGAGCGAGGCGGCCAGGAAAGCAATTCAATCTGGCGATTGACGAAGAACCGTTGGACAATGCGTGCCACCTGTGGTCGCGCATTATCCTGTTGAAATATGGCTCTGGTCAAGCCCTGAAGGTAAGGAAGGACAACTGGCTCCAACACCTCGGAGATGTAGCGCTGGCTGTTTAAAGTACCGGCAATGCGTACTAGAGGTGTGCGAGAGTGATATCCAATACCGCCCCATACCATAATACCCGGTGCAGGACCAGTGTGGCGGTGCATAACGCAGCTGTTCAGCATCCTCTCTTCACGGTGTCTCCAGGCTCGAATGCGACCATCGTGTTGTTGCAGACAGAAGCGTGACTCGTCAGTAAAGACAATTTCATTCCATTCTGCCGTCCACATCCTTCTGTCATCGCACCATTGGCGGCGGAGACGTCTGTGGTTCTGCGTCAAGGGTAGACAAAGCAATGGACGTCTTGCGGACAGACCACTCTGCTGTAAACGGCGTCGAATGGTACGCGCAGATACTAGATGATGCGTTACAGACTGCATGTGCTGTACTATGGTTCGTGATGTGACTGAGCGATCCGTCACTGCCATGCGCACAATTTGCCTGTCATCGCGTGAAGTGGTGCGCTGAGGTGGATGCGATCGAACCCACCGGTCCGTCGTACCCTCCTGCATCTGTTGAATAATGTTTCAAATCAAGCTGCCTCAGTGAAACATAGCAGAGTCTTGATAAGGGAAAAAAAAATACGACTCGAAGAATCAAAAATAAAAGAAGTTTAATTACATTTTATAGTAACTAACATAGCGTTGGGTAATTTACCCAAACAGCTAAAAAAAAGTCAAGGCAATAACAAATGCTCCAAGCTCAAAAGCTCCCAGTTACAAGTATGTACTCCCCTTTTATACCCGAGTACTTACATACAATTTTACATATCGATTAAGGAGCTAGTATCGATACAAAAAGAAATAAAAACAGAAAAAACGGAGTTGTGACCTCACTCCTTCAGAGTGGCGTCATACATACAGCATGAAGCAACATTACTGTGAAAATGGGAAGTGCAAAGAACCGGGTTACTAACATTGGCCCCCCTCTTTACACTTTCAAAAAGAGTATATATATATACATTATATAATACAAATATACATTACATAATACAAATATACATTACATAATATAGGAAAATATCAGTTCACAAGCATTGAAAAAAAAATTAGAACAACTTCAAATGTCTCACTTTAAGTTAAAGTCCATCATTTCATTTACAGAGTTCATTATCTTTAATCATACTATCACAAAACACTGCATCTCTAAATCTTTTTAGTTCTATCTTTTGTTGTGGCTTCGTAAAAACATCTGATAAGTTTGATTTACTTTGTATGTGCTTTAATTCAAAAAGTTTTTGGTAAACTAGGTCTCTTACAAAAAATAATTTAATGTCTATGTGCTTTGTTCGATAGTTTTCAAGCGGGGATTTAACAAAGTTAATAGTAGCTTGATTATCAACAAACAACTTTGGGATGCTTTTATTCTGGGGTATAATTTTAAATTTCTCACACTCCTTGCAAATACGTTCATACCAAGTGAGTTCTTTCGATGCTTCCGTTAAGGAAACAAATTCAGATTCCATGGTACTCAAGCATACCGATTTCTGTTTAAAAGAACGCCAAACTACTGGAGCCTGATCAACAAAAATTATATGACCTCCCATCGAAACTCTACTATCACGATTATTTGCAAAATCAGCGTCAGAATAAGCATTAAGATCTAGGTTACTAATATTAGAAATGTCGAGTTTTAAATTTTTAGTATATTTTATATATCCTAGTAACTTAAGAAGTCCCATCCAATGTACCATTCCTGGATTTTGTTGAAACTGGGAAAAAATGTTGATTGCGTATGAAATATCGGGTCTCGTTCTGTTAGCTAAGAACGCCAGACAGCCTACAAGACTCCTGTACGGAATTTTAGACATTTCCTCAATTTCAACTTTATCCTGTGGACACTGTGTTTTAGAGTAAATAACCCCCTTCGCTATAGGTAATGATGATATTGGGTAGCAATACCTATCATATGTTCTGCAAATTTTATTTATATATTCAAGTTGGTGAATAAAAAGTTTCTTGTCAGTTTCTAAAAATTCAACCCCTAAAAGTTTTTTAGTTTTCCCCAAAATTGTTAAGTCAAATTTATTTTTCAACAATTTAATAGCTGTGTCGACATGTTTTTGTTCTCTCCCAAACACGACTATGTCATCCACATATAATAAAAATATAACATTTGAATCTAAAATATATGCGCAATTACACCATTCAAATTTTCTAAAACCCAACTCTTTTAATACCGCGTGAATTTTAAAAAACCATTCTCGCCCGCTCTGCTTAAGTCCATATATTGACTTTTTTAAACGACAAACTAAATTGGATTTCTCAAAACCAGGTGGCTGACGCATATAAATTACTTCGCTTAATGGGGCATATAGGTATGCGCATTTAATATCACACTGCAAATGTGTCCAGTGGTTCAGGCAAACGAGTACAGCGAAAAAGAACCTTATCAAGCTAAAGTTGATAACTGGGGAAAAAACTTCATCAAAACTTTCACCTTTGCGTTGGTGAAAACCCTGGGCAACTAAGCGTGCTTTGAATCTTTTAATCTTACCCGATTCATCCTGCTTTGTAGTATAAACCCATCTACAACCCAACACTTTAGCATTTTCAGGTCGTTCTACTAACTCCCAAACACCTCTTTCCTTCATAGTGTTTAATTCATCCTCCATTGCATTAAACCACTGTTCACTTTGTTTGGAATTCATAGCCTGTTTAAAACATTTTGGAATGTAAATTTCCTTTTTTAGTCATTCTGACATTAAGCTACTATGACCCGCTTTGGTTCTAGTAATAATCCCTGAATATTTATTTTTGGAAGAAAAATCAAAAATTTCTGGTTGAAATTTAAGATCATTTTTTATACAATATTGTTTAACATCTTTCAATGACCTCAACCTACTCGACGAATCATCTTTTCCTTCCTCATAATAATAAATATCAGTTTTTTTACTACTTGTCCTTGGAACAGCTTTACGCGTCCAGTTTACAATTTTGTTACCGGGTACTTCAGAATCAGTATCAGAATCACATACAGAACTCTCACTATCTGTTTGGGGCTTTGAAAAATTCAACTCTTCTGAATCTTCAAGGGGAAATTTAAAACCCACGAACTCTGGGTCCAGTTCGCGTTCCACAGTCGCCTCACTCAAACCGCCCTTTTGATTTTCATCAAACGTGACATTTATGGTTTCGATAATCTTATGCTCGTTCGGCATCCAAATTCTGTATCCTTTCGTCTGCAAAGCATACCCTACAAGAATTCCTGGTTTAGACCTTAAATCTAGTTTTAATCTTAATTTTTTAGGTATACCGACAAAAGCTTTCGTGCCGAATGGCCGTAAGTGTTTAACCGAGGGCTGTCGTCCGCCATAGAGCTCAAATGGTGTTTTTGTCATTCCAGCATGGCATACACGATTCCATGTGTAAGTGTAATGTAAAAGAGCCTCTGGCCAAAAACATTGACTCATGCCGCTATCCCTAAGTAAAACATTTATCCCGTTTACAGCAGTATAATGAAACCTTTCACATACTCCATTCTGCTCTGGGGTGTAAGGGTTAGATTTTTCATGTTGGATCCCCAAGTCTTCACAATACTCCCTGAATTGATCATTTATAAATTCTGTACCATTGTCAGTACGAATACATTTAAGTTTCCGATCCAGGAACCTTTCAGCTCTTGTTTTAAAATTTTTAAAGGTTTGAAATACTTCTGTTTTAGATTTAAGGGGGAAAACCCAAACTTTTCTAGAATAGTCGTCGACCACCGATAAAAAGTATAAATGCCCGTGGATCGATGGTCTCGGGAAAGGACCACACAGATCCATATAGATCAAGTCAAGGGGGTTTTGAGATCGTATACTATCCAGGGATTTAAAACTAACTCTTTTGGATTTAGCTTCGCGACATGGATCACACGAATCAACATCCCCCGTTAACTTTGGTAACCCTTTTACACTGTTATTTTTAGATGTTAATTTTATATATTCTGCATTTATGTGAGCAAAGCGTTTATGCCATAGATTTAAACTTTCCGAAGCAAAAGCCGTGGAACTTCTATTTTTAGAACATTTAGAGATGGTGTGTTTGCCTTTACAATTTTTGAGTGAAATTTCTGAGCATCATGACATTTTTCATATTCTGGGTAAATACAATAAAGTCCATTTACTAATTTTGCAGTAAAAAGTAGTTTGTTGCGCGATATCACATCTATTTTTCCATGACCTCCTACGTATTTGACTCCCCATTCGTCAACACGAGGGCCAGATATGAGGTTTTTCCTCAGTTCTGGTGCATAAAGTACATCAATTAAGGTATATTTTTCACCATTTAGAAAAATAACTACAGATCCCTTACCTGTAACAGGGGTAGAGACACCGTTAACTGCTCCTACTAGTGTCTGATCTGTAACTGGTGTAAAATCGGACATTAGGTGTCTGTCCTTGCAAAAATGAGACGAGGAGGCTGTATCGAACACCCAACAACGCTCCTCAATTCCAGTCACTAACGCTTCCAGCAGGAAACTGTTGTTTGGTCGACTCGGACTGGTATACTGACATCGTTCACGTTCGGAACTTGAACGTTTAGATTGCTTATAAGTCCTTGATTTTCCGGATACACGACAATCTTTGCGAAGATGACCAGGCTGGTGACACTTGTGACATTTTTTTCTCTGTAATGTATGAGAATCTGCCTGCTTAGGATTGTCAATCATCTCTTGTCTCGGGAACACCTCCTGCCGGTTTCTTGTTAGATAAGAAATATTTGCTTGGTCTGCAACTCTCTGTTTCAACCTTGCTTCTTCGGCAAGTAATTCTTCTCGTACAGAAATAAAAGTAAATTGATCCTTCTCCCACCGATATATCGTTTGAACAATATTATCGAACTCCTTTGGAAGATATCGCATAAGCTGAAATATTTTATCTATTTCGGATACAGCATGACCAGCCTCACTCAGCTTATCAAAAATACTGGCTAGTTTACTTGAATACAGCCCTATGTCCTCATCTGGCTCCATACGACAGGAATAGAATTCATTCTTAAGTGACATGACACGAGCACGACTGTCTGGTTCAAAGTACTTTTTCAGCTTATCCCAGGCATCAGGTCCGTCAATAGCTTTTTTCCAGCAGGGCACGATATCGAGGCGATACGCTCATGTAAATCGTCGAAAGCGCTCTGTTTTTTCGATTTCTAAAGTCCCTTGCTGCAGTCTCGTCCACCGTTTCACCTTCTTGTGCTTCAGGTGCTTTTTCAGTTCGTTGAACAATCTCCCAGCACCCCCGTTCCATCAGCAACATCCTCATATCTGTACACCATGTTGAGTAATTACTTTCGCTTAAAAGCGCGATCCTAAAATTTACTTCACTGGTACTTGACGCCATTCTTTAAAGCAAAACCACTTCCAGGAAGAATTTAATGAAATTGTATCACACAATGGTTTTAAAATATGAGCACAAGGCGAGCACTAGACGAATTAGAGTGAAAACATAATTTCCGGAACCAGTTCAGTCCAACGTCATTTGAAGCAAAAGTTAATTGTGCAATTATACTTGGGGTGTCAAGGCCCCCCCTCTGAGCATTCTCTATCAGCTTATAAAAATAAACTTCCTAGAGTCATTTTTCCGAAAGCAGATTAGCTATGCTAAGGCGTCTGGGCCCATAACCATGTTGAATAATGTTTCAAATCAAGCTGCCTCAGTGAAACATAGCAGAGTCTTGATAAGGGAAAAAAAAATACGACTCGAAGAATCAAAAATAAAAGAAGTTTAATTACATTTTATAGTAACTAACATAGCGTTGGGTAATTTACCCAAACAGCTAAAAAAAAGTCAAGGCAATAACAAATGCTCCAAGCTCAAAAGCTCCCAGTTACAAGTATGTACTCCCCTTTTATACCCGAGTACTTACATACAATTTTACATATCGATTAAGGAGCTAGTATCGATACAAAAAGAAATAAAAACAGAAAAAACGGAGTTGTGACCTCACTCCTTCAGAGTGGCGTCATACATACAGCATGAAGCAACATTACTGTGAAAATGGGAAGTGCAAAGAATCGGGTTACTAACAGCATCCAACGATCACATATCCGCATTACAGTTTTTTGGTTTCGTCCAACACGACTACCGATTTCCCTGAAAGATAATCCACAATCTCGGTAGGCCACTATCCTTCCTCTGTCGAACTCGGATACTTGATCAAAAGATGATCGCTGTTTTCGACGAGGCATAATTGATCGTTTTTTTTTAAAAAAACCACAAGAAAAACACAATTGCCGAACTTGACATCGTTAAAATCTCCAAGCCTTAAATAGCGCTTTGAAGTGGCGCCACAGGCGCGCGTGATGTGCGTCTGCGCTGAAATTCTAATCATTTGCATATCTCACCTCCGCTAATGCATGTTGTAAATTTCATGTTATTTGCATGTTTCCTTCAGGGTGTTGCATTTACAGTGGCCAGCAGTGTACTTCGGGAATTTAATTCCTCGTAGGGCCACTCTAGGCGTGAAGGCCACTCCATTATATCCAGCTAAAGATGGCAGGCATTTAGAGCTAAATCAGTCTTCTACTTTCCGGTGCTCCTGGTCCTTGACCATCAGAAGCTGTCCCCCTTACCCTACTAGCCGTGTACTTTGGTGTCTGCCCTAGTAGAGCTCTTATCCTCAAGGATGACACAGCTGAGCAGCTTGAAATCCCTAGGTTTGGCAGTGGCCACTTGGGGTGCCTAAAATTTGATCTGCAAAACAAAACTTTTCCCCCTTGTAAAAAGTGTAATGCTGGGCATATCACTCCTGGCCACATCCTAACTTCCTTAAATTTATCTAGGGAGGACTTTATTTCCGATCCTAGCATTAATGGACATCCAGAGTTTTTATGGGTTCATGGGCCGCTAGACCAGGAGGGATTAGAAACAATAACAACAGAAGAGTGATTCTCTGGTTTATAATGACACCACAAGAGTCGGAGTACTACTTTGCCAGGTGACGCAACAATTCTGAACCAGCACTCCCAGGGGAGATATCTGGAGAATCCGTCCCTTCCCCTACACATTGATTTCAGGGAAGGTCTTTCCGGTCTACGAAATTTACGTGCCCATATCCAGCCTAAACACGAAAGTGTTTCATGGTCGTCTTTAGCGACGAATCCAGATTCAATCTCGGCAATGATGACAATCGTGTTCGTGTGTGGAGAGCCCGTGGTGAACGCTTCAATCCTGCCTTTGCTGTACAGCGACACATCGCTCCCACAACTGGTGTGATGGTATGGGGTGGCATTGTCTACAATACACGGTCACCCCTAGTATTGTTCCGTGGCACCATGACATCCCATCGGTATGTTCATGAAATCCTGCAACCACATGTGTTGCCACTCATGCAACGGCTCCCAGGAGCCATTTTTCAACAAGGCAATGCTCGGCCTCATACGGCAAGGGTGTCACAAGACTGTCTCCGCACTGTTACTACCCTTCTTTGGCCTGCCCGATCCCCAGATTTGTCTCCAATCGAGCATATCTGGGATCATTTGGGACGACGAGTTGGGCATCCCACGAGTTTGAACGAACTAGAGGCAAGGTTACAGCAAATATGGAACGAAATGTCTCAAGACATCATACAGAACTTGTATGACTGAATGCCCGATCGTATCGCATCGTGCATTCGCGTTAGAGGGGGTCCAACGGAGTATTAACTCCTCCGTTCTTTTGCCTTTTTCTCTGAAATAAATTATCATTTTTCTTTGATTTTCTTATCATTTACTTATATCAAAGTAGTCATTACGTATGTAAAATTTCGTTTCATTTTGACGCCTCCTTCTTGGTGCGCTAATTTTTTTGTCCATGAGTGTAAATCTTAGGTTTAAAAACAACCTTTAAATCGGGATAAATAGTTTTTCTATACTTCACAATTTTTTTCCAATCTAGATCTTTGGAACCCTTTGTGTTAAGGACATTAACAGTATTAACTTCTAGCACCTCCTCGACCCTCTCAGAATTGAATACCCTCCTGCTGTCAAAAGATATGCCATCGAGTGTTTTTATTGATTTATTTTACATAAATTTATCCAAAGAAAATGTAACTATTTGCAGTAATAAACCTCAAAATATATTGTATTTTATATTATTTAAAATTATGCAATCGAATTTATTACGAATTTCTAATCTAGTAGCAAAATGAAAATAAAAACGGAAATCTTCATAGAAGAAAAAAAAGAGAGTTCGGTTTTTTTTGTTTTTACCCATTTCCTTAAATTAGAATAAATTAAAAATAAACGTATATTTTACTTCCGCGATAATCCGAAATTCTTTACATTATAAATAATTATAGTTTTTTCTTTAATATTTAGTTCAAATGTTTTGTGGTTCATGGATTATTCAAACCCGGGTAATATCCGGGTACACGGGTTTGGATTAACTTGAGAACCAAAACCAGGTTCTGAATTTTTAGTTTGGTTCTGAAATCCCTACTGATGTGTTCCAGATGTTTTCTCACACTGCCAAGAAGCACTGTATCTCTTTACAGACATAATTTTATTCTTTACAACTGTTCCACAGAGAATTGCAATTGATATTTTAATTGAATTGAAACTTTACTTTTCGTTGGTAAGAGAAAAATTTAATAATTGATAAAAACAATTTTCAGGTAATAATTACGCTCTGATATTTTGATAATTTTTAGTCATTCTCCATATTTTCGAAAAGTTGATTTCGTTTTTTATTATTTTTTTAAAACCATCTTACTGTAATCAAGATTCATTGGGAAAAACTATATAAAAATTATCCTTCGATATTTGTATATATTTATGATAATTAAAAAGATGTTTCTAAAATGATTTAGGTATTTTAAATTTTTAGGCTTTATTACTGTTTTACTACATGAATCATTGGCGAAAAAATAATACCTTAAGGCTGCTGTGTACTAACCCTAATGGATTCACTCACTTCAATGTCAACCTATGGAGCAAATGTATCCACTATTAAAATATACATAAATGTTGATAATCCAATAATAATTACAAGATAAAAATAACTTTTTATATACCATGTTTTTAAATTTTCTGTTTGATCATATAAACTTGAAAATTCTATGTATTAATAAATACTTTTTTAAAATTTTTTTGTTGAATTATCCCATCAACTTGAAAGAAAATGAAGTGAATTGGAAGTTAACTTGCGTTTAACTTTTCGTTCCCGTCCCGGCCGACAGATGGCTGCACTATGTCTACAAAACAAAATGAACTGAAAATAATAAAACCATGGTAAAATTCTGCTTAAAGATGGTTAAAAGTATTAAAAATATGCATTGTCATCGTGTTCTGAGCTATTCTAAAAGTTTGAAATGTCTAGCTAGTCGGGAAGTTAGTTAAAAATCGATTGCAAGATTTGTACAGGACAAAGACACAAACACACACACACACAGACACAAACAAGAAAGCAAGTTAATAAAAACATGTAAAAAATGGTATTATCAGATAGCCTGAACTTTTCTGCACCTTGCATCACGATTCATTTTTAAAATTTCCACCAAAGGAAGTGATAAGTGTTTAAAACACACTATACAAGATTTTTCCCTCGAATAATTTAAAATTTAAAATCTTATTTGCATTTTTAAAAACAAAACAAAAAATTTCCCTCAGTGTAAAATTCTTTTTTTTTATTAAGGAGTATTTTTTTTTTTTTTAAGAGTCTGAGGCGGCAATCCTTGGCCTTTTTTTTACATAGATTAACATTGTGGTGAGTAAATCTAATAGGGTTAGTACACAACAGCCTTAAGGGGGAAAATTTTTTTTCAATGCAGAGGCACTTGTCGTGAAACATTCGCCTATACTACGCCGCAATTTTACTGCCCATTTTATTGTGGGGGAACCATATAGGCGGACAGCATTTAAATTATTCTACAAAATGTTATAGTATTTTTTTTAAATTTAAACACTACCTAACTATTCATTTACCCTATGGTATAGTTGCAAAATTACATTAAGACTTAATACATAATTATAAAAATTTGAAAACTTGTCGCATGTAAAATTCATACTCTGACATTTGCATAGTTAATAATTAACCCACGCAATATTCTAAATGGGGAGAAAACGTTCACTTCGTTAAACACTGTATATCGCTCTCTAGCTGTCGCCGCCTACGCACGGACATCTGACAGGTACGGTCAGTATCTGAATTCACCTGTCCGTAAGCCCCGTCCCGGAGATATATCCATTGCTCTAATGTCAACGAGATGTATCCACTGAACCACGCTAGTCTATGATCAATTTAGACAAATTATTGTCAATGATAAACAGGTTATAAGCGAGGTTATGATTGGCAATACCGTCATCGTTTGTCAAACAACGCATAGTTTGATATGGACCAAGAATTTAGGGCTAATTTCAAAATGCCGAAACATCCTCGCTAGTAGTGGGAATCAAACCCACAGAGTCTGGAATTGAATGCCAGCGCCCTATCCACTCGATCATCGTCCGGCCGAGCCTTATGTGCAGCCACACAATTGTTCCGAATTTTGTAAATATTGCATTTTGCTTCGTTAAAATGGCTTCTATGGAAGAGCTCCAATAGCTATGTATTTAACATGGGAGTCTATAGGAATCTAGCCAAATATGAGAGTTATCGCAAATTGGCGATGGATTTAGTAATTTTATTTTGGTCGCCAGGTTTGGCAATATTTCGCCAAATTTGCCGATATTACGCCGGATGGTTGCCAACTTGCCGACTAAACAACACTGGAAGCTTCTAGAAATACTAGAAATGTACTAGAAATGTCTACAAGTATTAGAAATGCTGAAACTCACCTATAGGGGGCGCTTTGACTATCTATAAATATACCTGACATTGGCATTGGAACTCAGTTTAATTTCCCAGTGAAAATTCAATGTGTTGTAACTGCGTTAATTGTCGTGTATTATATTGAAAATTCTGGTATCCTGACTTGTGTTTTTTGAATTCTCTGCAGTACAGAAGAAAGTTGTTACATCTTTTATGTTTGAATTAGTGTAAAGAATTAACAAAATAATAAATTTATTTTGGTTGAACTTTCTGAAGAGATTATTTTTCAATACTAACGAACCCTAGGAAAACGAAACGCAATGATAAAAATCCAGTGAATGCAGTTCTTCGTCTGTGTTCTAATGATACAGAGCTTCTAGCAGTCATATTTAAGGTATCTGTCTGCGTTCGATGCACTTTTATTTATCAAAAATAGACAGTATGGATTAAATATATACATTTATAGTTAAAATGGTATTTAAGATCATGGAATCAAATATAATTTTCCTAAATCACGAGATAAAAGAATATAAATTATTCAGTTACAGTCTAACAGCCACAAAAGTAAGCAGTTGGGAATAATTTTTCAATTTTTTTTCTATGATTAACTACATCTGCAATAATACATTCTATAATGCATATTTGAAAAAATATATATATATACACAGGTGATTATCAAAATAATGGAAACACCTATCAATATTAGTGGCATATATGAATGTGCTTCGTATTCCTTAAAAAAACATGTCTGGCCACCGGTATTTTTTATATAATATAGTGAATGTATTAGTCTACTGTATTGAAGCTAAGGGAATTATGCTTTTGCGTGGAAGAGAGTAAAATGTCAAACTTTGCAGACCTTGTGAAAAGGGAACATTCTTGGAGCTCGTTTAAATTGGAGTATCTGTTACTGCAATCCCCAGACTAATGTGTTTTTTTCAAGCTATGGTATCGAAAGTCATGATATCATACAGAGTGCACAGAAAAACATCCTTTGCCTAACAGAATAGTGGACGAAAGGTGAGCTGAGTGAAAGAGACGGAAGAGGAATTGAAGCAGATTGTGACACGAAGAAAGAAAACAACTGCAATCAAAATGACCGAAGAGCTCACTGGGCATCTGCATGTTCTCGTATCAACCATTAGACGTAGTAGGGAACTACACAAACAAAGCGTTTACGGAAGAGTAGCTATTCCCAAGCCACTTATAATAGATGCAAATACAAAATATCGTCCACAATGATGCCACGAGCACAAATCCTGGTCGATTAATATGTCGAGAAACGGTATTTGGTCCGACGAATCATTGTTGACATTATTCCTCGTAACAGGACGTGCGTATGTCTGGAGAACACCTACACAAGCGTAAGATTCTGGCTGTCTCATCTCAACTATCGATAATGGAGGTAGATTTATCAGGGTTTGGGATGACATCTCATGGTTTTCTTCAGGCCCTATTGTAACCCTAAAAGGTAGATTGAATGGGAAGTACTATGTCGAAATTTTAGCTCACTAGTTCATCCTATGGTGCAAACATTGTTTCTTGCAGGAGATCGCGTTCTCCAGGATGATAATCCCCCTATACATACAGCTAAATCTATCAAGTATTGGTTTGAAGAGCATGAAAAAAGAAGTCAAACATCTTATCTTGCCCTCTACAATCTCCTCCACTATATATCATCCAGCCACTGTGACCTGTATAAGCGAATAGAGCCAGGTATCGATATCCACGACAGCATCTCTACAGGAACTTTCATGATTTTTCCCTGAAGAATGGTATAATACATTCTTAACCACTATTCATGACTTGTATAATCCAATTCCAAGGGGAATCGGATGCTATTACATGGCAAAGGTGATCCTGGGCCGTATTAATAAAGGTTTTCATAATGTTTTTTAGTGTTTCCATTATTTTGATAACCACCTGTAGATATATATATATATATATATATATATATATATATATATATATATATATATATATATATATATATATATAAATACACTATATGCGTGTGTGTGTACATATATATTTCACAATTTAGTTCTGTTTAGAAACAGCTGACCGTTTTTATATTTTAAAAGTAATTTTAGAAAGCAATGTACATCATTTAATCACTTTTCTCCATTTTTGTTTTATGGAGTTATTCGGTTTGGCAAGTTTACGGCCCATATATATCACGTGTGACCATAATGACGAACTAATCAAGCACAATTTCTGATTTTAGATTGTTTTACAGCATAACATAAACCACGTTTTTCAGATAAGGTTTTCAAATGTCTGAAATCCGGGACAATGATGCAAAGATTTTAACGTTTTACATATGAAATATTTTTAATACCCCCGTGTTCTAATTTAATGTAACTATATGTTGAGTTTTTTTATAAACTTCTACAGAGCTTCAGATTTCAGAAACTTTTACTTTCTAACTATTTTGAAAGAGGAGCACTGAATATACTTTACGTTTACTCAACAAAGCAATTTTTGTTGAAAAGATTTACGAACCTTCAGGGAAAACGTACTTCAAAGAATTTCAGAGAATGAAATATGTTAGTAATAGAATTTATTTTTAAGTTGACGTAGATTCTAAATTTGCATCGTATGTGTTCCCTTGCATAATCTTAACTTTTTTCAGACTTAAAATAAAAGACTCTTGCAGGTGGATGTGTAGGTGTATTAAAGCATTTCCCTTAGAAATATCGCATATATTATTTTTTTTTTCCAATGCGGAGGCACTTGTCGTGAGACATACGCCTATACTACCCATTTTATTGTGGGGGCACCATATATCGCATATATTACAGCGAGAAAAATTTTCAAAGGACATATAAACTCCACTGTACGCAAACTAACTATGTTTGTACACCTTGAATGTAAGTGTTTAATTAACATTCTCGAGAGATATATCTTAAAAATTAACTTTTCTACCATGTTTTTATTAACTCGCTTTGTTTGTGTGTTCCAGTGAATAGCAATCCAGTGAATAACAATTTGGCGACATTTTTTACCATGTTATTATTAACTGGCTTTCTTGTTTGTGTGTTTGTCGAGTACAAATCTTGCAATCGATTTTTAACTAACTTCCCGACTAGCTAGACATTTGAAACTTCAAGGATAACTCAGAATACGATGACAATGCATTCTTTTAATACTTTTAGCCATCTTTAAGCAGAATTGAATTCATTTTCAGTTAATTTTGCTGTTTGAAAATTTCTTATAATTACTCTCTTTATTACGCATTTGATCATTTTCTTTCAAGTTCATGGGATAATTCATCAAAAAGATTTTTAAAAAGTATTTATTTATACATAGAATTCTCAAGTTTATATATATATATATATATATATATATATATATATATATACAGTGGAAAACTCGATCGATCGTTCCCCGAACGATCGTTTTCCCGTATGTATCGTTTATTTCACCCAGTCCAGAATAAGTTCCATAAAAAACAAGCAAAAAAGACCGCTTGGATCGTTCCTCGATCCATCGTTTTCCCGCAATATTCGTTCAGAATATCGCAGCTTTACATTAATTTATCGGATCGATCGTTTTTTCATAATAACTGAACCTGAAATATAAATGTCTGGATTGAGCTAGAATGACGCTCTAATTAAACAATGAGCAGAACATTTGAGATGCACGGTCTCGTATTTTTGTTTTCTCTTGTTTAGCCTGGTTTCGCTTTATTGTACCACTCCCATTATTTGTTCGTCGTTGGTGTTCCTTAATTCTTTAGCCCCCGGAGTACCCTATTTTCGGCAACTCATTCCAAATTCACCGACTATTCAACATTTCTGGTCTTATCAGGAATGGCTCACAGTCAGCTTTTTTGTTCGCCTTGGGATGGAGGCGCCCTGGTGTTTGGTCTTTTGTGTGAGAAGTTTCTGATTACTGCAGTTCTACACTGGTCGATGAGGTTTTCACCCGGAAGGCAGACCTTCCTGGTGGTCTTATGTCGGACCCCATCCAGTCCAATGGAATGGTTCTAGTTACAAACGATTCACGGCTGCCGCTTCTTTATACTCTCACACAATAACCGATACCGAAAAGAATGCAATTTGCAACACATAAAAAATATCATTTACTTGTGGAGAGGAAACCGCCAAAAAACAAACGACGATTAAGTACTTTTATTTGAATTAAAATTCCTGTGTATCTACGTGTATTTCTTTTATTATTATTATTATTATCTTGGATTTCAGTAGAACTTTGTAATTTTATCTTCCGTTACACTACGGGTATGTATGCATTTATGTATGTGAGTAAATATATTTTAGGGATATCAAACTTTAAGGTATGTTAATACTTTATTTTATGTTCCCGCATCCATCGTTTAGTTCAGTCGGTCCCTTCGAAAACGATAGATCGAGATTCCACTGTATATATATATAAATACTAGCTTTATATACCTGGCGTTGCACGGGTGAACCCTTAATAAAGCTTACTTGTATGATATGTATATTTGTATTTTATGGCAATCTATACCCCTCTCCACTGGTCATCATCCCATCAGCATATTATAATAACCCCCCCCCCCATGCTAATGTCAGCATTTAAATGTTTCTTTCAATTTTGATAACCCACTGGATCCCGGCCCTTCGAGGAGTTTGAGGGCTTCCCCGTAAACCCTTGTGAAAATCGCCGGTTTCATAAACAAAGAATTGACGTTGCCCAGGATAATAAAAATGAATGGAGTTAACCTGAGCTCTAGATGTATACGTACTAACAACCGAAATATATACAATTCACACACACACACACACACACCTTTCCACACTTCATTTAATTAAGGTTGATCTCTCTCTTTTCTCCTACCACCAATTTGGTGTTCAAAATGGTGATATATAGGAAATATAGATTATTGGATTGTTTCTAGCAATTTTTTCAAAATCTAAAGCGAATGTCGAAAAATCGTGACATTGATCGTGTTTGTTACATTTACTCGTGTTTCTTACATTTTAAATCAAGAATCTTATGGATATCTGTTTCCTTCTTTGAGATATGACGGAATATGTAAAAAACACGTAAAAACACGTTTAGCCCCAACTAACCCCTTGGGGGCCGAATTTTGAAAAATCCTTAAATTGGTTTTTAGGTATTCATATTCCTTACATTTTAAAGCAAGAATCTTATGGATATCTGTTTCTTTCTTTGAGATATGAGGTAATATGTAAAAAATACGTTTTGACCCCCCCCCCCCCATGGGGCCGAATTTTGAAAATCCTGAAATTGGTTTTAATGTATTCGTGTTCCTTACATTTTAAAGCAAGAATCTTATGGATATCTGTTTCTTTCTATGAGATATGAAGGATTACGTGAAAAACACGTTAAGCCCCATCCCCGTCCTCTGGGGCCAAATTTTAAAAATCCTGAAATTGGATTTAAGGTATTCGTGTTCCTTACATTTTAAAGCAAGAATCTTATGGACATCAATTTCCTTCTTTGAGATACGAAAGAATATGTAAAAGACACGTTTTGCCCCCCTTCCCCCCCTTGGGGGGCGATTTTTGAAAAATCGCTTCTTAAATGACGCCTTCAGCACAAAAGTAATAAGCTCTTAAAATTTGATATCTGTATCTCCAATAGTTTTTGCTGGGTGTTGATTCCTTTATATATATAGATAAAACACGTAAGAACACGTTTAGCCCCCCTCTCCCCCTTGGGAGACGAATTTTGAAAAATCCTGAAATTGGTTTTTAGGTATTCATGTTTCTTACATTTTAAAGGAAGAATCTTATGGATATCGATTTTCTTCTTTGAGATATAAAGGAATGTGTAAAAAACACGTTTTGCCCCCTCCCCCCCTTGGGGGGCGAATTTTGAAAAATCGCTTCTTAAATGACGCCTTCAGCACAAAAGTAATAAGCTCCTAAAATTTGATATCTGTATCTCCAATAGTTTTTGCTGGGCGTTGATACGTGTATGTATATATATATATATATATATATATAAGTCAGGACTTCTTCCTTTATAGATATAGATGTATGTATATATACAATGAAATTTCTCTATGGCGGCCAGTAATGATTCCGGAAAAACGTGCCTGTTTTTGAGGGGTGAGTCTTTAGAGAATTATATATATATATATATATATATATATATATATATATATATATATATATATATATATATATATATATATATATGTGTGTGTGTGTGTGTGTGTGTGTGTGTGTGTGTGTGTTTGTTTTAATATTCAGTAATTTTTAGAAGCAGCTTACCGTTTTAACTGTGCTTTGACGGAGATTAACTATATGAATTCATGCCCTTGTTCAATTCTGTATTCTGTCAGATGTCATATAATTGTCATTACGGAGAAAACAGTAAAGACTTCAGAGAATGCGGTGCCATCTGTATTAATATAAACATGAGCGTGTTTCTGATATTGGTTTGGAATGTGGTTGATTGATGGTTGATATGGGAACAGCGTTCAGCTCTGCTTAATGCTACCACGGCGATGCTTCAATATATCCATTAATCTCATGAGTTGCAATTTCCAGTAGAATGGCCACATTTGGTTTAATATTCCATTGATGTATGCCGAAACAGTTATTTTGGTAATGGTTTCTATGTTGACATAATGCGCGCTCCTTCAACATTTAAGTGTTTTGAAGCATATAGGAATTTCCACTGCTATTATTAGTTTGTCATTTTCATTAGTATAGCAGATAGCATAATTTCCTGTCACTTACAAGAAACTTGTGGTATACGCAAAACTAGAACGCATAGCTTCTTAAAATCCTCAATAAATAGTCCTTTTTAAAGTTGAGTAATTTTTGAGAAGCTGTTTGTATATGTTTAATCTTATATTTTCTGAAGACCTTTAACGAGAGACATGAAACTCAAATCAATATACATATATATATATATATATATATATATATACTGAAGAGCGAAAAACTAGTACAGGCGTGCATATGTGAATAACGGATATATGCAACCAATTAACATAACTCGATGCGGTCAGCAGCGCCTATATAAAACAACAGATGTCTTTTGAAGCTGTTAGATCGGTTCCTGCATCTAAGATGGCAGGTTATCTCGATTTCTATGACTTTGATCGTGGTGTTATAGTTGGCGCACGAGAGATGGGATATAACATCTCCGAGGTAGCGATGCAATTTGGATTTTCGCGCACGACCATTTCGAGAGTGTACTGTGAATATCAAGTATCCTATAAAACATTAAATATGCGACAGTAATGTGGCTGGAAAAAGACCTAGAATGAACTGGACCGTCGACGACTCATGAGTCTCCTTAAACGAGATAGACGTGTAACACTTCCTCAAATTGCTCAGGATTTCAATGCTGGGGCATCAACAAGAGTCAGCGTGCGAAATGTTCAATGGACCGACATTGTTATGGGCTTTGGGAGCTTCAGGCCAATTGATGTAACGTTGTTGACTGCACGGAACAAAGATTTAGGCCGTTTTGGGGCCCGCTAACACCTCCATTTGACTGTTAATGACTGGAAACGATTGTCTGGTCTCACGAGTCTCGTTTCGAAGTGTATCGGGTGGATGGAAGTGTACGGGTATGGAGACAACCTCATGAATCTATGGACCGTTTATGTCAACCGGGGACTGTTAAAGTTGGTGGAGCCTCAGTCATAGTATGGGGCGTGTGCAGGTTGCATGATATGGTACCCCTGATACGTCTACAGACGAGTCTGACAGGAGATGGGTACATAAGCATCCTGTCCTATCATCTACCTACAACCATTCATGTCCATTGTGCCTTCCGACGGACCTGTATAATTCCCGCAGGACAAAGCGACACCCACGTGAAGAGTTGCTACCGAGTGGCTCCAGAATCACACTTCTGGCGTTAGACACTTCCACTGTTCACCTAAATCCCCAGACATGAACTTTATTGGGCACATCTGAGATACCTTGCAACATGCTGTTCAGAAGAGATCTTTACTCCCTCGCCCTCCTATGGATTTGTGGATAACCTTGAAGGATTTATGGTGTGAATTGCGTCCAGGATACCTTGAGACATTAATCGAGTCCATGGCACGCCATGTTCCGGCAATTCCACGTGCTCGTGAGCCCTACATTATATATATATATATATATATATATATATATATATATATATATATATATATATATATATATATATATATATATATATATATATATATCTATATATATATATATATATATATATATATATATATATATATATATATATATATATATATATATATATATATATATCTATATATATATATATATATATATATATAATGTAAAATATAAACAAAAATTAAAATTCAAGCATAGACTTCTAAATCACTTTAACATAAAACAAATCCGACAAAGAAAACATAAAACATTTTCAATAGAGGATAGCGCAGAAGCTTCATATCCCCATAATGAGAAAAAACAAATAAATAATCCAACAGAGATAGATAAAAATAATACGAATATAGACAAAAAACAATCAGAAATCAAGCACTCTGGGCATCCACACACTAACGGCAAGATACTGTATAAGTGCCGGAACTGAACCATAAAACAACATAGAGGTAACCGACAGGTCTCGTCATCAGGGAGACTAACCATATCAGTTACCTCAAGGGGAACTTTCTGAATAGGATGCAGGCAAGCCCAAAAGACATCCCAAGGCCCCGAGTCCCCCAAGGAAGCAATAAGTCAAAAAGAAAATGAAAAGGCAAACACAACTTACAGTATGGGCTCAATGCACCGTACATGCAAGCACACAAATAATCTTAATGCAAAGTAAAAGATGCATACACACCCCAATTCCATAAGTGACGGTTATGGCAAAGCAGAAGCCAATTCTATCCTAAAAGTTACGTCATTGTAACATTACTATAGCGCCACCCCCTATTACAGCTTAACCAAATGATAACATAAATACTATTCTAAACATCTTTAAAAATTCCTGAGTCTAAATGCCATTTTTTTAAAACTTTTAAATTGCCGAAATTTTTAGGGAAATCGTTTTTACTTAAGTTTTCCTCGAAAATGTTTCATGCCTCCAAAAAATCCCCAGCGTTGTTACATATGTTTTTTATTCTGTAAAGTTGTGAGTAAAAAATATTATAATAAATTTCCCCTTGACAATTCCCCTTGCGGTAACTGATATGGTTAGACTCCCTGATGACGAGACCTGTCGGTTACCTCTATGTTGTTTTATGGTTCAGTTCCGGCACTTATACAGAATCTTGCCGTTGGTGCGTGGATGCCCAGAGTGCTTGATTTCTGTTTTTTTTTGTCTATGTTCGAATTATTTTTTATCTATCTCTCTTGGATTATTTATTTGTTTTTTTTTTTTCATTATGGGGATATGAAGCTTCTGCGCTATCCTCTATTGAAAATGTTTTATGTTTTCTTTGTCGGATTTGTTTTATGTTAAAGTGATTTAGCAGTCTATGCTTGAATTTTAATTTTTGTTGATATGTATTGTTTATATTTTACATTGTACTTTTCGGTATGAAGGTTTGCAGCTTTTGCGCAATCTTCTATTGGAAGTTCTTTAATTTTATTTTAATTTTAATTTTTAAGTTAGGTTTATGTTTATGGTTTCTCTCGAGGTTCCTCATGTAGTAAGCAGGCTTATCTAATGTATTCTTTGCTTTTCAGGCAAAAACTTATATATATTTATGCAAACATGTATCAAAGATTTTCTCATGGGACATGGCTCGTCGCGTTCCCTAACAAGAAGCCCTGCTGCCCGTCTTGTTCAGGGGAGTGTGGTGGTTAATAAGTTGCCTAAACAACTGTTACGTTTATATAATTTTAAATTTTTAAAAATATGCAAAATGTAAAGATAAAAGATGTCTTATGTGCCCTATGGCGAACAGTAGTCAAGTGGGGGTTTGTTCCGGCAATAGTAATCTATTTTGTAAGTGTAAGGGATTAATTTACATTATAGAGTGTCAAGAATGTAATTTATGCTATATTGGGCAAATGGGGACTGAGTTTAATAAAAGGGTTAATAGCCATAGGTCTGCAATAAAAAATTTTAAAGACGAAACTTCTTTTGATTATGAACTTCTACACTTTCAAATACATAACTTCGTGCAGGCTAAATTATATATTATTGATGAGATTAATGATTTAAATAAAAGGTTGGATTTTGAAAATTTATATATTTGTAAGCTTAAAACACTGTTTCCGTACGGTTTAAACAGTAAACTTAACGGGGAAGGACCGGTGGATTTAGATAATAACTGCGTTTATAAAAAATTCATGGTTATTGATAGGTTTAATTATATACTTTCTAACTATAGGGGTAAAAGAGGGAAAGGTAGAAATAGTTTAAAAACAAAATTGAAACTGGATGATCTGCAAAGGGTTTGTAATTTATTTATTGATTTTAAGAACATTAAAATAATTAAACATTTTTTATTCAACCAAAAAAATTCTGGTTTAAGGTGGGTAATTAAACATCATTTATCTTCAATTAAATTTGTGTCGAGGTTTACAAAACTAATAATTTTAGATTTAATTAAATACAAGCTTAACCTGACTAATTTGGATGCTAAGAGGGGAAGGGATGTAGGGGTAGAGTACTGTACTATTAATTTCTAGATAAAGATTTCGAGCATTTAAAACTACCTACTATTGTACATAATAATTCTAAATTATTACCAATCAAGGATTGTGGGAAAATCGCTATTGCTTTTAAATATCAAAAAACGTTAAGGGATATAATCTGCAACTATAACTTTTATAGTCATAACTTAGGCAAAATTTCTAATTCTGATTGTAATTGTCATATTGAGGAGTTTAAAAACTTTGTTAATTCAACTTCGAGGCATATTGTAACAGGGGATCTTAATATTGTTAAAGATGTTAGGTTGAGGGAAGTTCTACGTAAGGGCTCAAAATTTAGGGTAAGAAATAAGGTAAATTTAAAGCAAATTATAAGTTCTATCACTAAAGATTTAGATTATTGTATAGTTAAATTAGCAAGGAAGTACAATTGGCCTATCAAAGGTTTTATGGAGCAGAAGGTGCATATTTTACAGGATATAAAAAGGAATTATGAAGAGTATGGTATGGAGGACAAGAGGGGATTTTTTCTAAACAAAGATCTATACAGTAAAATTAAAGGTTTAAAAAAAAGTTTATTATTACGGTTGTTGATAAGGCTACAAATACGGTTGTTGATAAGGCTGCTAAACGTAACAACTGTTTTCTTTACATCAGAAAACTCTAAAAACCCAAGTCAGGATAACAGAGTCTGTACTACAATATACGCCTAACGCACTTTCAATACATTCAATACACAGCAGAAGAAAATACTGACTTACAGGTTCAGGTTCAGGTATTTCAACTTGTCGGAGCTCCAAGGTCTGTAACTGACTTCCAATGCCAATCTCAGGTATATTTATAGACTTCCAACTCGCCCCCTATCGGCCGCCAGCTAGAAATCTCCAGAACATACTAGAAAAAAAAAAAAAAATATATATATATATGTGGGGTTTTGGGGGGAATAATCACAACCAGTGTTAACATAAGTAACATTTATTTAAAGAGGGGCATTATGTACAGGGGGAACTAACGTCTAAAAGGGGGGAAAAACAAGCAACGCGGCACACACACGTGCACGCTCGTCCGAAGCAAAACATCGTCTCTCTCTTCTGTTCTTCGCGGCGCCCGCTAGGTGGCGCTCGCCCGGGTTTACAGGGGCGCACTCCATATGAGAGTGGCATGCATGGGGCTGTATGGATGGCATCCCACATCGGCCATCCGACAAAAAGCATCTGCCCCCAGATGCTGGTAGGGGCACAAACAAATACAGGTGACAATTTATTATGACGAAATGAAAAAAAAAAGTATAAAAGTTATAAGAAATACACATAGGTTATAATACTAGCAAAATGAGCTGGAAAAGAAAATGAAAAATATAACACTAATTGTAGTAATATCTAAACAGCAAAACAATCCTGGCTAATGAAGTATTCCTGAAAAAGAAAAAAAAATAATGAAAATATAGTTCAAAAGTTAAAGTATGTTATGTAAAGTTATGAGTCCACGGTTTCATGAACTCGATGCATGTACTGGTATGCATGGGTCCGTCGAAATGTCCACACTTTTGAACATCGTAGGTGTCGTTGGGCTTAAGCTTGATGATCTTGTAGGGTCCGAGGAACTTTGGATGGAGTTTTAAACGAGGTCCAAATTGGGTGCGTTTTATGGCAACAAGATCGTGCAACTTGAACTTCGGAGGTAACTTTCGTCGTAGATTGTAGGTTTTACGGTTTTCGTCTTGCACTCTTAAAATCTGTTGTTTGGCGTCTTTGCGGAGGTCGTCGCGTGAATTTATAAACTCAGTTTGTATTTCGGCATTCAACAGGTCTGTGATTTGGAGATTGTTACGGACACGCATTTTTGTACCGAAAAGCAGTTCAAAGGGAGTCGTCTTAATGCTGCGTTGGAAAGTTGAGTTAATAATTTGCTGGACGTCAGCCACATGAGTATACCACTTCGTAGGATCTTGGATGGACAATTTGGATAAAACAGAAATGATTATAGAATTGAGACGTTCAACCTGTCCATTTGCGCTAGGAAGACCAGTGGTTATAGTCAAATGTTGGATGTTCTCATGGTCGCAAAAGTCTTTAAAGGCATTAGATAAAAAAGCAGATCCTCGATCGGAAATAATACGTACGGGATTTCCAAACACTTGTTTCTGTATTTCTAATTTAGAGAGTACTTCTGCAGCGTCAGTTGATTTCGTCGGGTAAAGCCACACAAATTTGGTGAAACTATCGATAACGGCGAAAATATATTTGTATCTTTTAGAAGTAGTAGCGAGAGGACCTAAGTGATCGACATGATATGTATGGAGTGGGGTGTCCTCTTTTGGTAAAGGGTGTAGGAGTCCTTCTTGTTTACCACACTTGCGGTTCGTCAAGATGCATGGAATACAGTTGGCAATACACCTGGCAATTTTATCTTTTAAATTAGGTATGTAAAACTGTTGTTTGAGTTGCTCCTCAATTTTCTTAGTAGCAAAATGTCCATTCTCGTGTGCGTCTCTGATAATGCCGTCTTGCATAGAGTCTGGAACGACTAGAACTTCGTAACCGTCAGCTAACTTGTAGAGAACATTCGCTTTGATAAAATAATCGTGATACTGATTAGTTTTAAGAATTTCTTTAATTGCTTGAATGTTAGGGTCGTGTGACTGAGCATTTTGTATTTTGAAAGTCAGGGAATCGGCGGTAATGAGCATCGTCGGATAGCGGCTTAGCGCATCAGCATGAGCCATCTTCGCTCCAGTTCGATGTTGAATTGTATAATTGTAATCTTCTAATAATAGTGCCCATCGAGCAATTTTAGCACTGAGATCGCGCTTGCTCATAGTGAGTTTGAAGGCGTTACAGTCTGTAACTATGGTAAATTGTTGACCAAGTAGATACACTCTAAATTTTTCAATCCATGAATTACGGCTAACATCTCGAGTTCATAACTTGAGTAATTTTTCTCAGCGTCTGATGTAGATTTGCTCGCAAAATATACAGGGTGAAAACAGTTATCATCAGCGGATTTCTGAAGAAGAATGCATCCAAAACCATGGATAGAAGCGTCAGTATGTAATTCAGTTTCGCTTTTCTGATTATAAATATTAAGAGCGGGTTTATTAGCCAAAAATTGCTTCAATTGATAAAAAGCATTTTTCTCGTTTACACCAAAATGGAAAATAGTAGATTTTTTTAGAAGGTTAGATAGAGGATTAGCGATAACTGAAAAGTTTTGGATAAATTTACGGAAATAACCAGCCAAACCAAGAAAACATTGGACGTCTTTTTGATTTTTTGGTTCCGGATAATTTAGAACGGCGGCTGTTTTAAGAGGGGAGGGAAATAACTGTCCGTTTTGAATAATATGGCCAAGGAACTCAATTTGTGTATGAAGGAATTTACATTTTCGAAAGTTTATCTCAAGACCGTAGTCAGAAGCGACAGAAAAGACTGATTTTATTTTTTCAATATTTTCCTCTTCATCTTTAGCAGGAATGATTAAGTCATCCATATACAACAATATCTGACCTGATAAAATGAGATCTTTAAAGACTGTATTAACAAATCGCTGAAATACGGAAGGTGATGTACAAAGACCAAAGGGAACTTTAAGAAACTGAAACTGACCTGAATGTGTCACAAAGGAAGTATAACGTCGACTGTCTTTATGAACATTAACATGGAAAAATCCATTTTTAAGGTCTAGAGTACTGAAAACACGAGCATTCTGAAGTTTATCGAGTAAGTCGTCAATGAGAGGTAAAGGGTATCGATCTTTAACTATATGTTTATTTAATTGTCTATAGTCAATGCAAAGTCGTGGGGTTCCGTCTTTCTTTTTAACAAGAACAACCTGACTCGAGTAGTCTGATGAACAGGGTTCTATTATGCCGTCCTGAATCCAAGTATTAATTTGTTTATCTACAATATCTCTCTCAGTAAATGGTAAACGTCGTGGTCTGTAGCAGATGGGAGTCGAAGTATCAACTTGTATATGCATTTCGATATTAGTAGTTTTGATTTTATGGGGTTTATAATTGGTCACGAGGTGTTGAATGGTATTTCTCTGTTGTTTAGTAGCACTAGGGCCTATGTCAGGGCTAGAATCATCTATTACCAATATATTACTAATAAGAGTAACGTCTTCGTCTATAGCGTCAAAATCTAAAGGTTTATGAATCGAAAGTCCGTCTTTAGTGATAATGAATTGAGCCTGTGCAAGTACATTCATACCAATTATCAAATCTACTGGCATAGTATTATCGTCAACAACACAAATATCAGCGGTAAACAATTGACCATCAATAACAATTTGGGATTTGAAAGAACCAAGCGGCTTAATTTTTCCATTGCCAAAAGCCGTAAGCAATGTACTAGAGTTATTAAGAACAGGGGATCCAATTTTAGTATACGCTCGCTTTAACATAATCGTAGCCATCGAACCTGTGTCGATTAACGCGTTGAAAGAGACATGGTTGAGTGTAACATCCTTGTACATTAAATTTGAAGCAGTTGAATTCAGCGTATTAACATTAGTTTCTCTCTGTGTGTGTAAATCATTTGATTTTGAACAATTTGCGGCGATGTGGCCAAAATTTCGACAAGAAATACATTTTGGACCGCGATGTTTGTCTGGACAAAATTTAGATATATGGTTAAAATTAAAACAATTATAGCACATTTGTTTACTTTGAGCATGAGGACGAAATGCTTCTGGTTTCATCTCACGTTTTGGGTTTGAAATTTTATGATACACGTCATCACGTTTACGAATGTAATTAGAACCGAAATGGTCAGTTGAGGATTTACATCTATTTCTGTCAAAAATCTTTTCATAAATTTTGAGTTTCTGTTTGAATTCCGTAAAGTTAGTACAACCATACAAAATTAATTTATTACACGGAGCGTCTGGAATATTATTTATGCAATACTCAATTATACTAGCGTCGTCCACGGCAAAGTCAAGGGCTTGCGAAGCTAACTCGCGAAGAGCAATTAAATATTCTGAAAGAGATTCATTTGGTTTTAACTTTCGATTTCGCAACTGTCGATGTAACTCAGCGCTCGTAATTTTCGAACCAAACTCCTCAATTAAAGCTTCTTTTAAAGAACTAAAAGTGTTTAGATTACGTTGGCTCTGAATAAATAATTTCGCGGATCCAGAAAGATTAGTTTTGACAAAAATCACTTTATGTTGATTTGTTAATTCTGGTAAAAGAGATAAATTATCCTCTACGTCGCGCAAAAAGCTTTGAATAGTATACGCATTGCTACCAGTAAATTTTCGCATAGAACAGGAAACATCTCTCAAAACAAGCCATAAATTAGAATAAGGAACGGAAGTGTCAATTTCGGATTGTTGTTTAGGCGAAAAAGAATTTGTATAAGCGTTTTCGACTGTAGCGATAGCAGCTGGCGTCTGCGCGAAAGAACTTGGCGCCAATTCGTCATTCTCATCGCCGAAGTCGCTCGGCTGAAAGGAAGTTAAATTCGAAAGTGCGTCAAAAATGGAATCACATAGTTTGTCTTTAGAACCGTCGGAATCAATATGCAAAATATTAGCAACACAGATAAAATCATTTAATGAATATGTTTTAAGGATGGATTTCTTTCGCGAATTCAAATCGAAAGTTACAGGGAAATTCTGAAAACTGCGTAATTTAGATCGGGATGATCGATCAAATGTATCATTAAAACAAATCGAAAACAATAATTTTATACTTTTAGTTGGTGCACAGCTGAGTGCTTGTGCGATTGGCACAATATCGTTTAGTGAAACTGAACACATATTGACACAACAAAAAAAAAATGGTACTCACTGAATGCACACTTCTAAACAGAATAATCCAACAATTTGTAAATCCGACTACGTCACGTCTAAACGAAAGTCGTCAAGTTGAAAACTCAGTCCTCGGAACGTCATGAAAAATTGATAAGTAATCCGTGGAGAAGTCACATCAGCAAAATACTTCGTTCAAACCGTCTCGAATTATACGTCTGAGGTAAAGTCGGTAAATATCAGCTGTAAACGTCTTTGAAACTATCACGCCAAATGGAGAGTTGATACGGCAGGCATGGGTGGTAGTCTAGGGAATTAAAGGGTAAAAGGAGGCTAGAGCCCCCATCTGTGGGGTTTTGGGGGGAATAATCACAAACAGTGTTAACATAAGTAACATTTATTTAAAGAGGGGCATTATGTACAGGGGGAACTAACGTCTAAAAGGGGGGAAAAACAAGCAACGCGGCACACACACGTGCACGCTCGTCCGAAGCAAAACATCGTTTCTCTCTTCTGTTCTTCGCGGCGCCCGCTAGGTGGCGCTCGCCCGGGTTTACAGGGGCGCACTCCATATGAGAGTGGCATGCATGGGGCTGTATGGATGGCATCCCACATATATATATATATATTGTTACGAATTTTGGTAGTCTATTGTAAACTCGCCAAGTATGAGAGTTATCGCCAAATTGGCGATGGATTTGGAGACATATTTTGGTCGCCAAATTTGGCGGTATGGCACCAAATGGTCGCCAACCTTCTAGATCTTTCTCGTATGTTCTGGAAATTTCTAGCTGGCGGCCGATAGGGAGCACGTTGGAAGTCTATAAATATACCTGATATTGGCATTGGAAGTCAGACCGGGTGGTCATAAAGAAACTTTGCAGATATATGGACCTCTAGCAGCTGTTCCGTTCAACTGATCGAGCTGGGCTTGAATGACAGATACGGGCAAGTCATTCCATGTTGCTTCAAGTCTACGCCATACTTTATCAATTGTAATGGCTCGAAATCGGTAGCGGCCCTGTCTCTCAGCAACCCATGACTAGATGTTTTCCGTTGGAGAGGGGTCTAGAGAACTTGCTGGGAAGGGCAACAGTCGAACACCCTCTGTGTCGAGGTAGGTCAGAACACGACGGGCAACATGCGGCCTAGCGTTATCTTGTTGAAAGATGACGTGTCCGAGGCCTCGAATTTAGGGCACAGGCACTGGTTTCAACATGTGAGAAATGTAACTCTCTCTGTTCACATTACCAACGACGCGAACAAAAGGTGTTCGTGGTATCCTTTGCAATATCGCGGAACGATAAACCACACTCTCGATAGGCCACGAAACTTGCCGCTATCGGATTCCGATACCTGGTGATAGCTTTTTCTCCTGCTTATACGAGGCATAACACGATCTTTTCACAAACAAGCAATATTCAAATGCGATTTCTGAATGAGAAACCTGCTGCGTAACTTTCATTTTATACAGAGTTTGAGATGCCGTTTCTCCCTCCTGCGAAGTTCGATTGCGCTTAAATTCTAATAATTTGCATTTTCCAGCATCTTCCTTTTATACGAATTTGACATTTGTATCATCCCTCCTCCATGGTGTTGAATTTTAATGGCCAGCACTATGTATATATATATTTAAATATATATATATATGTGTGTGTGTGTGTGTATACATAAATATTTGCTCTCTAAAAGTTATGATGATAAAAAAATTATCCTTAGCCTATTTTAGGGCGTTTAAAGGCAATAGTTCTTCAACCGCGTTAAACAAATATAAATAAAGGAAAAATTTAAATCATAATATTCTATCTTATTCGAAGAACTATTTTCTCTACACTAAATTTCCTCTCTCTGCAAAATAACTTTTATTTACGAACAATAAAATATTTGCAAAACGCTCTTTTTGGTTCAAGAAAAAACATTTTTAAGTAAGGCATACATCAAAAAATAGAATATGGAAGAAACGAAAATTTTTGTGCTGAATATCCTGTTAGGTAGTGACAAATGAACTTCATACACAGTTTTTATTTTAGAAATTTTTTAGACATCGTAATGTATATTAATGGTGTTTTCAAAAGAAAGCATTTTGCAAGTCTAACGCATTGTGAAATCATTCTACTCTGAATTATGGCCATCTAGAAAGCAAATAATTAATTAACAAAATTGAACGAGCCAAACAGGAACAAAAATATACGATAATACAACGAGGAAACAAAGCAACAGCAGCTGTTGACTTCTCATGACATCCAATAAAAACTTTGTACTGATATTCTTTAAAATTCTGGAAAAGCAATTTATAAACCCAACAAATTTTAAACGGGGTAATATGTAAGAAACCAAAATTATGTATTTGTTGAATATCATATCAAGTGTAAGGGAAAGCAATTTCTAAATAACTTGCATATTAAAGATTTTTTGGATATTACAAAAAATATTTATGATAGCTTACAACGCATTTTCTACGTTTATACTTTGTGACGTCATTCTGCTCGGAATTATGATGATGTAGAAGGTTGGGATGATATTAAGTTGAGAGTAGCAAAAGAAAATTAAAAATCCTAGATTGTGGGGGAAAGTCACTGGAAATAACATTACCATGAATTACGGGCTTGTTCAGTTGGTAGAATACCGGACTGGATGCTTCCAGATGCAATTTCCATTCTCCATCCTAGCAGATGGTCGTTATCAGGTATTGAAGAATATTTTTAAAAAGTCCGAGGTAGCCTAGTGGTAGCGTGTCGGCATTCGATAATGCGGATACTCTGATCGAATCCCGGCAAGCCTCACCATCTAGTCAGTGTCTAGGCCGAATATGGGCACGTTGAACCTGCAGACCGTAAAGTGCTCCTATGAGGTCAGAAAGACTGGATAAAGCTACGTTCCCCCAGATATTCTCCCTGGGGAAGCTCGGTCAAGATTGAGGTGGCACCTGGCTAAGTCGGACCCCAACCCTTGAAGTGCTATTTTAAACTGCATCCTTCAGGTCATATACATTAGGTCAATACATCCCGGAAGTGTTCCAGACCAGGGCCCGCAAACCTATAAGGCCCTGGTCTGGAATACTCCCCGCCAGGGGGCATAAGCAATTAAAACAACAAAAAAAAGTAAAACTTGAGTAGTTGAATTCATGTGAGAAATACGACAGACATTTTTCAAAACCCCTCCTAAAAGTTGAGCAGGAAATGGTCTTTTGTTTAACAAAGTTCAGTAGAGAGAATATGGAAGAAACAAAGAACTCTTAAAAGATTTCAATATACGTAAAAGCAATTTATCATTGACTTGCATTTTAGGCATTTTTCGAGTGTCACAATTAATATTAATAGCAACTTTACAGTGCACTCTGAATGTCTAAACTGTGGCGTCACTGCGCCCTGATATGTGATAGCATAGGAAGCTAGGTGAAAAATGACCAAAATACAGAAGAGAAATGGGAACAATAATTAAAAGAATTTTTAAGATGAAACGAAATGTAATTTCAGGTGCCACGTGATGAGCACGATACAAGTTTAACATGCTCCCAAGTTCTCAAAAAAAAGTTTTGAAAGTCAACAAATTTTGAGAGAAATACGTAAAGAGATAAATTCTGTGTATGTCAAATAACACGAGATATATCAGACAAAGTTATCCATGAATGACTTACAATTAATTTTCAGATATCAAAATACACAAGACTAAAAAAGCATTTTGAACATTCACACACTGTGACGTCATTCCTCCCGAAGCTTTAACGGAATAGAAGGTTGAGAAACTATTAAGGGGGCAAAGGACCTTAAACCTTGAATTTCTTAATTTTCAATATGTAACTATGTAAAGAATGAGAGTAATTAATATTATTTTTAACTACATTAAAGACCCCTAGACATAAAAAAAATTATTTTCGCAGAATAATACCAGTTATTAAAGTTTATTTTTCGAAAATGCTATCTTTTTCAAAATGCTTAATGTACATTCCGTACCATTTAAAAATTTTAAACTTTTAAATATAAGTTTACCATATATATATATATATATGAAAATAAATGCATCAATTTTTTTTTTGCATGATCTGAAGTCTTAAATCAATTTTTTTTTTTAATTCTGCTTTTTTTTATGTTTTTACTTTATTTCATGGTCTATAAATTTGAAATATATTTGTGGTTTCAAAGAACTATGCACATTTCTATGACAAACACTTCCATGAACAATTTTGAGAAATTTACAAGAAATCGGAAGAAAAATAATGTGGATGAAGCCTTTTGAAAAATTCTAGCATATTTCAGTAATTTTTTGAAAAACATGTCGAATTTTTCCCCAAAATACTTTTTTGGGGAATTCAAAGTTGTTTTCAATGTAGCAAAAAAGAATTAATTATACTCATGTGGTATATAGATTGAAATACTGAAAAGTTGAAAAAATTGGTATCAAAATAAATTCTTTGGAAGACTAAAAAAGCATTTTGAACGTATACACAGTGTGACATCATTCCGCCTGCAGCTTTGATGGAATAGGAAGCTAAGACAGAATTAAACGAAAGTGACAAAACGGAACGAAAAACGAAAGAATTGGAGGAAATGGAAATGTAATTTCGACTAATGGCGTCACATGATGAAAATGTTAAAAGCTTAAACATTCTTCCGAAATAAAGGTTTTAAATTTAACACTTTTCAACCACGAAAATGGGAAAGAAACAATAAATTCTATGTTAAATATCTTACGGTAAATATACGTAAAAGCAATTTCTAAATTACTTTTAGAATTTTTTTTACAACTGTAATGAATATGAATAAGGGCTTTTGAAAACATCATCTAGTTTTTTGCGTAAAAGATGCACTTATAACTTAAAATTATTGATGAAAGGAGTTAACTTGACGACGGTAAAATTTATTATGCTTATCATGATAAATTTTTGTTATTTTAGGGCTGCATTAAACAACACTATGTCTAACCACCTCAATGTAATAGTATATGTGAATGGAATATTTGGAGGATTAAAATACATGTAAGCACCTTAAATCTATTGTCTGAACTAGATTATATGTATGCATGTAAATAATGATTCTAATTTCGAGGTTGTATTTTATCATTAATTTGTAACTCACGGACCATGCTAGCAATATATTGCTGTCATCAGTCATATTGTAATGTCTGCCGTACTATGTGCTGTTTAATATCCGGTAGTATAAGTTAGATTAAATTATACAAACAGCGATATATGCCAAAATATTTGATGAGCTGTCCAGTGTTGAATAACGGATGTCAGTTCGTGAGAAAGTTATATAACAGTTTACATTTGGCATGCGTGGGCTTTTTCTCGCAATTTAACAAACAATCTTACGTCTGGCAGAACACACAAATTGGTTTTTCAGCTGCGAGTGTTTGCGAGGAACGAGATATCAGCTTAAATATGTTCTATCTGCATGAACATTGTTGGTGACACGAACCAAAGAGACCTGACATTTAATCTTATTATATATGGGGCTATACAAAAAAATGAAAAAATATATTAAAAAATGACGGAGGATCTACAGAGCTTCCTCTTTAATTTTTTATATCCCGTTGTGCAGTGTATAGCCATATGAATATTTCTTAAAAACATGTCCTCACTAAAAACTGTACTAATGTAACTTTTAATGAAAAAAATTTAATTTGAATGTTTCTGTTGAAAATTAAGATAAACAATTTTGAAAAATCGATTTTATTGCGTTGTTTTCTCTGTCATTTTTTAATATCCCGTTGTACAAGTTATAGCCATAGGACCATTCCTTAAAATCTTATTATTAACACTGTGCTAATGTAATTTTAATGAAAAAAGTTTAATTTAAATGTTTCTGTTGAAAAATAAGGAAAACAATTAATTGATTTTACTGCCGTGTTTTCTCTCTCATTTTTTATATTCCGTTGTACAGTGTTTAGCCATAGGAATATTTCTTAAAAATTATTATTGCTTACACTGTGCTAAAGTAACTTTTAATGAAAAAATTTTAATTTAAATGGTTAATTTTTAATTTCAATGGTTCTGTTGAAAAATAAGGAAAACTAAATGCTAAATTGAATTTTCTGCCCTGTTTGTTCTTTCATTTTTCATATCCCGTTCTACAGTGTATAAGGAATAGTGCTTAAAAGATCTTATGACTATCACTGTACTAATGTAACTTTTAATGAAAAATTTTTAATTTAAATGTTTCTGTTGAAAAATAAGGAAAACAAAATTTTTAATTGATTTTTTAGCCCTGTTTGTTCTTTCATTTTTCATATCCCGTTCTACAGTGTATAGCCATAGGAATATTTCTTAAAATCTTATTATTAACACTGTGCTAATGTAACTTTTAATGGAAAAAAATTAATTTAAATGTTTCTGTTGAAAGATAAGGAAAAAAATTAATTGATTTTACTGCGTGTTTTCTCTCTCATTTTTTATATCCCGTTGTACAAAGTATAACCATAGGAATATTGCTTAAAAACTATATTTGCTAACACTGTGTTAAAATAACTTTTAATGAAAAATTTTTAATTTAAATGGTTCTGTTGAAAAATAAGGAAATCAAAATATGTAATTGATTTTTCTGCCCTGTTTGTTATTTCATTTTTTATATCCTGTTGTACAGTGCATAGCCATATGAATAGTGCTTAAATGATCCTATTACTATTACTGTACTAATGTAACTTTTAATGAAAAATAATAATTTTTTTTAATGTTTGTGTTGAAAAATAAGGAAAAATATTTTTAATTGATTTTACTGCCTTGTTTGGTCTTTCATTTTTTAAATCCCGTTGTACAGTGTATAGCCATAGAAATATATTTCTTAAAATCTTATTACTAACACTGTACTAATGCTAGACCTTTCAGTCTACCAAACTAAAGTGATATTCGTTTGGAATTTTGAGGCTGTTTACTCCTAAAACTTGCTTTCAAATAAAATGCAGGTGGGGTACACCTTGCCTTCAGATAAAATGCAGGTGGGGTTCGTATAGGCAAAATACAAGGTTTGTGTAAGAAGGTATAAAAGCACACCTAAGAGTTTGTATGAATGTTAAGAATTTTAGCAAGTAATATTTTAGGAAGGTGAATTCATGTATAGCCTAAAATCGTACAAGGGCAGTTTAATAAGAATAAGTATAGAAACGAAAGAGAGAATAACAATTTTACAATGAAGAAAAGGGTAATAAAATATATAGCTATGGAAAGACGGAGTCAGAAAAATATGTTTTAAAAGGATCAGGAATTGGGCGGTTAAAGTGAAAGAGTGTTTCGTAAGAAAGGGTCATTGTGAAGTCAAAGGTTAGTAAGCGGTAGGAAGGGCGGAAGTTTTCAAAGGAGTATTGTAGCAAAATCTTTTAGGGTAGAAAAAGGGGAACATGCTTTGTCGCCTTTGCCGCTTTTTGCGTGGGGTCCGCTACTTTAATCGAATAAAGAAAATCCAATGAGAATGATACATTTAATAATGGAAATAATTCTAGACCATTTGGCGATCAAGGTTTGAAAAAGGGCGGTCTGATATTAGACTCAGAAGGAGGGGAAAATGATTTTATTGGAAAATAGAAATGTGGTATAGAAAAGAGAAGGTTATAAAAAGTTATGCGACAGAGAGAAGAGATATTCTGGTGCTCAGTATTAGAGTACATTTTCTCTTAGTACAGGTCTTTCCTTAGAGATGGGAAACCACTGCACATCAGCCCAGCTGAAATGGGGTAAGTCCGCTTATAACATGCATTGAGTGACTTAATAGTTATTTATTTTTCCTTTTAAGAGGATAGGGACTCAAAGTGTTTTATTATTCATTGTTAGTAAAATTGTTTAATGTATATCTATAAAGTATATCAAATATGTTTGTGTAAATTTTAGTGAAAGCTTATATGTAAATAAATTTCAAATTATTTAACCTTAATTCTCTCTCGTCATTTAAATTATTAGTTGTGTCTTTTTTCCTACTGAGTAGTAACTTTGCGTGCTGGGTAAACCTGGGTAAATCTATTGCGGATAAGAAGACTTAATAGTAATCATGATAAATTCGTTTAAAATAAATTTCCTAAAGTCAATAAACGGCGAAGAGAGCCGAAAACAACCCAGCAGTTGGTGCGTGACCACTCCAGTTGATTATTGCTGTAACCATTTGTATTTCCTTAATACCTTATAAGTTTGGTTACCGTGATCATTTGGGATTAATATCAATAAATGTCTTTAATTTTTTAGAAATATCGGTAGTAAACAGACACAACAAATTTCATTTATTTCTTCCCTCATGAGTCTCAATCAGTATTTTATTATTATGTATATTGTATAAGTAGTATGATACAATTTTCTTTTATTATTATGAATTATCTTTTATAATCTCTTGATTAAAACAAGAATCTTAAAATTTTTTTTTTAAGAGTATGAATATCTTTGGTGGCATAATGTGTTTCATGTTGTATATTGATATAAAATTTCCGTTATAATATTTCTTTTAAATTATTTATGTATCGTATATCAGTATCTTATTATTATATACACATTTCTGTCCGGTAGTATAATTTCATCTTATTATTTTATCATGCCTGAAACGGAAAATACAATGTCTAATACTTCGTATAGTTTATTTACTAAATTAGCGGGCTTTCAAACGATTATTCCCCAATTCGATAACGTATCCGCGGTTACTCCCAAATTTTTCCTCGATAATGTCGACCACGTTACATCACTTGCTAATTCTAATGATGAAGAAAAACTTTTCATTCTAAAATCACGCATTCGGGGAGATGCTTTATCACATATTATTAACTCTCCCGATTTATCACAAGAGAAAAACTATCAATCATTCAAAACAAAATTTTTGGCCTATTTCGAAAAGAAAACTAGTCTTGCCACCCGACAGCATCAATTCGCTAATTGCCGCATGATGCCTAAAGAACAGGCAAAAGTTTTTGCAACTCGAGTTTCAAATGCAACGCAACAATTTTTTGGAACATTAGACTCTACAAACCCTGAAATTCAGCGGTTGGTTGAACAAACGAAATTATCCAAATTCATTGATGGTCTTTTGCCTGAGTTTAAAAAACCGGCATTAATGAAGGATCCACAATCCTTCCAAGAGGCTTTAAATTATGTTGAATTATTACAAACTAATGAATCTACACTTACTGATTCTCAGAATATTTCTAGCGAGGTTAATAGTCTTAATCATTCAAATGCCGACTTATTGAAAGTCATTGAATGTCACGCGCAGAAAACGCACGAAACTGTCGCTGCATTAACCAAGCAGATCGAAAATCTAAAAATTGAGCCGCGCCATAATAATTTTAGAATGCAGAATAGATTCAGAGCTGCCACTCCACACCCTCCAAATTATTTTTCGAACCGCAACGCTCTTTCGAGACCCCAAACTTTCTCACCGCGCTTTCAGAATTCGCGGGTTTATAACAATAACAGGTCTAACAACGTCAGGACCCAGTGTCAAATTTGTGGTCGCAATAATCACGACTCTTCCTGCTGCTTCTTTGCAACGCCTCAACAAACGACCCGGGGAACTTTTACGACATCCCACAACAGAAACCACGCCAACAATCGATTTACGACCGACAGAAGAATGTACCCTACCCACCCTTCATTTCCCTATAGAAGTACACAGAATTTAAACTAATTGAGGGGGTCATTTCACATGGGGTTAGTTTCTTGAATAGAATTGCGGAAGCTTTGGATTCTTAGAACAAATTGTTAGGTCATTTTGATTTTACACACATTTATACTTGTATCATCACATTTATATCTTTACTTGGAATTTTTTTTTATTATTGATTATATACATCTATGATTATTATTATTTTTTATTAGGTTTTATCATAACCTACATTTGTTTTACAAATATCTCAAACGGGTTTTGCATATGTATATAGAATTTTTTTTTCTCTCTTTTCTTTGTGTTTGATGTAAAATTTCTATTTGAGATTTTAGGGTTTTGCGTTTGCGATTAGGATATAATTATAGGATATTGATATTTATTTTTTTTTTTATTTTATGTTGCGCATACTTATGTTAGGATAATTGATAACAGGGACTTTTGAAGTACGCAGGGAATTTCCTGTGATTATATTTTTTTGTGTATTGTATTCTATAGTATTCTTTCAATGCTTGTACAGAAACTTGTCATAATTAAATCCCGGTAATGGGGAATGGCGATAATTATGAATATTACTGACGAATAATGACTGATTTTCGATATTCTAACAATTGTCTCCTATAAGAGGGGAACAGATGAAATTCAAAATCACTTCACTTACATTTAACTCTCTGGTTCGTAAATTTATAAGACGATATTTGATCGTTGCGGACGGACAACGGAGAACAGTGAACAATGGAGAATTTTTTTTTTTGGAATTTCCCACGCGAAAACCGCGATATTCAGAAATTAATTCTTATGAACGGAGCTGCGAACGCACCTCTTCGCGTTAAGTTTAATTTTGTTTTTACATACTTTTTTTTTCTTTTTCAATTTTATATATGTTTATTATTATTCTTTGATTTCAAGTCGTTATTAATTCATTTCTTCTGTAGTTACTTTGTGTATTGTTAATTAGGGATTTATTGGTAGCTAGCTAGCGTTACTTCAAATAAAAGGTCAATGGTCAAATGGAATAAGGGAACTAAAACAGATAAATATTTTTTCTCTCTCTCTCTCCGCTCCTTCCTTTAATTTTAGTAAGAAATCGAAAATATAAATTGTTTTTCCTCTCTCTCTCTCTTTTTCCTGCATCTTTTTACATCATGTCATGTTGTTACTGATTTCATGTTTTATACATTTAGTTTACATAGTGGTTTAGCTTTAAACCTCTACATACATCAAGAACTATATAAATTTAAAGTAGGGATGTAACTTTTAATGTATGTTGTTTTGATTGACTGATCACCCGTCATGGTTGTTAGTACAGAAATATAGCTTACATCCTCCTCTTTTTTTTTAATTATAAATAAATTTTCTTTTCCCCTTAACTCTGTGCAGAAATGCATAAACAAGCATTTTACAGCAATGTGTATAATAATAATAGAAATACTATAAATAATGCTAATTATGATAATGGTGTTACAATATTAATAGCTATTTTGGTTGTTGTTATCTAAACAAGGTATGCCATAATAGATATTCATTTATTTAATTTAGCAATTTTTTTTTTCTCTAATTCTTAATAAATATACGCGGAAATTTACAATTTCAATTATAAGAGACTCATGGCTAAATTTAAAAGGCTTACAAACATTAATTCTCTCATTTAGCATTTGTTCAGGTTATTATAAATTTATACATATATATTTCTAATTATTATATTTCTAATTAGGAAAATTTATTTTTATAATATATTGTCACTCAACGTAAGTTGTAAGATGGGCTTTTCCTTCATTTTCAGCAATTCTTCTATGTTTGATTCATGCAGCTAGCAGCTCGCATGGTCAGTATTGTACCTTTACAGGCGGTTTTTGTGTTATGGAGTTTAAAGGTCTTAATCAAGAGTACGTTAATTTTATTACAAGGCCTAATATTCCTGGCATACCATATTTACAAATTTTTTCGAATTATAGCTCGTTGTAGCTTACTTTGTGGTGCATTCCTGGGCACTACAATTCAACGGATAAGTGTTGGAACTTATCATTTTTTGGAATTCCAAGCCGCACAACGACCCAACATGTTAACGCAACAAATTGTTTTGCTGACTTTAGTGTTTCTCATAGGATTAGTGGATGCGGATTGCAGTTCACACGCCATTGTAAAATCCGATTTACGAACTTGTAATACGCTTTCGGACAACACGAAAGTTTGCAATGTATATACAACCGCCGAATTCTCCTTACCAGCTGTATCATCGGAAGTTTGCTTATGGTTCACTAACTCTGCCGACCAGCACCTATTCACACTGAAGCTTAAATTGGACGCTGTAAAGTGTTTTTTTCACACGGAGCGTCAATATTTCACATTTCCCGTCACAACTAAGCATATACTGGGTGTTACAATTGCGCTCTGTTTGCCCGTATAAAATTTAAGGCGGATAGTACCTGTGAGCCGGGTGTGGTGACTGTACATTTCCAGGGACTCTCGGTGTACACCCGTGCCATCCGTCTACAGATTGAGCCAATGTACTATACAATCAAACTGTTAAGCTCTCAACAGTGTTTGAAAGACAAACTGTGCCTGCGATCCGAAACATTAATTCAATGTCAGCAGGTGAATGTATGTTTTCAAGAGCCGTCAATTGAACTTCAACAATTGAACTTAAATTACACTAGTTCTTCTAGCTCTTCGACGAGTAGTTCAATGTTCGACTGGTTCCCAATACCAGCATTAAATACTTCGTTGTTGTTTTTGAAAATTGTCGGATCATCTTTATTTTTATTGTGTATCCTTATTACAGTCTTTTCAACAATTATCACTTGTTGTTGTCGATCTCGATAAATGTACTTCCTTTTCAGGGTGCTTTATTTAGATATTTTATTACTTTAGATCAGTATCTTATCTAATTTTTTTTCCTCCTTTGCTTTATTGTGCATTATGTATTTTTTTTAATCCTTATATCATTATTTTAGCTAATTTTTTTTTCTTTGCTTTAAAATGTCTTATCATTGCGCAATGTGTACATTATTCTTATGTTTTCTTTAATTTATTTTATAAGTTCAATATTTTTTTTTATTACTATTATGATTATTCGTTGTACACAAATGATTATTGCTTTTAAGTATTCACTTATGTTTCGAATCTTGTGTACTATACTCTTCCTGCATATTCTCTCATGTTAGTGCTCATTTATATTTAAACTTCTTTTCCCTCGCAACTGGGAAAATGTTTTTCTATTTTATCTATATCTCTATAACTTGGTATTTTGCGTGTTATATTTATTTTTTTTATGTTTATTATTAATATTTGGGTCCCCATCCATTCAGTCACTCGATCGAAAAATAGGAACTTAGAATTTTTTTTCTTTTTTTTATTTATTTTTTTTCTTTTTCTGGGATTTTGTGTGCATTGCTAGACCTTTCAGTCTACCAAACTAAAGTGATATTCGTTTGGAATTTTGAGGCTGTTTACTCCTAAAACTTGCTTTCAAATAAAATGCAGGTGGGGTACACCTTGCCTTCAGATAAAATGCAGGTGGGGTTCGTATAGGCAAAATACAAGGTTTGTGTAAGAAGGTATAAAAGCACACCTAAGAGTTTGTATGAATGTTAAGAATTTTAGCAAGTAATATTTTAGGAAGGTGAATTCATGTATAGCCTAAAATCGTACAAGGGCAGTTTAATAAGAATAAGTATAGAAACGAAAGAGAGAATAACAATTTTACAATGAAGAAAAGGGTAATAAAATATATAGCTATGGAAAGACGGAGTCAGAAAAATATGTTTTAAAAGGATCAGGAATTGGGCGGTTAAAGTGAAAGAGTGTTTCGTAAGAAAGGGTCATTGTGAAGTCAAAGGTTAGTAAGCGGTAGGAAGGGCGGAAGTTTTCAAAGGAGTATTGTAGCAAAATCTTTTAGGGTAGAAAAAGGGGAACATGCTTTGTCGCCTTTGCCGCTTTTTGCGTGGGGTCCGCTACTTTAATCGAATAAAGAAAATCCAATGAGAATGATACATTTAATAATGGAAATAATTCTAGACCATTTGGCGATCAAGGTTTGAAAAAGGGCGGTCTGATATTAGACTCAGAAGGAGGGGAAAATGATTTTATTGGAAAATAGAAATGTGGTATAGAAAAGAGAAGGTTATAAAAAGTTATGCGACAGAGAGAAGAGATATTCTGGTGCTCAGTATTAGAGTACATTTTCTCTTAGTACAGGTCTTTCCTTAGAGATGGGAAACCACTGCACATCAGCCCAGCTGAAATGGGGTAAGTCCGCTTATAACATGCATTGAGTGACTTAATAGTTATTTATTTTTCCTTTTAAGAGGATAGGGACTCAAAGTGTTTTATTATTCATTGTTAGTAAAATTGTTTAATGTATATCTATAAAGTATATCAAATATGTTTGTGTAAATTTTAGTGAAAGCTTATATGTAAATAAATTTCAAATTATTTAACCTTAATTCTCTCTCGTCATTTAAATTATTAGTTGTGTCTTTTTTCCTACTGAGTAGTAACTTTGCGTGCTGGGTAAACCTGGGTAAATCTATTGCGGATAAGAAGACTTAATAGTAATCATGATAAATTCGTTTAAAATAAATTTCCTAAAGTCAATAAACGGCGAAGAGAGCCGAAAACAACCCAGCACTAATGTAACTTTTAATGAAAAAATTTTAATTTAAAGGTCACTGCTGAAAAAAAAAATTAAATCAATTTTACTGCCTTGTATTCTCTTTCAATTTTATATCATGTTCTACAGTGTATAGCTACGGAAATATTTCTTAAAAAAATCCCCCCTCTAAGCACTGATTAAATGTAATTTTTAGTGAAATTTTTTTTAATTTAAATGTTTCTACGATACAGGGTCATCGAAAAAGGTGTCCTTGATTTCATTTGTGCATGTACACACCGGGAACAGCAATCGACCGAACGGATTTTGCGTAGCAGCAGATGGTAGATTACGTCTGGGAGTTTTTTTTTTCAAGTCATGGTGACCATGACTGATCTGGGGGCATGCGCCGACGCTGTGACGTCCCGCTTCCTCCTATATGGGTTTTGAAGTTCAGTAGGAAGGGACGGTCCAGTTTTTTAGCCACCAACAAGCCCCGATTGGACCAATTTAGACATTTTTCTGTGGGGTCACCTGAAAAAAATTGTGTACGCCATCAATTGGCGTAACGCCATCAATTGGCGTGAACATGAAACATTCTCCCCACCTTGAAACCCCAGGGTTTCAAGAGATTACAAAAGTTCAATAACGTAAGCAATATTACAACTTTTACACAAAGCTAGTAAAACACAAGAAATATAATAATCAATATATATAAGAAATAAAAAATCAAAACTCACAAATTACAAAATTAAATATTACAAATTAATTGTTTTCCATAGGTAATACACAAATTTTTGAAATGGCTCTTTTACAAGTACTAGACTGTGTTTTAATCTTAACAACACGAATTTTCTTATCATCACCAAAATAAATTTTAATTATCCTACCCATAGCCCATTTATAGCAAGGCAAATTATCTTCTATTAATAACACTAAATCTCCTAATTTTATGTTGTTTTTCTCGAACATCCATTTAGATCTCTGTTGTAATTGACTCAAATAATGACGATGCCAAAATATCCACATATATTGTACAAGTCTAGTAACCTTTTGCCATCTCTTGAGATGACTCTCCTTCAAATTTGTCAAATCAGGCTCCTTTAAAGAGGTTAGAGACCTATTTATTAAAAAGTGTGCTGGAGTAAGAACCTCAAAATCGTCCTCGTTAGCTGACAAAGGACAAAGAGGTCGAGAATTCTAAATTACCTCAATTTGCACAATCACAGTTAAGAACTCTTCATAAGTTAAGTTTATTCCCTTAACAACTCTTTTTAGATGATATTTGAATGACCTAATCGCTTCCTCCCAAAGGCAGCCAAAGTGTGGGGCTCTTGGTGGAATAAACTTCCACTCAATACCTTCTGCAGCTAAATAGCCTGCCAACTTTTCATCTGGTTTTCTAACCATTTCATGAAGCCTTTAAATTTCTTTATTAGCTCCTGCAAAGTTTTTGGCGTTGTCCGAAAACAACTTTGCACACTTACCTCTGCGAGCCATGAATCTTTTTAGAGTCGCTATAAATGAATCAGAAGTCAAATCTGAAACAATTTCAATATGCACTGCTTTAAAACAAAAACATACGAAAATACAAATATAAATTTTATGTAAAGCACCTTTGCGCTGAGCCTTATTCTTAATATAAAACGGCCCACAGAAATCGGCCCCAGCACAATTAAAAGCAAAATCTGGAGAAACTCTTTCCTTGGGCAAATTGCCCATGATTTGAGCAAACACAATTGGTTGTGCTTTGAAACAAATGATACATTGATGAACAATTTTTCTGCAGCTATTACGTCCATTCAGAGGCGAAAATTTTTCTCTAACAAGATACAGTAAAGAAGAAGCACCAACATGTAAATATTTCTTATGAATATATTCTATTATAATTAGAGTTAACCTGTGTCCTTTTGGCAAAATTATCTGATGTTTTTTATTAAAACTATAATTACTATTACGCAACCGTCCTCCGACTCTTAACAATCCTTTAGAATCCAGGAAAGGATTCAACGCTTTTAATTTACTACCTAGAGGTACACAGTGGTGGTTTTGAAGACTACTGATGTCCTTAGCAAATGTCCAGGTTTGGACACCTTTAATTAAAAATGTCTCTGCATCGTTCAACTCTTCAGCATTCAGTGGACCTGTTGTCTTCACTGCTCCTCTTAGGTTCCTGACAAACCTAAAAACATAACTTAAAACACGAACAATGTTAATGTAATTGTTACTAATTTCTAAAAGACACTCTAAAAAACTAGTATTAGTACAAAGGGAAAGGTGAATCAAATGATCCTTATTTAGCTCCGAGTTCTTTGCAGGTCCTTTCACCTCTAGGAAAAATTCATCATCTGAGACATCAGGATTGTCCTTTAAGTGTGGCCAGCAACTAGATGACAGGAAAGAAGGTCCATTCCACCAAATGTCTAATTGTTGGATCTTTGAAGGAAAAATCCCTCGTGAAATTAAGTCCGCAGGATTCTCCGCAGTATGAACATAATGCCAATGAAAGTTTTTAGTATTCTCTTGAATTCTGGTGACTCGATTTGCAACAAAGACCTTCAAAGCGCTAGGTGGAGTCTTGATCCAAGCCAGCACCACGGTGGAGTCCGTGAACAAATGTACATCATGAATGTCTAGTTGCAAGGATGACAGAACCTTAACGATAAGTTTCGAAAGTACATCTGCTGCACACAGCTCCAAGGGTGGGATACTTAATTCTTTGATGGGAGCCACACGAGATTTGCTGCACAAGAGTGACACCTTAATGTAACCATACCTTGACACAGACCTAATGTAGACAGCACAACCGTATGCATCTTTCGAAGCATCTGCGAAGCCTATAAGTTGCACTTTCAGCGCCTTAGAATTTAAAACGTCGTTCTACAGTTAAGTTATTTAATTGACACAGTTCAGAACTAAATTTTTCCCACTCTTTACCTAAGTGTAAGGGAACTTCATCGTCCCAATCAATTTTTAAAATCCATAACTTCTGCAAGAAAATTTTGGCAGTAATTATCAAAGGTCCCAAGAGACCTAACGGATCAAACAATCTGGAGATGTCCGATAGCATTGTCCGCTTAGTTGCAGGACTCACAATTTTTTTAATACTGAAGGTAAATGTATCCTTTTCACGATTAAATTGTAATCCCAAAGTTTTCAGTGTTGCTGAGTTAGGATTGTCGAAGTTGTATTCTCGGTCCGACGTTGGAACCTTTTGTAACAGACCAGGATTATTTGAGCTCCACTTATGAAGCTCCATGCCGGCTGATTTTAATAACTGCATCAACTGGTCTTGTAGTTCAAGAGCAGAAGATAACTCATCGGTACCACTTAGGATATCGTCGACGTAAAAATCCTTACCAGCAGCGGCAGCTAAAGGATAATTTTCTTGCTCATCACAACATATTTGCTTTAATACTCTGGTTGCCAAGTAAGGGCCGCATTTGGTTCCGTAGGTAACAGTGAGCAACTTAAATACACGTAATTTCTCTTCCTCTAAACCCTTCCATAAGATGCATTGTAAGGCACACTGATCTGGATGTATCCAAATTTGCCAATACATCTTTTTTATATCGGCGGTGAAAACTATAGAATGTTTTCGAAATCGCAACAAAATAGCGAATAAATCATCTTGGACAACAGATCCTGAATACAAATTATCGTTAAGCGACGTTGCAAGTAAGAGGCAACGTCATCTGGACTAAACTAACCAGATCAACTAACCTTCTCTGGATCAACTAACCTTTTTGATGCGTTAAAAACAACGCGTAATTTTGTAGTACTACTATCTGGCCTAAAAACGCCATGATGAGGTATAATATACCTTGGAGTTTCGAAAGATGCCTGCATATGCCCCAAATTCTCATACTCAGTTTAAAATTCCCGGTATAGTTGCATATACTCTGGTTCTCCTTTCAAACGTTTCCAAAGGGAATTAAATCTTTTAGTCGCTATGTGTTTTGACTCGCCTAAACATGGGGGTTCTATCTTAAACGGCATTTTAACAACATAGCTTCCATCGTCCCTTCTGAAATGCGTTTTCATAAAATGTTCTTCACATATTAACTCCTCCTCATTTTGTAATTTGTCCCCCTCAACATCTTCAATTTCCCAAAATTTCCTTAAATTTGCATCCAAATCCTCTATTATTAACCCACAATGAACAGTAGTTTCGTTTTCGATTGGAACACTTCCAGTAGCAACAAACCCAAACATGGTATTTTGAAAAACAATGTCTGTACCCGGAATCCTAATTTGACCCGCTCTTAAAAGTTCATAAAATATTTGAGCACCTAATAAAATATCCACCTCTCCAGGTTTATTGAAACTCGCATCCGCTAGATTGAAACTATCTATTTCTAGGGTATTAATGTCAAATTGTCTGGAGGATATATAATCTGTTATTTGGGGTATACTAATAACTCAATTTCCCTTTCAAAGCTTCCGTTAACGTTCGAAATTTTTGTTTTTATGGTCCTGTTAACAACAGAATTCGACTGATTTAGTCCAGAAACCACGATATTTCTTTTTTCTTTTTTCAAATTCAATCTATCTGCTAACCTTTTTGAAAGGAAATGACTCATACTCCCCACATCAAGTAAAGCACGTGCACTAGTAAATATTCCAACATTATTCTGAATCATCACATTCGCAGACTTAACAAAACCATTTTGTTTACATTTACGCTTGTAGCAATGAATGAATGCGTGCTGGTCGCAGGTGCCTCATTTGACAGTTGAGAAGAATTACTACTGGGATTGGGATTTTCAATTCGCGGGATAAATACATTTGACCTTGGATTTAACGCTACACTTGCATTCCGCGGACGACGATCAATTTCGGTTTCTCCTAAGTGCAAAAGAGTGTTATGTCGTTTTTTGCAAACAAAACAGCCGGATTTTGAATAGCAGTTAGCAACTTTGTGGTGATTTAAACAATTGAAACATAATTGCTTATTTTTAACTACCTCAATTCTCTCATTAACAAGCATATCTTTAAACACAGGACATACATTCAAAGAATGCTTTTCATTAGATTTACAGACTACACATTTCGGAGTTTTAACTTCCGATACAAATTCTTTTTGTGTACTGTATTCTTTACGATATTTTTGCGAATGGTTAACAACTTGCGGCCGTGAAAACACATTACTATCGTTTTTGAATTTTGATGATACATAAATATCGCAATGCCTGGCTAACTCTTGTGGCACATAGCAAGATTCTCCTTGTTTCACGCCAATATGAATTTTTAGTTCACGATCTAATGAATCAAATATTTTTTCGGAAACCATAAGTTCACTAACTCCTTTGAAATCATTTGCTTTCCTTAATTGACAATAATGATCAAATGCTGCACTAAGTCGCGAAGCAAATTGGATATAACTTTCGTTTGAACGTTTTTTCGCTTTACGGAAATTATTTAAAACTTCTTGTGGGGTGGATTGAAATTCCTTTAATACTAATTCCTTTAATTTTTCATACATACCCAGTTCATCCTCACTTAAATATATCATTAAATTGGTAGCCTTTTCGCCTAAGATATTTAATAGAATTTCTGGCTTAAATTGTTCTGGGACATTTTTGGTTTTGAAAGCTCTTTCAAGCGATTGGAAAAATAAATTAAACGATTCTGCTCGTGTAGGAGTAGGAACTGGTATTGTTAAAGTTTTGACACTCTTTATCAAACTTTCTAAACTAAAATTCGAATCGCAATCACTATTTATCACATTAACCCTTTGTGTTACATCTGTTTGTAAATTTGCAAGCTCAAGTTGTTTTTCTAATTGCGCGAGTTTAAGTTTTTCCAATTCTAGCTTCTGAGCTTCATTTTTCTCGTACTCTATTTTCTTTTCAATTATTGACTCAACCACAGTGTTTACGACTTCATAATTATCTTTATAAATATCGCTCTTTTCAATTAACTGTTTAATAGTAACTACTTTGGCACCCGAAGGAATTCTAATTTCTAGTTCTTCGGCAACTTCAATTAATTCACTCTTTTTAAGTTTTGAAAGCATTTTGATTGAAAAGAGAACTCTGACTATATACAACTCATAAAAACGAAACTAATACACAAATTTGGAAAACATAATAAAATAAACTAAAGTGTACTCACAGTTACCTTGAAACCGAAACGGACATTAATCCAATAATGATGAAATGAAATTCCATTCGGCACACACAAACACACACTCGGTAAAACGAAACACTAGACAACTTTTTCACAAAAATTCACATTTCGCTGAGTTACTACTTCGTAGCCGACGGACTACTTTTGTCGTGTTTAAACACAAATGAAAATACTTCTCTTCTAAACACCAGTTTATTCTTATGCTCATTTAGTTGATCTATACATTTGACTGAAACAGATTAGGACATCCCTCCAAAACAAGCAGCGGATGCCACTTCTCGAACAAGAACACACTCCAACTCTGACAGATAAAAAAAACTAATAAAAATAAACAAAAGTTCAAGCGACCGTAACGCCATCAATTGGCGTGAACATGAAACATACAGAATGACTACAATCACCATCATTTTTTGTTAAAATTAAGACCCTTAGAATTAAAAATAAGGATTTTTTGGCAGAATAATGCCTCCTTTTCAATTGTTTTCAAAAATACTAGCATTTTTAAAATGCTAAATACGCATGCCATATAATTTAAAAACCTACCATATATACAAAATTGTGCATTGGATTTTTTATTTGTGATAATGTCATTTTTTTTTTACATTTGCCTGTTATTTTTTATGTTTTTGCTTGTTTCTACTTCATTCATGGTCTATAAATTTCTAAAATATTGGTGGTCTCAAAATGAAGTAGAAACAAGCAAAAACATAAAAAATAACAGGATAATGTAAAAACAAAATGACTGATTATCACAAATAAAAAATTCAATGCACAATTATGTAAATATGGTAGGTTTTTAAATGATATGGAATGCGTATTTAGCATTTTATAACAAACACTGTAATTAACAATCGCCCGAAATTTGGAAGGAATTTGAAGACAATAAAGGCGCATGGATAAATTCTAGCAATTTTAAAGAATTTTTTGAAAAACGGGACTTTTTCTTCTACAAAATGCTTATTTGTGAATTCTAAGTCCCTACAATATAGTAAAAAAAAATTTAATTATTCTCATTTTAAATTGAGTAAAATATTGAAAATTTTAAAAAAAGAGATTGAAAGCCCCTTGTCCTCTTATATTACATATTTTTTGGTCAATCTATCCATTAACAATTACAGTACAAAGACATAATTTCATTTCCATGACATTAAGCCGTGATGGTACTGAATTTTGTAGAAGACTCCGGATTTTGTCAATATATTCATTTAAAACGCAATGCGGTCAGCCGTGTTTAGCTCATTAGTTATAAGTTTACAGGCTTCTTTGACATACCGCATTCAATACGTAATCTATTGAATAATAGTTTAATACAGTTTATTGAATAATAGTTTAAACTTATTACCAGAAAGATATGTTCTCGATTTCAATGACATATAAGTTGAATCGAACAATTTCGCATCGAGGGAAATGTTTATTTCAGTTCCGATTACAAGGTAAATTGAAAACTTTGTTCATAAAAACCCTCCAAAGATGGCAATAAAATTATAACAGTAAATATATTTATTTTCATTTACTTAGATATTTAAAGTATGTTAGTGAATCAACAATTGCATCCATACAATATGAATTCTTTTATATCTATATAAATAATTAATTGATGAAATTTTGACAGTTTAATTTAATGCGTTCATATGCCATATTTTGAATATTTTGTTCTATAATAAAGAAACTAATAAATGTTTCTGTTGAGAGACGCTATTTTTAGTAGACAGAAGAGAAATATTAATATTGTTAATATACAAGTAACTGGTGTTTTTAACACTCGATTACTAACCTTGTATGCATGAGATACACGGTAACTATTTTTGCTGACTGCAAGTCCATCCGTAGAGAGGAAGGCTGCTTTCCCCGCCTATCTTCCTAGCAGGAGGTCCTAGCAGGAGGCTAGATCAGCGGTTGCCAAAGTGGTAGTCCGCGGACCACTAGTGGTCCGCGAGAAAATTTCGCTGGTCCGCAGAAAAATGTGGAATATACTTACTCATCATGTTAAGTTATGTTTTAAGATGCATTAAAACATGATTCAATTCATAACAATAGGTGACAAGTTATAAAAACTAGCTGCATAGCTCTAGCTGCATTGCACATGTTTTGTCTTACTCTCGCCTCGTTTCGCACTCTTCTAATGTTTCAGTCTTCTGTTTGTCGCATATGTATATCAGTTGAAGCGATTAAAGGTGGGCTTACGGACGTATTGAGTTCAATACAAAATGTATTCAATATATTAGTTGGGTTATTAAGGAAGTTTTTGTGTATTTTCTTTTATATATTGACACATAGATTTAAAACAGGTATGATCTTAAATCTTAACCATGTAAATATTTTCTTTTATTTCATATTTATTGGGATAAAATGAGTTTGACTTTTCTAAATTTCTTTTTATTTTATTTTAGATTCAAATAAATTAAACCCATAATGAGTGAAAAAAAGCAAAAGAATATTTTGCATTTCTTTAGTAATGCAAAAGGTAATGAGAACGATAATAATAACATTAATAATACTTCACCTAACCGTGAACTGATCAATAAATCAGACCCTCCACAGTCTTCATCAGGCACCATTAGGAAACACGTTGGAACGGGAGGTGGAGAGAAGAAAAAACACAAAGTATCAAGAAAATATCATTCCTACTACTTAAAATTTGGATTCATTGAAGAACCTGACAGTGAGCTGGATCCACGGCCTCTCTGTGTTGTATGTTCTGAAAGCCTATCTAACGATGCATTAAAACCTTCAAAACTTGAAAGACACTTGAATTCAAAACACCCGGATTTAGCAAAAAAACCGCTAGAATATTTTAAAAGAATGCATGAAAATATGCAAAAGCAAGTTATTGCTTTAAGAAAAATGACCATGGGAGATAAATCATTACTAAAGGCTTCCTATCTCATAGCAAATCAGATCGCGAAATGCAAAAAGCCGTACACGATTGGAGAAGAATTAATTAAGCCATGCATGTTAAAAGCCTGTGAACAGATTTTGGGAATGCAGGCTGTTCAGAAATTGAAAGTAATTCCTATGTCTAATAATACTATCAAGCGCAGAATCGAAGATATGGCCGAAGACATTGAAAATCAGATAATAAAAATGGTGAAAAATTCATCATTTTATTCAATCCAACTTGACGAATCTACGGACATTACAAACAAAGCACTTCTTCTTTGTTTTGTGAGGGTTGAGTGTGAAGGAGAGTTACATGAAGAACTACTTTGTTCGCTTAATTTCCGGGTAGAACAACCAGCTCTGAGATTTTTGAAGCACTTAATAGTTATTTCCGGGAACATGAAATTGATTGGAAAAAATGTATTGGGATCTGCACAGATGGTGCCGCAAATATGACTGGACATCTTTCAGGAATTGTTGTAAAGGTGAAGAATGTTGGTCACCCAGACATTTTATCTACACACTGCATTATACATCGAGAACAACTTGCAGCGAATAAAATGTCCCCAGAACTACACGAAGTATTATCAAATGTCATTGAAATTATATTGGAAATTCGACACAGAGCACTCAATTCTCGAATATTTGAGGCACTTTGCGAAGAAATGGGTTCCGAGTATACTCATCTTCTTCGTCATGCTGAGGTGAGATGGCTGTCGAGGGGCAAAATATTGACCCGACTATTCGCCTTGCGGGAAGAAGTCAAATTATTTTTCCAGCAGCAAAATAATCCGAAATTGCAAAAATGCTTGTCCGACAATGAATGGCTAGCAAAGCTTGCATACCTGGCAGATATTTTTTCCCTGTCAAATGAACTAAACATATCTTTGCAAGGACAACTTAAGGACGTGTTCACACTACGAAGTAAAATGGATGCGTTTCAAAAGAAAATATTACTGTGGCAAACGCGGTTGGTTGAAGACGATCTGCAAATGTTTTCTAATTTTGATGAATACATGAAGGAGAATGATGTTAACCAGCAAGTGGTAACCCTAGTTAAAAAGCACTTGGAATCACTTACAGAATCTTTTGCTCGTTATTACCCAAAGAATGAAGATCCCAGACATGGTAATATGTGGATAATAGATCCGTTTGCAGCGAACATTCAGGATAGTAAGTTAAGCATGCATCTAAAAGAAAGCCTCATCGACCTATCGTCCGACGAAACTCTCAAATTTAAATTTCATTCATCCTTATCAAGACCTCAGTTTTGGCTTTCCATAAAAAGTGAATATCCTTTGCTTAGTGAACAGGCGATGAAAATTCTGATTCAATTCTCCACAACTTATTTATGTGAAAAGGCCTTTTCATCTGTCACAGTCATCAAAACACGGTACCGATCTCGGCTTGAAATAAATGCAGTTCTCCGTCTTGCAGTAACAACATTGGATCCAAATATCCATAATCTTATTTCAAGTAAGCAGGAACATCCATCACACTAGGAATGTATAACGCTAAAAGTTTGATATATTTAAACCATCTTTTAATTGTTTTGTTTGTACAATTTTTGTTTATTTTGTTTATTTTATTATGGTTTATTAATAAAGCTTTCATAACTTGGTTACTATTAATAGCTTCATTTTATTAACTAGGTACATTTTATGTGTTCTTTGATCACAATTTTTTTATAAATATATTTAACACTTAAAAAATCCTATTAGTGGTCCGCGGGATTTAAATTATGAATTAACTGGTCCGTGAGGTCAAAAAGTTTGGCGACCGCTGTGCTAGATGTCAGTTTAGTTTTCGTTCTTATAAAGTAAAGATCGTTGACATCACAAGCTTTTTATCTCTCAGATACGACGACAGCAGATTCGTAAGTATTTTTGATCAATCTGATTTTTTGTTTTGTAGCTGTATTTGTGTGGATTGTTGTTAATTCCAAAATGTTTTATTCAACCAATTTGGAAATTTATGCAATGTTTAATTCAACCGATTTGGAAATTTATGCTGGAAAGCAAACGGACGGGCCATACCAATTGAGCAACAACAGCACGGACATAGTAGAAAGATTGATTAATCCCATCACTAACACCGGACGTAATGTCACTGCTGATAATTGGTTCAGTGATGCCTCTCTGCTCCAAACATTATCAGAAAATTTTTCCGCAAATGAAAGGCAAAACAATGCATGCCTCTAGTTATTTACCCCCCTTCTCCTTGAAATAATAGTGTAAAAATTGTTATAACATGGTTTTTATGACATGTATCTCACGGATACGACGACAGCAATGACGAAATTTTTTTGAGGATAGTAATCGAGTGTTAAGTTACTCTTCCGGCTATTTCAAATACATCATGATTGTACTATACGCACCTACATTTTAACCCTCAAACGGTACAGTGCTTTGAGACGAAATAGAACGGTCGGCACGGTCGGACGGATCCGACTCGATCTCTCTTTTGATGAGGTTTTTTGCAGAAATAAGTGCACAATAAGCATTTTTGTTGAATAATAACATTTATTGATAATATTTACATGAAATAAATCCCTTCTTGTAGAAAAAACGACCAACGAATTGTAATTTTGCTAAAAAATGAAAATATCTTTGGCATTTACATAGAATGTTGTATATACACTATCTGGCCAAAAGTATCCGGACACCCCCTTAACCCTTCAGCAGGCGCGCGTTGCATAAGGTGCAACGTCTCTTTCAACCTTGATTAATCCTTTTGTAAAAAAACTTGTTCGTTTGAAATTGAAAATCATGATTCTGAGTTTTATGGCAAGATATAAAATGTTGATAATATTGAGATATATTTACAATTAAAGACCAAAGAATGCAGATACAATCGCCTTATTTCAAAACTGTCCGGTTTATTGGACCTAAGGACAACTTGCGAATATATTCCTTTTATGTCTAAAAACGTAAAAAAAACAATGAGATTGTCCATCTTCGTGATATGCGGATACCATGTAATAGCTGCACATTTGATCGACTCCATCAATTCCTGCTTTTGTCGTATTCTAATCCAGTATAATCGCTGGTTTACCATGGTTAAATCACGACTTACAAATGAATGGAAAGGAATACATGGGTCAGAAAATCAGACTTGCATCAGAAAGGGTGTAGCTCTAAATAGAAACTGCTTAGAACATTCAAACCTTACATGTAAAATCGAACCATTCAAAATTACGAAAATGTTGCACTTTATATACGGCCGCGCCCGCTGAAGCGTTAAAGAGGTGGATCTGGCAGGTGACGTAATTTGATGCGTAACCGAAAGCTATAAAAGTGTTGGTAGTGGGGTTTCAGGTTATATTTGTGCGTTTGTCGGACAAATAGTAAGTCAAAGGAACTTAGTGACTTTGATCGTGGCATTATAGTGGTATGCTACCTTTGTGGGAAATCAGTTCGGGAAATTTTGGACATTCTACAGAAGCCAAAATCCACTGTGAGTGATGTAATTGTGAAGTGGAAAAGTCGAAGCAGTGAAACTACAGAAAAATGAAGTGGCAGGCCAAAAAGAATTAGTGAAAGCAGCCGTAGAACTCTGAAAAGGATAGTGAAACAAAATCGCAAGTCCTCGTTGATTGAAATCACTCAGAAGTTCCAAAGTTCATCAGGCGTTAGTGCTAGCAGCAGGACTGTTCGTCCAAAGTTAAAAAACCTGGGATTCCATGGTCGATCAGCCACTGACAAGCCGAATATCACTCCCCAGAATGTGAAGCGTCGATTGCAGTGGTGCAAAGCTCACCGTCATTGGCCTGTGGACATGTGGAAAAATGTTCTTTGGAATGATGAATCTCGCTTTACAATCTGGCAGTCCGATGGACGCGTCTGGGTTTGGAGGATGCCCGGCGAGCGCTTCTTACGTGACTGCATTGTGCCGACTGTTAAGTTTGGTGGTGGCAGCATCATGGTGTGGAGGTGTTTTTCATGGTTTGGCCTGGATTCCTTAGTTCCTGTGGTTGGAAACATGAAGTTTCTTTTTTTGTTTAAACGAGATAATAGTAAGTTGTAAATTTAATTCATTTATATGAAGTGCTAATTAACGCAATTAAAAACTTGAGTAATTGCAACAATCTTAAGATTCCAAAACTTAAAAACACATGTTCGGGAAAGATATTTTTCAGCAATCAAGCAGAAAACCTATAGTAACAGAAAATTTAGTGAATTGGTCATACAAACATTTATCTCTGACCTAATTTTCAATGACATATTACTATGATTATTAAGCTGCAATCGTACATTTCAATTAATATTTCCTGAACAGTTTGAGCTCAAAAGCTATATGCGAGCTGTTAAATTCATATTACTTTATTATAATCACTTATCATACAGCTAAATATGTAATAATTCCGAGAATACACTGATGTTATTACCCCAGTTAATCTAATTATGCTGTTAGAGTAGTGATTGCATTATGCTCAGATTTCCAAGACATCATGAGCCTTCGGATAGATTATCTAAACGCAAATATAATTTATCTCTCTCACATATTTCTAAGATTTATGAAGACTTCAATATTAATCTGAGCATATCAGAACTGCAAATTACAACTGTCAAAAATGTATATTGTTTAATTACAGTTTTCTTGCAAACTGGCTTTCCGGTAGCTCATATAATCACAAATGTAATTCATCTGTCTCCCATCTCTCTAAGATTTATCAAAATTTCGATATTAATATGAGCATATAAGATCCATGAATTTCAACTGAGAATGATATATGGTATAATCACAGTTTTTTTGCAAACTTGCCTTCGAGTAGATTATATAATCACAAATATAATACGTCTACCTCATATATTTCTAAGATTTATTAAGATATTACTATTAAAATGAACATTTAAGAACTGTAAATTACAACTGACAAAATTGATATATCGTTCAATTACAGTGTTTTGGAAACTGACCCACTAGTAGATAATATGATCACAAATATAATTCATCTATCTCATATATTTCTAAGATTTATCAAGATATCATAATTGATCTGAAAATATAAGAACAGTAAACTACAATTGATAAAAATGATATATCGTTTAATTCAAGTTTTTTTGAAAACTTTCTTTCGAAAAAATTATTTGAACACAAATGTAATTCATATAACTCCTATATTTCTAATATTTATCAAGATATCAATATTACCCTAAACTTATAAGAAGTGTAAATTACAACTGAGAATTATATATCGTTTAATCATGGGTTTTGCAACCTGGCTCTAGAGCAAATAAAATACTAAAAGAAATAAATAAATAAACTGTATTTAAGTTTTCAGCATTTTTACTGTAATAAATTTTAAAAATGAACAGTTTAATTTTAGATTCATTTTTTTCTCTCACTTAATTTTACTTTAACGTAAATGATTTTAAATTTAGGTGCAACATTGTACCGTCTATGTTTATATCTATTCTCTTTTTATGACTGTCTATTTTTTAGCTTAATTACTTACTTAATATTTCCCTACATTTTTTTTTTATTTTATACAATTTGAAATGAAAAAATAAACATTAATTGATTCTTCTCGGTCGATTAAGCATGAATTTTCTACCGTTGTGAATCTTTAAGCATTTATTTTTTATAAAATTCTTTTCAGCTATTTACTTTTTCCTTAAACTATTTTAATGCAGCAAATTGCCTGCATGTTATACTTTGAAACCTCTATTTAACACTGCGTGTTTTTTAAATTTGATTTATTTTTTATTTTAGTTTTTCATCACCTCATTTATTTAAACGTTTGTTTTTCTGTATTTATATCTTTTTATTTTTTCTCTATTTCTCTATTAGTTATAGTTTAAATGATCACTGCGTGATCAGCCTTCCCACTTCTTAATTTTCTTTATCCAAAGGCCTCTATGAACGAAAAAAATTTCATAAAAATAAAAGGTTGATACCTACAAGTAATAAAATTTTACATTTTTTTCGATTTAAGATTCTATCAATTCTCTACTTAGAAACCTGTTTAATTTTTAAACTCGATTTCATTTTTTACATGGTTTTTACTTTAATGCAGTGTTTTACCATTTATTTATAAAAGTTAGAAGTAATTAGCATTTGAGCGTAATTCATTTCCCACGGTTATATCCCCCCCCTCTAACAATTAACAGCAGTAAATCTTTAACAATGTTTATTTAATGGCATTTGAAATTTTATCTTTTACTAGATTTTATTTTACATTATTTCTTTACTTTATCTTAATTTGCGCAGCATTTTGCCTGATTTATATCAATTCTGTATTGATATTTGTTTTTTAAACTGATATAATTGTCAACTTAGCTTTTTATTTATTCAAGTTTTTACTTATCTCAATATTTCACTTTTTATATGGGCCCCGAGCAACCTAGTGTTTAGCGCTTTTGGATTCGGTACTAATTTATTATCTGTTGTTTCAAATGGCAGTTCCTGTTGCATTAATAATGTTACGAATTTTCCGTTCGGCTTCAACGATTGAATGTACATTGAATAAGACTGAATAAAAGCAAAGATTTATTTATAGGCAATCGAAATACTGCAGCTTACATATCGTCAGAAACTGACTACATTGCTTCTAACACAATCTCTAGTTCACAGAAGTAAGGAAAAACTCAACACAAAAGGCGCCGCACGAAGTCGCAATTATCGCGGCATAAACTCAGCAATTCTCCGAAGAAAATCTCACAGTTAACAGTGGCGCTTTTGACAACCTCGATACATAACAGCAACTCCAATCTAAACTCCAATCGAGGCTGTATTTATAGCCTCTCGAAAGACTGGGGATTTACACAATGTTCTAGAAAATTCCAGGCTTCGAAAAGTCGCCAAGTGGCCAAATTTCGCGATCTCTCCAAGCTTTGTGCCAAAAAATTAGTCACCAAAAACGTCGCCAACAAGCCAATATCTCGCCACTTTCACGAGATACCATAGAAAGCCTATGTTAAATGCATGTCACTGCAGAAATTTAGCTAATACGACTATTTACATGGAACAAACGATAATAATGCATTATTTTAAAAGCAGAACAACAATTTTAACGGTATTTTAAGCTAAAGACATACATTACTTTACAAAATTCGTAACAATAATTTCAGTAATGCTCTATTTTTGATAAATAATAATAATAACATTACTACTATTGTTACTAGTAGCAGTAGTATATATCAGTTTGAGTACTTATATACTTCCAAAACTTCCACATTCTATATGCGCCTGGATGTTGCCTGGCCGTATGGCACCACAGGGGGTCACGTGGTAAACAGAAACTAAATTTCGTATATTCTGTTGTGAGCGTCGGTACTATGGATTAATACATTGAATCAGGGAATAAATAGGTGCCATTATCATTTTTCTCTGTTTGTAAATATGTAAATAGCTTCTGTTCCTTTACATTTCGTATAATATGTTTAACTGTTAGATAACCATAATGTGTTTAAGGGTATGGTGGACATTACAAAGCGATTTTTGAAATTTGTACCTCAGGTTATGGCATTTTGCGTATATATTCATTACAGTATAACCATATCAAAGACCTTATGAAATTTTATAAATATTTGAATTTTTTTATTTAAAATTGAAATTATTATTATTTTTTAAATGCTCCTTGTTTTCCAATTTTTAAACACCCCCCCCCATAATTTTTCATTTATATTGCTGATAAATATATTTTAAACAGAGTCATGTATTACTTTGTGTTTTCGTTGAATAGTCAATTTTTAGGAAATATTTTTATGCTTGTACTCTGAATTTTCGTGAAATTTTTGTACTTTTCTACATTTAAGTTAAACTTTGATGGTCTCACTGATGTCGAAACCAGAAATGCATACATACCTTTATTTTGATGTATTTCAGGAGTCTTTATTATAAATTTTATAATATTGCGTCAAAAATTAAGATGCAAGAAGCATTTCAAAAACTTGCAAATCTTAAAATTACACTTTTTGATGAAAAATGTTTCAAATATGTTTTTTCCCCACCTTTAGTACTTACTTTTCTAAAGCCACCAAGTTTTCATTTTGCTTTTCACTACACATTTTAAATGCATGTTGTACCAATATATGCATCTTTTTAAAATTATTTAAAATCTAATTTTTGTTCGATTTTGGGTTCCTTTAAAGTCTACCATCCCCACAATTGATTCCCCTTATTTGATTCAGTTTATGTCGATTACTCAAGCAGGATAACAGTTCTGCTGTTCTCCCGGATATTGTCGTGAAGTTAAATATCGGCTATAGATTCGGCATTTCATATATATATATATATATATATATATATATATATATATATATATATATATATATATATATATATATATATATATATATATATATATATATATACCCAACAAACACAAAGTCATCGGGCCGGGGTCGGAAGGTTCCGGCCAGCCGATTTCACCACTGCCGGGCCGGCGCATTAGGTCAGTATCGTTTCCGTCACGGCTGTGTCCTCTCGCCCGCGACTACCCCGTCGACTGCCGGGCCGCTTCCGGTAGGATTCGAGCCATCGTTCATCCGACTGCGAACCGTTAGGCAGCCGCGATTAAGCCATCGATGCGGACAGATAGCCGGAGCGTAACCGGAGGTTGACGGGCCGGTTACGGGAGCAATAATTGGTGTCGACATACCGTCATCTACCCATCTCGTAAACAGCAATGTGCCGTAGGTCCGGGCATCATGCCAGCATTCTACCAGAATCGGACCGCCGGCAGTTTTTCAAAGTTTTTCGTAGGACCCTTTCGTTTATATGCTTATTTATTTCATTGACGATTAACCTCTGATATCAACCCTTTCACTTTTATTATTATTATTATTTTTTTGCCTTCATATTTCTAGTATTCTAGTATTCAGTTTTGCCTTATGTATTTTTAGGTATTGCCAAATACTGATCTTTGTTATTACCTAAAAATTTGCATATGAATCATTAGTTTACTTGTTAGAACAAAACCTCATTTCGTATTAAGATACATTTACCCAAATTTGAAAGTTAAGATAACATTAATACCAACCATTAAATCTAAATCATCTTTCCATTCGATCTAAGGTTCCAGTTTGTTTTTTTTAAATTTAGAATGAGATTATAGTATGTAAAACAGTACTACTTTAATAATTAACCCAAAAAATTTGTACTTCCCCAGTATAAAATTTATTAACATAATTTGATATATTTATCTTTCAAACCTGAGTAATGTGTAGTGTGTATGATGAAACCCATCTTTGTGAGCTTGTGAAAACTTGCTCAGAAGAATTTATTTAAATTATTTTTTGGTGTAGAGTTAATAAATGCTCTACAGATAAGAAAATTATTTTTTGCATAGTTTTGTGAATTAAAGAGTAATTCATTAAATTCTTATAAGTCATTTTTAAAAAATATTTTCTTTTATATTATATTGGATTTTCAATATCCAACACTTGATAGTACTATTTTTGAGAAATAGTACAATGATAGTAATATCTTCTATTGTAATTTTGAGAAATAATTATAGACACACATGTTTTTAAATACAGAAAAGAGCTAGTTTAAAGTAAAAATAGTTTATTTAGAAAGTACATAGCACATTTACACAATTTTTTTCTATATTTTCTACAAAACAGGATCCTTTTGCTGTACCTCTGGCTCCATCTTTACAGCATCTAGGGAAAAAAAGAAAGAGAAAATCAGTTCATAAATTTATGTGAAAGGAAAATGACTCCCATCCCCAGATATAATTTATGAATCAAAAGAATTTATTTAAATTATTTTTTGATGTAGAGTTAGTAAATGCTCTGCAGATAAAATTATTTTTTGCATAGTTTTGTACATTAAAGGGTAATTTATTGTTGTAAAAATAGTTGATTGTTGAAAGTAGTTGAAAAAATTCATTGTTGATAAAGTAGAATTAAATAAATCCAATTAGGAAATATAAATTCTGAGACAGGGGTTTAAAAAAACTTGATATAAAACAGCACCCAACACATGAGTGCAGTTTTAAATCTGTTGTCATTTTATTGATAACTACTTCCAAGAAGTAAATTCCTACCACATTTTTTTTGTAAAACCAATTACATACTGTGAAAACTACATCATGTAAAAAATATTTACTTGATTAAATAAATATACTAATAGAAAATAGTTATAAAATATTTGTAAAGAGTATTCCCCTTTTCACTAAATTTCTCTCTGTACAGTAGAAAATCCAACCATGTCGATTAATTTGTTATTATAGATATAAATAAAATAGGGTAGATTGCCTTGATAAGAGTACAATAATAAGTTTTTAATGTTGAGCATAATTTCAGCTCAACATTGAAAGCTAAATCAGAGACTTGTCTAGAATGACACCAAAATTTCCTCTTCACTATTGACAATAATGCTGTTGAAAGTAGAGAAACACAAGAATAAAGATTGAATGCTAAGTAAAACATTAGCATACAAAATCTTAAAACTTCTAAATTTGATTACAACATGCCATACAGAGCATTAATACAGATGCTGGGTCAGATTTAGAAATTAAAGATTTTATATAGTATTCAATCTTCATTCTTGTGTTTCTTTACTTTCAATGTGAGAGTGATTCTCGATAGTGAAGAGAAAATTTTGTTGTCATTCTAAACAAGTCTCTCAGTCAGCTTTCAATTATTGTACTCTATCAAGGCATTCTAATCTATTTTATTTATATCTGTAATAACTAATCATTTAATTGACAGGATTGAATGTCGTACTGTACTCAGAAATTTAGTGAAAAGGGTGAATACTCTTTAACTAATCTATTACTATAATAATGAATAAAGTAAACATTTATTATATGATGTAGCTTTCACAGTAATTGGTTTTACAAAAATTGTGGTAGAAAGTAATTTGGGATACTAAATTCTGCATAGTATTTTAATAGAGCATATCTTTTGTTACTAAATTGTCAAATTATGGTGGAGATCTGTGTATAAAGTATTTTTTATTTGCGAGCAGCTGTTATTAGGGATAACCACAGTAAAAAAATATTCAAAATATACTATTTAGATTCAGTAATTACTAAACAATTGTTATGATATATTGTTTGATTAGTCTAGGTTAATTTGAAAAATGAGGTGGGTAATATTGACTAGCTGTCAATGTTGAGTGAAATGGCATAGATTATATTATAAAGCGTGAAGAAACACTTAGACTTTTTGAACCAAGCTTCTAACCCAAATTTAAGTTTTTTAAAAAATATTTTGCTAATGAGAGTATTTTCACAGATCTTAACAATGGAATAGAAAACCTGTATAGTCAACAAATTCATGGATAAACGATTCAGTTCTAAAAGCAAAAATCCTGGTTTCTGTATACTGTTGTAACATGATTATTATAAAAGTATACAGAAACCAGGCCTTTTGCTTTTAGGGCTGCATCTTTTATCCATGACTTAGTTGACCATACAGGTGTTATGTTCGATTCTTTAGATCCATGAAAATATTTTCAATTTTAAAAGTTTTATTAAATTTTTTTTTAATTTCTGGTTAGAAGTTCGGTTTGAAAAGTTAAAAGTATTTTATTGCACTTTGTAAAATAATCTATGCCACTGCACTCAACTAGAGAATAAAATTAAGTTTTAGCAGTAAATTTACTTTTTTAGCAGTAAATTTACTATTTTTTAAAAAGTAACATTAAATTAACCAAAAGGTATTAAATACATGACTTTTTTAAATACCTCATTGAATCTTGTGTATTACCAGCAGCAATATTAGACACTGTCCAACAGACTTTCTGAAATGAATAAAAATAAATATATAATAACACAAGGCAAACTGTTAAATTATAATCAGAAAAATTTCTCCTCACATGAATTTTCAAATCAGATTGAGTGAAAATTACTCATAATGGAATATGCACTGAGCATATAATTTAATACCAAAAATTGCCTGGTGATTAAAAGTTGAGAAGTAATCAGACTTTCAATGTGCTGAATATGTTTAGCACAATATTTAAATAAGACTTTAATATACATGAACTAGATTACTACCTCACAAAACTTCCAAGAAACAATTTCAACTTTCCATATAATTTGGCTTTCCATAAAACTCCAACTGGTGTTTAGAATCAGTTGAGTTATTTTTCAGGCACAACTTTATCAACATATTTAATTATGAAACTTTGAGAAAGTAAAGACAATTTACAATGCATTTCCCCCCATTTTTTTAAACAGCTAAACAAGATGCTCAGTGGAATTTTAAAAAATTTAGTACAATCAAATATTTGACAAGGCAATAAAAGAAATTCTAAGCATAATGCAACAATTTAAAGAACAACATAAAACAGATGCTGTCTATGATTTTTTTCATTAACCCAAAGCTCATGCTTAACTTGAAGAGTTCAGAATCAATGGGGAGAAAAAAAAGTACTAATCAGAATTTTTGAAAAAATTCCAGTTGACATACCATATACGAGATGAGGTACTAGTTCCCAGACATACACTTAACTAAAGTTTAGATTTAATGAGTTTCTAACTCTTAATTTTAGGATAGTAAAACATAGTTATGTCTTAACTGGCTAATGTGTGCATGTGCATGTAAGAAAGCACATAATAGATATATTTAGGATAAAATATTAAAGATATTTTTTTTACTGCCTTCATCTCTAATAACACAGATAAAAGTGATTTCAAACACGATACAAATTATAAAATTAAGGGGCTAGGGTTTGAAGTCTAAGCTTCGATTCATTTTCGAAAACTTGTGTCAACGAGATGTTGTATTGTGACCCAGACAATTGGCGAAACTTTCCAAACCTATTTTCAATAATGTCGGTTTGAATTTTTCCTGTTAAGAAATATGCCATCCCCAATTCATTGCAACAATATGTTCACATTTCAAGTACAGCATGTGTAGTGTGAGAAAGTGTGGTATATGTTTTAGTTAAAAAGCCAGAAGTATATTTAAGAGAATTCCAAGTATCAAGCCAAACTAAGAATTTTTGTAGGTACATAACCTTTTCATTGGATGAATTAGATGACAAAGACTCACAATACACATCTCGTTTATGACCCCCTTTTAACTTACTTTACACATTCATTATCTTCCACCATTTAATAATGATTGCAATATATTCAGATGTTTCTAAACAAAAAGGTTCATCAGTATGTGTAGAAAGCACTTTCAACCCTTCAACAAATAGTCATTGAAAATTTTAAGGCATAGTTTTACATTTTGTCTCTCCATAGAAGATGGAGTTTTTAAAAGTTAATCCAAACACATATTATGTTTAAATATGTGTTTGGATATAATTATCCAAACACATTATGATAACACTATCTGTCCATCCTCTAAAGAATGGATACTTTTAATGGTTCTAAAAGAGGCAGTTTTAGTTAAGTTATGATCATTAAAATCAATAAAATGCATACACTGACCATAATTCTTCTGATTCAGCCAATTATTTCTGACACACTTCAGAATGTGTACAGGATCAAAAATATAAAATAATGGTCTATTAGGATTTGAAGGATGATTATATAATATACTTAAACAAGGGGGGTAGCAAAATAGGATATTGTTTAATAATAAAGTCAGTTGTTCAGTCAAGAAGTCAATTATTGTATTTTGATGATGAGAAATTTTATGTCTTAGAACATCAAGCAATTCAATTACCACATTTAATACATTTTCACCATCACTCATTACTGTTTTCATTTAATCCAAATTCTTTATATAAGTATTAAGACTTAAAATGGAATAAACATGTTTAACAGAGAGAAAAATTTATGGCATGCATAAAATTAAATTTTACCAAAATTTAAAATTACTTAGCCCATTAATTAATGATCTAATACATCCAAAAGCAATTTCCTTTTTACTACTTCTGTAATGAATTATCAACGAACCTCTAACAACTTATCAGGAAATTCTAAAAATATTTTTAAAATTTTAATGTTAACCATTAAGAATAAATAAAGCTTGGCACTTCACATTTTCATAATATAAATATCATTTTTCTGTTATTATAAAAGACTCTGTAAACCAGGCGTTTTGCTTTTTGGAACTGTATCTTGTATCCGTGAATTCATTGATTATACAGGAGTTCTATTCCATTATTAAGAAAGGGTTATTTCATTCACTTATCAAACACACATTTTGATATAATAAACCACAACTCACAATGAATGTCTTATCTACAGTTTTATAAACAAACTTTGTCCATGAACAGATTTTATATTTTCTAAATAAACCTTGGCATTTTATACTTTTATAATATAAATCTCTTTTTTTGGCAAGAGTTAAAGACTTTCAAGTTTTTTCACAAGAGTTAACATGACCAGGGAGTCATGTTAACTGAAATCCCTGGATTGCACTTTCTCACTCATCTAAAACCTTAACAACAAGCTTCACAGTTAAAAAAGAATAAATAAAGAAAATCAATATTCTATCCACAAATTATTGAGACCAAAGTTTATGAGAAAGTTCAGATTAGCGTCTAAGTTAAAAAAACTAATTTGAAATTTTTAGTTGTTTAATAAATATTTTTATAGTTTTTTCATAGAAAAATTTAATTAGTTAAAATAAATCTAAAAAAATATTAAAAACAGTGATTTTGGCCACAAGTCCACTGCTGAAAATAAAAGTATAGCTCGAGAATAAAAAAAGGTAGGCTCAGTGACGTTAAACAAAAACCTTACATGAGTTATGAGATCCAAGTGGTATTTGTCTTTCAAGCCCGAAGTTAGATTCCAGTTTCAAAATTCTGTAAAGAAACCAATATTTTCTTATAATGCCATAATAAAAATTTAATGGTTTATAAACCAAGAAGTATTGAAAAGTACGAGTTCTTTATAAACTTGCTTATCACTAATATAAAAAGGGGAAAATAAACTAATTTTACCCTTTATATATATACTTTAAGCCAATAAGTTCACATTTATTTTGCACAGCATGACAACAAAATAATTTCCAAAAGACCTTTAGAGATGAACAGCTTATAGATAGTTATTGAGAACATTCTCAGATTTATAAAAACTCTTATCGTATAATATCTATTACAATAAAGCAATTTTTTTTATGTACACATTCTGATAATCTACAAATCTATATACTTATAAATATATAATTTAAAAACATGGAATGCAAATTAATAATTTAAGAAACAATTTATGTATCTAAATAGTCTATTCTGGAATAATTTTCACTGCCCTCATCTCTAATAACACTGATAAAAGTGATTTCAAACACGATACAAATTAGAAAATTAAATGCACGTGGCATCTACATTGACACAAATTTAAAACTCCAAAACGATCTAAATTTCCAAAATTTTGAAATAAATCTGAAATATAAACCTGTAGTTCAAAGACCATATTTGAATGAATTCAGGAATACAATGGAGTTCACATACCTACAAAAATTAATAATTGTTGAAAATATATATACACTCAATTGCAAGAATATATACACTCAGTTGCAAAAAGTATGCACCATTATGTTATTCCTAAAGAGTGAAATTGTTTTATTTTATATCTTCAGAGAGAGTAGAAATATAATCTAAATATCAAAGCCAGTTCAAAATATTGATTAATAGCAATTGAAATTCAAAATGTTCCTTAAATAAGCTTTTTATTTAATGAGATATTCAAAATAAAAAAATGCTCCAATATTTGCTATTGTTTCAATATTTACTTGACATGTGGATACTGATTAAACAATATTTTGATCTGGTTTTGAAATTTTGAATATATCTTTACTCTCGATAGACAGAAAATAAAGGAATTTCACCCAGTAGGAATAACATATACATATATAGCAATTGAGTGTACACATAGAACATTATTAATAGAATTAAAAAAAATTATATTTTAAGGCTATTAAGATTATACATGAAAAATACCTATTAGTGTTTAGTATTTAAATTAAAATGTATAATTATACTAAATACATTCTTTTAAATTATGAACACAAAAATTTTAAGAATATTTGTTCTTAATTTCTTTATAATGTATAAAATGCACAGTATTTTATAAAGATTACTCAAAACACAATTTGATAAGGAATTCAATAGATCCTTTTGTATGATTTACAAGTTCATTTTTAGAATCTTTTATAATGTGGAATGTTTTTGAATCCATCTTTTAACATTTAGACACGGATAATTTGTTGCCTATTGATACCTGCAATAAGAACATTGTCCATTTTCCTATTAAATATATTTTACAATTTTTCGCCATTGAATACTATGCAGGAATACTATGCATTGAATACTATGCATGAATTTACTATGGAGGAATCATGTGTAACTGATTTATCAATCCAGTAGTAAAAAAATGTTTAATTTGGATTAACATAATAAAAAAAATTTCATTATAATTTTCTTTCAAATTTCTTTAAAGAAGTAAAATGAAAAATATTATACTGGAAATGAAAATACATTTTTATTTTTCACCTATGTAGATTTAGAATTGATATTTGTGTCATGTATTTTATACTTTCTAAAGGATATAAAAATCTAAATAGTGCGTACAAATTACAATTCTAAATATTAATTTAATTAGCAAATACTTATATAAATAAATATAAAAGTTCAACTTACCCTGAAAATTTTCTCTGGGTATATTATATCCACTTTTGTCCTTCTTAAACACGTGCAATGTTACGAATATGGCGCCAGTCATACGAGAGGGAGCTTTGAGCTGCGTATTATCTGTTGCCCATTGGTCGAGGGAGCTGCCATTCAAACTATACGACGCCTTTCTTCTCCGAAAAAAAACAATGGCGCTGAGCGATCAGTTTGAATTCAAAGTTAGTTAAAACCATGAAGCTACAGTACTCTGTAATTTCATGGTTAAAACAATGGGGTGTTCCGCAAAAAAATAATCAAACGATTAGAAAATTATGTGAAAAGATTAGGAATGACACTTAATGAATACAGAGTAAGTTTTTAAGTGAATTAAAGAGAAATTACAAAGATATTACAATTATTAGGTCAACTTAGAAAATACTTATGAAGTGATAACATATTTTGGTAGCTGAGAAATTTCTTTTCTGTTTTCATAAGCTTCTGGGGAGCTAAAAAACACAGACGACGACTTCCTCCCCCTCTTTTTTAAGTGAAGAGTAAGTTTTTAAGTGAATTGAAGAGAAATTACAAAGATACTACAATTATTAGGTCAACTTAGAAAATACTTATGAAGTGAAAAAAGTTAGAAATCATCATGACAGGATCTCTGGTTCCCTCTCCGAAGTTTTAGGGAATTTTTAATTTTTAACGTAAATTTCAAGCTAAAACTTTACTACATTATTTATATTAATCATAGTAATTTAATAAATTAAACTCTAGGAAGTTCTAAATAATTAACTAATTCATGACTTAAATTTTAAAATACAATCTTTTAAAATTTATCTTAACCTTATTCTTTAATCTTAATTCCTACACAATCAATTTCAAATTTGCTATGTCACATCTTTTTTTTCCCTTTTTTTATTATTTATCATACTTGTTGAATCAATCTCAAAATGAATAGAGTGCCCCGTAATTTTCTTACCGAGCCTATAGCTCTCTCAGGTACTTCATGAGCTTAGACGGTCTATTGTCTATATCACAACACAGCCATAGTGTATAGCATCGCGTTTAAAAATCAAAATCAAACCCGTTAGAAATAAATGCTTGAAAATTAAGCAATTGCAAATATGTTTACGACCAACACTTAACATTACTGCAATTGGATGTGATGGAACTGCGGTGAACACTGGATTGAATAATGGCGTGATTCCTTTATTTACATTACATTAATGTTTTTCTAAATATGTGTGATTTGTTTATTTTAACTGTTAATTAAAATTCCTTTTCTTTCATTCAAATGTGTATTATAAGAATATGTTACTGTAAAATTAATACAATGAAATTCGAGAAAAAGTTCTACAAAATTAGTTGTTTTATAATGGCATCTAACAATTAGAAATACTTAGAATATGTAAGTTTCCTGAAAAATATATTTGAATATTTTATCTACAAAAATATATATTATTATTTTAATATACTATAAAAGAAATTTTAAAAAATACAAATTTTATCACTATTTCCTCTCTTATAAATAAAGAGTGGTGCAACAAGGACCCATTTTTAAGTAGATATTTAATTTCTACAGTAATATATAAAAATAAACAATGAAACTAATTTTTATCTGTTTTTATAAGCTTCTAGGGAGTTAAAAACATACACACAGAATACAATCTTTACATACAAGGAAAATTATGTGAATTTTCACATAATACAATTATACAATTTCACATAATACTTCTCACATAATACAATCTTTACATACAAGGAAAATTATGGGAATTTTCTGCGTAAAAGAAGTTTCACAACAATGAAATAAATATTTTTGAAAAGTCTGTTTAATTTAATCTTCGCCTTCCCTTTCAAATCCATAATTCTGATGCAGATTTCTGCTACTTCTGGTTACGAATCGGAGCATCAATTCCGGGACGGTTTTGGAAAAGCGGTTTCGAGTCGATTACCATCCAACCGTCACCGGCCCTCAAAAGGGTACACAATACGGGATTCCCCGTCGGAGATTCGTAAGTCATCCGGCAACGGTACGGATCATTTCCCCCGAGCCTATCGTTCTGCCGGCGCCTCCAGCACCGGCCCGTCAAGTTGCCGTCAGTCTTGTGTTTGTTGGGTATATATATATATATATATATATATATATATACAGAGAGAGAGAGAGAGAGAGAGAGAGAGAGATAAGGCTACCTAGTGATTAAAACATCAGCTTTCGGTGCTGCGATTACCCGTTTCGAATCCCGACAAGTCACTGCATGCTCTCGTGTGGATTGCGGTTTCGGTCATGTTAAATCTGTAGCTCGGAAGAAAGTCTCTCCGGGGGATTTTGGGGATTAGAAGGAGGGTCTATATATAGTTTACAAATGTAAATTACTTAATATGAAACAAAAAAGAGTAAATAAATTTTAGGCGCTAAGCTGCTCACAAAAATATTTACGATATATAGATATTTAAAATTAAGATGATTAAAAGGGCAGATGTGACCATTTAATACTCCTATAACCTGAAATAAGATAGACATATATAAATAAGCAAAAAACGGAATTGGAGGTGGTATAGTTGACATGTTTAACCGGGGTTGGGGGGTCACAACCCCCCCCCCCCAGTCATCAACTATACCACCTCCAATTCCGTTTTTTGCTTATTTATATATGTCTATCTTATTTCAGGTTATAGGAGTATTAAATGGTCCCATCTGCCCTTTTAATCATCTTAATTGTAAATATCTATCTATCTATCTATCTATATATATATATTAATTAAAAAACCCTAAATCCTTTTCAAGATCCTAAATTCTAAATTTCCTTGGGCGTGGATTAATTTCGTTTCCCATTTAAAGAACAAAGACAGCTGTGTAGCACCCCAATTTCCCGCGCATCTTACATAAGGTATCACGTGACCTATGACATCAGAGTCATGGATAGCCAATCATTACTCTTTTTCATGATCACATGACGAGCGGCCTCAAAAGTTTATATAAGACCCTGCTGTCAAAAATCGAAGAGCTTTTGTCATTTTCCGTGACCCCGAGAAGATGTGTAATTTTGTCTAGTAAAATATTTAGTTCAACGTAACGATTGACGTCTTTGCTCCCTGCCTCGACTACTATAATTCTTCTAAGCCTTCGTTGTGACATGGTGGGTCCCTGATTTCATCGTTCTTCTCGGGTTGGACCTATCATGTTACACGCACACACACACACACACACACATATATATATATATATTGTTCGGAATTCTGCTGCAAGTTCGTGTTCACTTCTGGTGGGGAGCCAGGGGAGATACCAAGCCTGATAATGACGTAAGAGGAAGAAGAATTCTCATTCGTTCAATCGCGGCTGATTATTATGTAATAGTCATACAAATTCATGTTTTTATTCTTTGTCTATATGTTCATTTGATATAAGCCTATTAAATACGATGGCAAATATTATCTAATGTTTTTATTGCCATCATGTCTATAAAATTCAGTAAGTTGGGGTAAGTACTCCAAAATTATATGATCCAAATTCAATTTATACAATTATTCATAGGTCAATTGCAGTTAAGTGGACATCCACTAAAATGAATCTCCATATGATTTTTGTCCGTCCACCGTGGAGTACCTATGGTGTTCTAGTTCTAAATCGAAAGTAATGTAAGCGTAATTCTAGTCCTGAATCGAAAGTCATACAAATGTAAAGCTAATTCTTAATCGGAAGTCTTTCAAGTTTAAAGTTGAATTTGCATTCGCTTGTAAATAATGTCGCCTAAACAATCAAAAAATCAAGCTTGGTTTGACCAGTTCTGTAAAGAAATTAGATATTTTAAACCAAAAGTTCGTGATTGCGACGGGAGTGATCAGGCGCGTATTGCTGTGTTTAAAAGGAAAGTGCAATTTTATGAGAAAGGTTTAACAGATATATTTTCGGAATTATCCCCTAACGAAAGTGATGATAGTTTCGAACAATATATGACATATCAAGGTGTTATTTTAAACTTAATTGTAGATTTAGAGAGTAAAAAATCAAATAGTCATGGAAAGGTTGTTGAGGTAGAAACGAAAACATCACTTGTGAAATTACCGAAATTGGAGTCACCTCATTTTAAGTTGATTGAGTTATTGGAGATACCGAAATTGCAGTTACTTCATTTTAAGGAATTATTTAATTCATCGGTGTTGGAAAATAAACAGCTGTCGGATGTTGAAAAACTGCAATATTTACAATCATTGGTCGCCGCTAAACTTATTAGGGGATTTGCAATTCGGGGTGCAAATTTAAAAAAAAATTCTTGGGAGATAATTTGTCAGAGATATGAAAATAAAAGACAGTTGGCATTATTAAGCCAGCTACATAAAATATTTTCGGTAAAAATTACTATAGAAAATCATTCGAAGTGGTTCTTAGAATTAGTAGGTACATGTGTGGAAGCAATTCGCAATTTGGAAACGTTGGGGTTAGAATCCAATTTGTTAAGTGAATTGATGTTGATAAATTTCATGTATTCGAAATTGGATGAATCTATAAGGCAAAGATGGGAACTTTCTTCAGATAGTGATAGTGTACCTAATTTTGAGTTATTTAGAACATCCATCGAGATGGAAGCCCGTAGCCTTAGTGAAGGAAAATATACGAAAACCGAAATTAGAATGAATACGAGAAAAAAGTATATTGATTACAGTGCAGTAATAAAAGGCCTATTGTAAATAGTGCAGTTGTTATAAAAGGTAAAAATACATGTATAACCTATAATCAGGAGCATCAGTTATTTCGTTGTTAAGATTTTAGTCCGATGTCGGTCAGCGACTGATGGAAGGTGGTTAACTCAAATAGATTATGCCCAAATTGTTTAAGGGGAAATCATTCACTAAATTCTTGTAGGATAAATATTTCTTGCAAAAATTGTGCCGAACTTCATCATATACTGTTGCATCTTTATGCAGTCCCCACAAAGGAAAAAAGTCAGAAAATTTCTGTTTTGGTTTCAAATAGTGCACATGTCCAGCTACATTCTAAAAACAAGAATGTGATGTTATCAATTGTGTTAATTCACATCCACGCCAAATGAGGTGAAGTTTTGAGGTGTCGAGTTTTACTCGATAATGCAAGACAAATTCCCTTATATCGCGAAATTGTGCTGAGAGTTTAAGAATTCCATTACGTAGTACTACGAATCGTTTCGTAGGTATTGACGGAGTATTAGCTGAAACATCTCTTTATGTAACCGACGTTACATTTTCGTCCCATTCTGCGTCCGATAGTTTTACGGTAGAAGCACTAGTAGTTAGGCAAGTTACTTCCCCGCTTCCAAATTTCAGTTTCGTCAGACATGACTAGCCTCATATCTAAAATTTAATACTTGCGGATCCAGAATTCTACATCACAAAGAATATAGATATCTTGCTTGGGGCAGATATTTTTTCCACATTATTAAAAGGCAAGAAATTTGAGGGAGATTGTGGTGAGCCAGTAGTCATATCTACTGAGCTTGGTTATATTTTATCTGGTCAAGTGAATTTGGTGCTTAAAGGACACTCATCTCTGGTGTGCCATTCAGCCACCATATCACCAACAATTGAAGACACTACAAAGGAATTCTGGGCACTTGAAGATATTCCCAAATCTGGCAGTCCAAGTAAGGACGATAAAAAGTGTGAAAAACATTTCATTGAATCGGTAAAGCGAGACACAACAGAGAAATATATTGTTAACCTCCCGTATATTGTCTCCTCAAAGACAACAGAGATTTAGGAGAAAGTAAATCAAGAGATCTACAGAAGTTTAAACTTTGGGAGCCATAATTAAAATCTCAAGATTCGGAATTCGTGGAGGAGTATATAAGCTTGGGACGTATGACTCTATTGTCACCGGATAAAGAAAATCTCATTCCTAACTTTTACTTACCGCATAATTGTGTTATAAATAAAAACAACCTTACTACAAGATTATGTGTAGTTTTCGATGCTTCAGCGAAAAGTAGTAATGGGCTCTCGTTAAATGATGTTTTACTTAAGGGGCCCAAACTGCAAACTGATATCTTGACACACTTAATCAAATTTATATCATACCCTGTAGCATTCTCGGCGGACATTGCCAAGATGTACCGACGAATTCTCACTGACGAAAAGGACTTGCCCTATCAGATGATTTCCTGGAGAACACATCCATCTGACCCGATTCCAATTTATACATTGAATACTGTCACATACAGCACAGCTTGTGTCCCGTACCTTGCCCTGCGCACTCCGCAGCAATTATGTAAAGATGAAAAGGATACATTTCCCGTCACTGCAAACATTGCCCGAGAACATTTTTATATATATATGATCTCTTACCAGGTTTAGACTTCGTTGACTCAGCAAAAGCCGTGATAAAAGAAATGCAAGATCTTTTTGCCGCAGGCGGAGTTTTACTAAGGAATTAGTCTGGCAGTCACTCAGATGTTCTCTCTGAACTGCCGGATTCCTTAAAGGCTCCCAGTTTAACTCATTTATTTAAAGACAAATCTTCGCAAAATATACTAGGACTTTATTGGAATCTGCTAACGGATTCTCTTTAAGTGAGACCAATCGAAGAGAATGAAATATCTACCAAGCGGCAACTTTTGTCCGTAATTGCAAAAACCCTCTGGGTCTTAGGCACCTTCCACAATCTATATATTTAAGTTGCTAAGCCGACTTTTTGGGCAGTCCGTGAGAGAAAACTAGAGCATTAATTTACTTCATTTTGGTCTTAAACGAAAGACTGTAATCTGTAGATTTGTTAAATTTGGTTTTTGTAACCGCGATTTCTATTAATGAGTGATAATTTACAATTAAAAAAAATTGATTTCTGCGCATGCTCAGTGGCATGTTTTAATCTGTCTTTAGAAACTCGCTGTTTCTGAGCATGCTCAGTGAAATGGTTTAATGATTAACACGTTTATTTCGAGGAGTCTCTAGATCTCTCTCTGCCATTTTTATTTTTATGATAATTATGTTTGTGAACTATAAGATTAAACCTGATGGAAATTGCTTAATTAGCGATAATTTACAATTTTTTAAAAAATTGCTTGCTGCGCATGCTCAGTGACATTTTTAATTCTGGCTTCAGATACTTAGCACGAGGCTGCTTAAACACATTAATTTTTTTCTGCACATTTTTTTGATTTTCTACATTTGGAAATGATGTGTTGAGTATAATTTGTGTATTAGTACGTTTATTTACTATCTAGCCGTCATGTTTTGACGGGTACCAACTAGTTATTTTTAAAATGCTGTTGCTGGAGTTGTGGAAAAAAAATCTGTCATAGGATGATTCCGTTCCTTATAATATTTTAGACATGTGGGTGAAATTACAATCGGAGTTGAACCATTTTAGAACTATTACTGTTCCACGTTATATCCATGTTATGAACGCCATTAAAGTAGAAATGCACAGTTTCTGTGATGCTTCGACGAAGGCGTATGCTGCAATAGTATATTTAAGAATTCTATCTCATGATACAACTCACATATCTTTGATAGCAGCCAAAATAAGAGTGGCTTCGGTAAAGGACTTAACCTTACTCAGGCTTGAATTATGTAGCGCGATGCTCTTAGCTGAACTCTGTTGTGCTGTAAAAAAATCAGTCAAATGCTCAATTCATCAGACATTCCTCTGGTCAGATTCAACCACAGTCTTGAGCTGGATTGTCAACCCCCGAAAAAGGGTAATCAATTCGTACAAAACCGTATCATGAAAATTCATAAGTGTATGTCAGTGCATTCGTGGCACCATATTCCAGGCCGTGCCAACCCAGCAGACTGAATATCTCGCTGTCTATATCCGAAACAACTTAAGGAAAATTATGAGTGGTTTCAAGGACTCAACTTGTTACATCAGAATGACAATATGCCTTCTTAGACGATTGAGTGCTCATTAATCAATGAACAGGATGGCTCTGGTGACAAAAAGGGTTGTGTAACCAAATCGGATAAGCATCTTCATATTCTGGGCAGGTTTTCATCATATTTAAAGTTAGTGCGTGTTGTAGCATGGATTTTGTGCTTTGTTAAAAGAACCAAGTCATTACATAGATCAAATGGTCCGTTCCACATGTCCGTTCCATGGTCCGAGCCACATTCTTGGCTGCCCTTCGACGGTTTGTGGCACGTCGAGGCTATCCCTCAGAAAAACTTCCCGAAAACTTAAAAAAAACTTCGTCGGTGCAGCATCCCATCTTAAAACACTTTTTTATTTCATGAAAGATTCACAATTAAAAACCTTTTGTTCGCAAAGAACCGTTAATCGGCACTTCATACCCCCCCCCCCGTACTCTCCGAATTTCGGGGGATTATGGGAATCAGCCATTAAATACGCAAAAAAAAACACTTGCTTAAAACTTGTGGAGGAGCTCTATTGACTTTTGAAGAATTAAGTACGCTGTTATACAAAGTTGAAGTATGAATTAACTCTCCCCCGTTAGTCCCTATGTAAACGGATCAGTGAGATTTTCGGGTCCTGACTCCTGGTCATTTTCTGGTCGGAATTCCTCTCCTTGATTTTCCTGAATCTTGTGTAAATAATCCTTCTTTGAGTCTATTTTCCAGGTGGAAAATCGTGCTGCAGCTTCGCCAGAATTTCTGGTCATATTGGACTGCAGAATACTTCAGCACCCTTCAACCACGGAAAAAGTGGCACCAACCGTACGCAGTGGAGGTAGGCTCCTTGGTTCTTGTCAAGAATGAACAGCTACCACCACTCTAGTGGCTCTTAGGCCAGATAACTAAAACTTACACAGGCAAGGACAAGGGGATTAGAATTGTCCAGTCAAAACTTCCTCGGGAGAGCTAATCCATCTTATGCAAAAGATCGTGCTCCTTCCATGTCGCCCGCCAGAGTATGTTTGGAATTCCGCTGCAAGTACGTGTTCACTTCTGGTGGAGAGCAGGAGGGGGGAATGCCAGGACTGATGATTATTTAAGACGAAGAAGGATTCTCATTCGTTCAATTGCTGACATTTGCGAACATTACTTATTATCCTTATTCAGGGCTGTTTATACTGTAATAGTCATAAAAATCCATGTTGTTATTCTTTATCTATATATTCATTATTTATATATATATATGTGTGTGTGTGTGTGTGTAACATGTAAATGCCTCCGCTCGTCTCGTCCCTTCATAGGGGGTAATGCTATCCGCCTACATGGTGCCCCCACAATAAAATGGGCAGTAAAATTGCGGCGTAGTATAGGCAAATGTTTGACGACAAGTGCCTCCGCATTGGAAAAAAAATATGTAACATTCCAGGTCAGACCCAAGAAGATAATCGAATTAGTGAATTACAGATCTGACATGTCACATCGAAATTACTTATCGTAGGCCGGGTAGACAAAAAATAATGGAGCTATTCAATCTCGGACATTCTTTATTAAGCTAACAACGAAGCGTCTTAATTGGACAGTTACAGAATCCAGGAAGAATCAACTCTCTGACCACAGGCCTTTTATATAACTTTTCATAGATGACTTGCCATGTGACTGTGCAAACGAGCAGTAATTCGCTGTGCCTGGATCTCCGGGCTTGAAAACTTATATAATGAAGAGGGATTATCTCCAAATTTACAGGGATCGTATAGTATCTGCCGAAAACAACTCCTTTGTTCTTAAAATGAAAGCGAACAACGTAATTAATCTACGCACAAGGAAATTTAAAAATAATTTAGAATTTTGAAAGGGTTTGAAAATTATTAGTAATTAAATTTAAGGACGCATGTGGTAATATATACTTAAAATTACTTGTTATAATAAATGCGTATAGTCATTAAAATTCGTTTATTTTAATATAAAATTATCTTTTTAATTGAAAAAATGTTTTGTTTTATTCTTGTTTACCTTGCAGATATCTTTTATCATGGGTAAGATATATAAAACAATTAGATATTAATTTACAAAATAAAGGTATTATAAATTACTTTTTTAATAATATTTAGTGTTTATGAATTTAAAATTTGTTTGGGCAGTTTAAAGTATTTTAAAAGGTGAATCTCTGTTTAACGAATTTTCTATATAATGAACTTTTTTTGGGTTTTAGCGACTTCGTTAAATAGAGGTCTGACTCTCTCTCTCTCTCTCTCTCTCTATATATATATATATATATATATATATATATATACAGGGTCGTCATAAAAATACTTTACCGATATATGGACCTTTAGCGGCTGTTCCTTTCAACCGATCGAGATGAGATTTCAGATATAGTTATTCAGAGGTATGAGCTGGGGCACTATCAATGATAATTAAGCCCCAAACGCATTGGAATAATGTCTTAGTTGCCGATGAAAGCAAGTTTAACATTTTTGGTTCCAGTGGGTGTATAATTGTATGGAGAAGAAAAAATGAGGAACTTAATCCCAAGAACTTAGTAGGAACAGTTAAGCATGGCGGTGGAGGCATCAGGACTAGGTAATTTGGTATTTATTGATGGCATAATGAATCATGCTGTTTATATAAATATTTTAAGAGACAATTTAAAATTATCAGCACAAAATTTGGGTTTTGGAAACAACTTTTTTTTTTTTTATTAAGATAACGATCCTAAGCACACGGTTCTCAACGTTCACCTCTGGTGTCTCTATAATTGTCTACAAGTTTTAAAAACACCACCTAAATCGTCAGATTTAAACCCAACAGAACATATCTGGAGAGAACTGGGGGTTCGAGTACGAAAACACGACAATCACACGAAAAGCGAACTAAAAACAATTATGATGGAAGAATGGATGAACATTTATGCAGAAATTAAAAAAGAACTAGGGAAATCTATCCCCAGTCGTTTAAAAGCTGTTGTGAGTGCTAAAGGATATGCCTACTAAATATTAATTTAACGAAAATTTAGAATATTTACTAATATGTAGAGACTTTTTACAAGTGTACGATGACTTTAGTGAGATAAAGTTTTTATTACTTTTCGATTATTGGTTTCTTAAAAATAAAGTTTTACTATGTTTTTAAATTAGTTCACGTAGTTTTGTTAAGAATAGATTATAGATCTTATTATTAAATAACCATTCTGAAATATTCATTTTAATTAAGGGATAGACCCCTATTTCATTGAAAATCGTAATTGTACGAACACTTTTGGGAGTCACGGTATATTTGAAATATCACCTAGATCATTTGAAGGGAATAGCCGCTAGAGGTCAATATATCGGCAAAGTTTTTTTATGACCACCCTGTATATATATATATATATATATATATATAATCCCTTAATGGCCGCACTTACAATGGGGGTATGAAATTTCCTGTTCTAAAGATGAAATCGGAAAGACGGGAACCGTAGGCTAAGTGTTAATTTAATAATTCTACAGGTACCTATACTTATAAAAAGATTATTTTTAAGTCAGTGATTTTCACTTTTTTGGTAAATTTGAGCAATTTTGTAAAATTAGCCACTTTGGAAATATTGTAAAAATTTTACTTTAGTAAACAGAAAACTGTCACAGTAGAATATAGTATAAATTAAAATATATTAGGCCGAATTGAGTGTAAGGTCTCTGGCGTAAGCAATAATTGGTACTAATAATTTATAAAAAATTCTCTCTACTTTAAAATGTTATGAAATTTTTACCAAATTTATATTTTTTTCATCATTTTATCAACCGAAATCTATATTACAAGACCGGAAGCAGCATCTTTAAATGCATCTTCTAGAAAATTCATTTCCCATTTACTTTTGTAAACGAGAAAGCTCATCATTTAACTGTTTTAAATTTTGCAATATTCTTTTACACATTAATAGCAACGTTATGAAGTAAAAGATTAGCTATGTGTCAATTGAATCATTCTGAAGGTAACCTGTATTTAAAAAAAAGATAATTATTTTTTTAAAAATCAGTTTCGTTTTCCCTTTTTTGTATATTTCGGTGATTTTTGAAAATATTGTAAAACTTTTAGTTCAGAACACAGGTAAGTGTCACAGTAGTACATAGTATTCCAGACTTGGAAAAGTCGACAAATAGCCAAATTTGGCGAAATCTCGCCAAACTTGGCGCCAAAAAAATTAGTTGCCAAAAACGTGACCAGCATGTCAATATCTCGCCAATTTGTCGAGAATACTTCAAAAAAAAGTGGGGATACGCTGTATCCACGCGTTCTCCCATTCTATCCCATTCCGCGTTCTCCCATTGCCGTATCCCCCATTCAAATTCTAATCTATTCTAAATTTCCTTTGGCTTAGAGCTAATTTCGTTTCCAATTTTAAAGACAAAGCAGCTAAAATAAAAAATAATCGCGTATATAAGACGTCACCACTGACACCAGAGTCAGAGCTAGCAAATTATTCCTATTCAAGATCACATGACGAGCGACCTCAAACAGTCTATAAAAGACCCTAGGTCATGTAGAAGTAGAAACTCCTCGGATTTCAGCCGCCCCGAGAAGTTATGTCAGTTTGCCTAATAAATATTTAGTTTAATGAAATGATTCCCGTCTTTGCTCTGGCCTCGACTACGACACTTCTTCTAAGTCTGAATTGTGACATGGTGGGTCCACTCAATTGTACTAAAAACTTATAAAAAATTCCCTCTATTTCAAAATGCTACGAAATGTTATGAAAATTATATTTGTTTCTATGATTTGATTAGTTTCCATTTGAACTAAAAATATGTGTATTTAATCAATAATGTAAATGTTTGAAAAATAAAGTACTCCGAATGAAGGGAGATGCCTTAAAGACTCCTCTTGAGATTACAGTTTGGAGACTGAATAAAGGGGAGAAAAGGGGTAACCATTCTAAGAGAACTCTGACAGTATTATACAGCAAAGTATATTCTAACCATATTTGCAAACGATGTAGTGCATTCTGTGAACAGATTCCTGTACATTCTAATAGTACAGTATAATACACCAGTATTCTAACTGGGCCAGAGGTAGCCAAGTGGTAGCGTGTTGACTTTCGGTTCTGAAAGTGCTCGGATCGAATCCCGACGCTCACCATTAAGTACACCCTTTCTAGGCCGGATATGGGAGCCGTTAAATCCCTAGACTGGAAAGTCCTTCTTTAAGGTCAGTGGGTGGGGAAGGTGCGATCCCCCAAGATATCAAAATTGACCACCGTCAGTCAAAATTGAGGTGGCACCTGGCAAAATCAGACTTAAACCCTTATGGTTTTAATTTTAAAATCTAACTAATTTAACAGTATATACTTTTAAAATGTTGGGAAAATTTTACCCAAATTATATTTGCTTTTACGACTTTATATAACATTTGAACTAAGAATATATGCATTTAATTAGTACTGTATGTATTTGAAAAAATTGCTTCAAACATAGGCACTTTTTATCAAATACTTTTTTAGACACCTTAGGATAATTTTAGTTTAACTAATTTTTTTATATTAACTCATTTTTTTGTACTGGTACTTGCAAGAACATGTACTTGCTTTTGTACAGGTACTTCCTGTGTACCGGGGTATGAAAATTTTGTGCTCTACTAATCACAATTTTTAATTTAAACTCTATTTTAACTTTATTTCTTTACTTTAACTTCATGCCTTTTTTTCTTTATCAAAGTTTATTATATATATATATATATATATATATATATATATAACTGTTTACTAATTCTATGAATTTGTTATTTACTCTTAATATTTTATTGTATACATATTAAAAAATTTGAGAGAAACACTAGAAGTGCTAACTAGAATATAACTTTTTTCATTGTACATACATGTACTTACACACACACACTTATATATATATATATATATATATATATATATATATATATATATATATATATATATATATATATATATATATATATATATATATATATATTATATTATATATATATATATTATATATATATACATATATATATATATATATATATATATATATATATATACATATATATATATATATATATGTATGTATATATATATATATATATATATATATATACATATATATATATATATACATATATATATATATATATAACTGTTTACTAATTCTCTTACTCTCCTTCTTACAATTTATTTTTAATGTCATGTTATTTAAAAATTACTTAATGAGATACTGCGATGCACAAATTTTTAATTATTTAGATTTGTTCAGATTTAAAAAATGCAACGCAACATTCAAGTAAAAATTGAGTTTCCGAAAAGCAGTCTACGTGGCAAAAAAATATTGTTCCTGCAACTTATTTATTAAATTCTCTCTATACTAACCTTAAAAAAATGCTTTACAATCATCTTGTTTTCGAGGATTTTTTTTCGGAAAATGTTTCTAATAAACTTTTAGCTTCTTAGAATTGACACTTAAGCAAGAAAACAAAAATAACATGTAAATATTTACTCTCATCCTGCTTATTTACGCAGAAATTTGGAAATTTTTTCTTAAGCGCGAATAAAATATTCTATTCATAAATAACTTTTATACCTCAACGAAAATATGCGGAGGAAACTAAAGTTAAAAATTCTTTTCACTTATCTTAAGTGAGGGTAAATAATTTACAATTTTTATCCACCTAAGTAATGGAAATTATCTTACTTTGATAGAAAAATAATTTTAATATGTTACATATTTATGATGTCCGACTGGAATTTGAAAACACATGCTAACTTAAATTTGAAGTTTACACATTTTTCTAGGCTTCAGAAAAAATAAGAATAAATACAGGGTACGGAAGAATGGACTCTCAGATTTTAAAGGGTAATAAAAGATGATGAAATAATTTACAGAAAAAGCTTTATTAATTTCGACAAGTATTTATAGCCTAGTTTTTTTCCCAATAGGTTTTGAAAATGTCACTCAGGTGACACCGTTATTTCCGGCACACTGCCGAAGTCGTTCTCCAAAGTTTTCCATCAGTCTTTTGGTCATCTCTGGGGAAATGAAGGCAGCTTCCTCACGAATAGGGGACTTAGGGTTCGTTGCACACCATCAGGTGTTCTAATGTTCCGAGGACAATCATGTGGTTTACTTGGTAATGCAGATGCACTTGTTCTCACGTTTGAAACTCCTCACAGGATTGTTTTTTAATCAGAAACGGCATCAGTTTCATAGATCTCGAATCGCATCTTAAATGTTCTCTGTGTCGCAGTTACTGAATTGTTGTTTATTTTTAAACAACGCCTCGATAACGAAACTGCGATGTTCACCGGACCCACTCATGGTGTCTACTTTCCAACTAGAAAATCCGCCCGAACTGTTGCAACTTCCTACCGCTCCCTTTCCAGTGGACTTCAGAAATGTGGGAGTCATTTCTGCCGCACCCTGTACAATCAAATCGTTTCAGGGACTGCAATAAAATTGACATGATTCAATATGATCCAGTCTTCCAGGTAAAAAGATAAATACCGCCAAGTGACGGACGTTATAAATAGGTACGAGCAGATTGGTTCAATTTATTATTGTACAATGAGTCGAGATGATATAAATATTAATTAGTGCTTAGGTATTCTGAGAAATCCATTGATGATATTACATAATTGTTATATACAGGAAATTCAACGTAAATAAAGCACAAATAGCAGTAAGATGCAATTTTGCATACGGCCGTTTCGAAGCTACAAAGGAGCTTCTTCATCAGGGCAAAGAACTTAGTGGCAACTCAAAAAAGCCGAAAACTAAACTTGGCTTAGTTTTGAGTTGCCACTATGTTCTTTGCACGGATGAAGAAGTTCCTTTGTAGCTTCGAAACGGCCGTATGCAAAATTGCATCTTACTGGTATTTGTGCTTCATTTAAGTTTGATTTCCTGTTTATTCCTCGAGCACAAAAGTTTTATCTTTTCTTTTCAAAACATAATTGTTAGTTTACGTTGAAGTCCGCTAGGGTTTTAACCGGTAGTAAAGAAGAATTACTCTGCGTTCCTGGGATAGTTATTTGAGCATAATAGTCGGTTGTAATATCTATTGTACTTAGTCTTTCAATTTCCTACCTTTGTCCAAAATTTACCAGTTTCTATTGGTTTCATAATAGAGTTCGTAAAACTTGTAGTAATTTTACTTGCATTTCACAAATGCTGTATTTCGCAAAACAAGTTCATTAAAATTGATTTGGTTTCCTTCAAAATCGTGCAATAAATGTTTATTTCAATGTTCAAGATAACTGTTTAACATTCCAGTTTGAAGATTTTTCGTAATTGTAATACATACAAAATGTCTACCACTTAAGCGTTTAGCCAAATGTCTACCACTTAAGCGCATAATTATAAAGTTGTTTGAAACTTAACTTCAAACTCTAAATACCGCAAATGAATTTAGATTAGTTCCCAAACTCAGTAAAAACTTTCTATGATTTATTGTTTGGAAGGAATTCTATGTACCGTGGTCAACTTTCCCTTCACGGAGGTAAAAAAAAATACCTGATTCTGGCCATCGGATTGTTAATCATTCAAAATGTTTACCAATTATATATTCAAAAAACTATAAAAACAAAAGTTTTAACAATTCATTGGGGAAATTTTGTCTGCTGAAATGAGTTGAGTTCAGTTTTAACTATTGCAAAGTAATAAACAAAGCATTTATATTCTTAATAAACACATGATATAAAACCCCTTAAGGGTGCTGTGTACAAACCCTGTTGGATTCGCTCACCTCAATGTTAACCTATGGGGGAAATGTTCCCAAGGATTGCTGAGTTGGATTGAAAGATTTTTTAAAAATTTTACTCCATTGAAGTGATAGGAATTTTACACCTTAGGGCATTTTTCGTTTAAAAAAATGCAAATAATATTTTAAAGTTTAAATTGCTCGAGAAAAAATTTTTGTATAGTGTGTTTTAAATGCTCATAAATTCCTTTGGTGGACGAAATTTATAAAATAAAACGTCTGCCAAGGTGTAGAAAAGTTCAGGCTATCTAAAAATACCATTTTTATTGGATTATCAGCATTTATGTAAATAGTATAGACAAAATAGTATAGACTGTAAATAGTATAGACACATTTTCTACGTGGGTAAACATTGAGATGAGTGAATCCAATAGGGTTAGTACACAGTAGCCTTGAAAAGTATTTAATTCCTCTGTCGTTAAGTCAAGCGTCTTTTGTTGTCTGAAATTACATGCTTCTTTGCCGAGGCATTTACAAACAAGTATTAAGATATCTTTATAATTATCTTCTTTAGGGGGTAGAGAGTCTTTGAAAACCATCGACGTGTATATTATACTCCTTGCAAATTCAGTTGACTATAACGGTCATATTAGATGAGCTTTTTGGTTTTCATTAAAACAAGATATAAACAACATTCTTTTAATGTTTTTCGTTGTTTGTCTTTCCTGACATGTTTATCTCCTTTATCCATTTGGACAAAGATAAGATTTCAGAGACATCTCGCATTCTGAATTCATAGTTTTAGTGCTAATGACATGTAATGAATGCTCACAGATTTTCATAATTTCCATTGCATTTATAGATAGAGTTTTAGATTATTTTTTCTTGGGTCGTTTGATGTTACATTATAGGCATATTTTAAGGAAGTAATTTTAATATTCTTTCCAAGCAAATTTTGCGGACTTCTCCGATGTATGCATCTCTAGTTAAAAGTTGAAAATAAGAATTACACATAGATACGAAAATAAATAACACCTAAGAAATGTGATTATTTTTATTTATTTTTAATGTTATCCCCTGTATGGATCTGAAATTCTTTTGAAAGTTGTTTATGATACTTAATTTGCATACTCGGTAAATGGTATCTATTTCACTTTTTATTTCTCTTGACTATCCGCCTACATTGTATAGTGGTTAGCGACGCGAGCTGCTACTGCGAAGGCATGTGCTAGAACCTAGGCCAAGCACTGGGTGGTTCTGTACTGTGTTTCCTAAGATGCAACAATGGTTCCCCCACTGGGTTCATGCAGAATGATGCTGCCAACCAGTCTCGCAGTGTATTGATGAAAGTCCTCAAAATAACTGCTTCCCTTTTTTTAAGAGAAAACTTTCTGGATCCTTGAGAGCCTGTGACAAGGATTTTGTTTATCTTTAACTACTTGTATCTATTTAAATAGTTATTTTTTGTCTCTTCCTCTGCTATTTATTCGCTCTTTTTTTTGTCCTTCTTTATACCTTTCTTTCTCTGTTTTTATTTTTGTCTCTGATTGCAACGATGCTCAACATTTCACATATTTTTCAACATAGAATTGTGTTTCTCCATAAAGGTCCTCCGGAAAGCAGAATTTCAGATGTCGTGCGTCACGAGATATAATTTTGATAGCGCGCCAAACACAGTCTGTATAGCTTAGGCAAGCATTAAACAGTTAAACATAAAAGTACCAAAATGCGTCAAAATTTATATATATATATATATATATATATATATATATATATATATATATATATATATATATATATATATATATATATATATATATATATATATATATATATATATATATATATATATATATATACACATTGCTGGCCAACCAAATTGCAACACCAAGAAAGACAAGAGATATCACAACAAAATTTATTTTGTAGATAACATGTCCATTGTTGGAGATCACCGCTGCCACACGCCTCGGCATTGATTCAAAGAGACTTTGGATGAGTTCTTTGGGTACAGCAGACCAAGCAGCTTCCACACGTTGCCAAAGTTGATCTGCTGTGGCAGCTGGGGATGGAATCTGGGTCAATCGTAGAGCAACCATGGACCACATGTTTTCTATCGGCGAAAGATCCGGAGAGCGAGGCGGCCAGGGAAGCAATTCAATCTGGCGATTGACGAAGAACCGTTGGACAATGCGTGCCACGTGTGATCGCACATTATCCTGTTGAAATATGGCTGTGGGCAAGCCCTGAAGGTAAGGAAGGACAACTGGCTCCAACACCTCGGAGATTTAGCGCTGGCTGTTTAAAGTACCGGCAATGCGTACTAGAGGTGTGCGAGAGTGATATCCAATACCACCCCATACCATAATACCCGGTTCAGGACCAGTGTGGCGGTGCATAACGCAGCTGTTCAGCATCCTCTCTTCACGGTGTCTCCAGACTCGAATGCGACCATCGTGGTGTTCAGACAGAAGCGTGACTCGTCAGTAAAGACAATTTCATTCCATTCTGCCGTCCACATCCTTCTGTCATCGCACCATTGGCGGCAGAGACGTCTGTGGTTCTGCGTCAAGGGTAGACAAAGCAATGGACGTCTTGCGGACAGACCACTCTGCTGTAAACAGCGTCGAATGGTACGCGCAGATACTAGATGATGCGTTACAGACTGCATGTGCTGTACTATGGTTCGTGATGTGACTGAGCGATCCGTCACTGCCATGCGCATAATTTGCCTGTTATCACGTGAAGTGGTGCGCTGAGGTGGATGCGATCGAACACGCCGGTCCGTCGTACCCTCCTGCATCCAACGATCACATATCCGCATTACAGTTGTTTGGTTTCGTCCAACACGACTACCAATTTCCCTGAAAGATAATCCACAATCTCGGTAGGCCACTATCCTTCCTCTGTCGAACTCGGATACTTGATCAAAAGATGATCGCTGTTTTCGACAAGGCATAATTGATCGTTTTTTTGAAAAAACCACAAGAGAAACACAATTGCCGAACTTGAAATCGTCGAAATCTCCAAGCCTTAAATAGCGCTTTGAAGTGGCGCCACAGGCGCGCGTGATGTGCGTATGTGCTGAAATTCTAATCATTTGCCTATCTCACCTCCGCTAATGCATGTTGTAAATTTCATGTTATTTGCATGTTTCATTCAGGGTGTTGCATTTACAGTGGCCAGCAGTGTATATATATATATACCTGGTGATCAAAATTTAACTTGGCCAATTCAGAGTGTAGCTGTAACTAAAAGGCGGATTGAGCTGAAATTTTGCAGATAGACAATTCAAATGATGCGCTGAAAGATTCCGCAAAAAAAGTCAGCTAGAGGGCGCATTACATGGGAATAATTTAAACAAGCTACAAATTCCAATTCAAGCATAATTTATTGTTACACACTGTCTAGCGATGTAAAGAAAATTGTTCAATGTGGGCTCCCTCATTAGTATGTAAAATGTGCAGGCGATGAACATTGTTCAACAGTTGGCCGCAGCTGGTCACCAGTGATCTGTCGAACATACAATGTTATGCAGTTTTTCAAGTCAGCCAGAGTTGCAACATTCCTATAACGTGCTCAACATGCTCAACTCATTATGCCTACAAACAACGTTCTTTAAATGGCCCCGTAACCAACAATCACACGGAGTGAGATCGGGAGAACGGGCCGGCCAAGGAGTAGGAATCGATTGGCTAATCACCCTATCATCCGTAAAATGTTGTCGCAAAAACCTCAGCACACAGAGTCCATTATGTGGAGGGGCACCATCCTACATAAAAGTCATAGACTCAAGGCATTGTCGCTGCTGGAGTTAAGTAAAAACGAAACTGCTGAGCATGTCACGATATCTGAGGGCTGTTACAGAACATGTTACAGGGCCATTATCTTTAAGTTCTTGGAAAAAGAATGCTTCAAGGATAAATTGGGAAGTGAATCCACACCAGACGCTAACTTTAGGCGAGTGTTGCAGAATTGTGTAGAAGGCACGTGGATTTTCCAAGGCCTAAATTCAACAATTCTGGGTGTTCACTGTTTCGTTCAGATAAAAATGAGCTTCGTCACTCCAGAGAATGTTTCACGGCCAGGAGTCAAAGACATCCATTCAGGCAAGAAAAGTCAGGGCAAAAGATAAGTGACGGTCAATGTCAGTAAGAAGCAGTTGCTGGTTGTGGCTGATCTTATACGGAAAAAATTTCACTACTTTTCTCAGGATTTTCTGAACTGTGCTATACGGTACGTCTAATTGTCGTGACACTGCACGTGCACTGCTGACTCCATGATCATTTGTCAGTGACTGCTCGACAACGGCCGTTGCTACTTCTGAAACGATTTCTTCGCTGATAGGCTTTCTCCCTCTGCCACGTTGAACGGTTAAACACCCAGTGTTTTCAAATCGAGTTATCAGGTCTCTGACACCTTGTGGAGACAGTGGACCCCGACGCAATTTCTTTTGACGTCGAAATTCGAGAAGAGCTGCAACAGCATTTCCCTGGTTTTGATAAAAAAAAAGTTTTACGATTAACTCACGTTCTTGAAATTTAATTGCCATCGTAACTGAAAGAATGATACTCACTCGATCTCCTCCTTTTTATACCCAGAATTCACTTTGAATTCGCATGCTTATGCAAATCAGATTGTTTTCTTCCTCACTTGAAGTGTCACATTTATCAACTTTTGTACCGTCATAATGCTTCAAAATGTAAAAATAACAGTTTTAAACATCATAATGCTTGAGAATGTAAAAATAAAAGTTTTAAAGGACTTTTTTACTGTGCACAGTTATTTATTGCATGACTTTTCAAGCATTTAGGCTGTAATGCGTTCCCTAGTGGACATTTTTGAACTAATTTTTTAATTTGCGGAATCTTTCAGCGCATCCTTGACTTGTCTATCTGCAAAATTTCAGTTAATCCGCCTTTTATTTACAATTACAGAGGTATCTGAATAGGCCAAGTTTAAGAATGATCACCTGGTATATATATATATATATATATATATATATATATATATATATATATATATATATATATATATACGTATATATATATATATATATATACGTATATATATATATATATATATATACCGGGTGGCCATAATTAAACTGACAGTGCTCACAGTGTTCTGTAGCGCGATATATTTGCGAGAATGACGCCACATTTTGTAGGAAGATTAAACAAGACGGGGGACGAAGGATTCCGCGAAAAAATAAATTAGTTCAAAAAGTCACCGCTAGGGGAATATTTGGCGCTGTGTAATGGAAAATAGAGTGTTAAGAAATGCAAATCAATACAGAAATTACCTTTTATTTTGCATTCAAATGAGGTTCAATGTGGCTGCCGTTGTTGTGGACCACATATTACATTCTGTGCACAGTATGCACAACAGCAGAAAGTAACATGTCTGAAGGAATCTCCCGTACAATCCGTGATATGTTATCCTTCAACGTAGCCAGGTTCTGGGCCACTCCTTGATAGACCTTGGACTTAAGGTAACCCCATAGCCAGAAGTCGCATGGGGTAAGATCAGGCGACCGAGGTGGCCATGCAGTTGGAAAGTAGCGGCTAATGACTCTTTCTGTTGTGAATTTCTGTCGTAGCAGCTGTTGCACCCGTACAGCAACGTGTGGAGGGGCTCCATCTTGCATGAAAATGATTTCCCCCAGGCATTGTGTTTGCTGAAGTGCCGGAATGACAAAGCTGTTCAACATGTGGCGATATTTCTCTCCGGTAACAGAACAGGTTTCCGGTCCTGTCGGGGTAATGTTCTCATAGAAGAATGGTCCTACGATAAATTCCGCTGTGAACCCACACCAAACAGTTACCTTTGGTGAATGTAAGGGAATTTCTGTGACTGCATGTGGTGATTTGTCATCCCAAATTCGGCAGTTCTGGGTATTCACAGTTCCATGCAGGTAAAAGTGGGCCTCGTCTCCCCATAACATTTTCCACGGCCAAGCATCATCCACCTCCATTCTGGCAAGAAAGGTGAGAGCAAAAGTCAATCGCTTATCATGGTCGGGGTACAGTAACTGCTGTACACGGCTGATCTTGTACAGATAGAAGTTGATAATCTTTCGTAAGATTTTCCATACCGTTCTGTAAGGCATATCCATATTCCGAGCTAATCCACGAGCGCTAGAGGTAACAGCAATATTGTCTGGTCCTCTGTCGACAATCGCCGTGGCAACTGTTTCGATTGTATCCTGTGGTACAGGTTTTCATCCTCTGCCTGACTGAACCTTCAGAGAACCTGTTTTCTCAAACGTCGCAACCATTGCTTTAGCCCATTAACTGACACAGGACTGTTACCTTTACGCATTTTTTGTGCGTTTTAAAGCACGAAGAGCGGCTGACGCGTTGCACTGGTTGAGGTAAAAGAATTTGACCAGTAACGTACGCTCGACTAAAGAAGGACACATTGCACATAAACTTTCAATCCGATTGATTCGAAACGTAACACATTGCCTTTTAAAACCCAAGCAGCTGGCACTGTGCCAATGGATGTAAAGTGAAATTTGAATAAAGAACTTCTTCTGCTCAGTGTACGTGATATTGCAGATCACGAGACTTTATCGGTGTTTATGTAGATTTTACGCTGTTTTAAAAGTGTTGCCATATTGCACTTGAACTAAATAAGAAAATGTGCATAATAAAAGGTAATTTTATTCCGTATTAATTTGCATTTGTTAACACTCTATTTTCTATTACACAGCGCCAAATATTCCCCTAGCGGTGATTTTTGGAACTAATTTATTTTTTCGCGGAATCCTTCGTCCCCCGACTTGTTTAATCTGCCTACAAATGTGGCGTCATTCTCGCAAATAGATCGCGCTACAGAACACTGTGAGCACTGTCAGTTTAATTAAGGCCACCCGGTATATATATATATATATGTGTGTGTGTGTGTATATATATATGTATATATATATGTATATATACATATATATCTGTATATATATATGTATATATATATGTGTATATATATATGTGTATATATATATATATATATGTATATATGTATATATGTATATATGTATATATGTGTATATATGTATATATATATATATATATATATATATATATATATATATATATATATATATATATAACACATATTTACATGCAAAAGAGGTAAGCAACGATAAGTAATCATACGTTAATAACCCGCGGTAGTTTCGTTAGAAGAGACTACCTGAAATTTGTTTTTCTTTTTTGTTGTTGTGGTAGATAGCAAACATTCTTTCCGGGTGCACCACTGGTGTCCTCACTGTAACATGTAATGCCTCCTGAGATACTGAATTTTCTGTATGCTTTTAAATTACTCACACATCACTTATTTTACCTAATATTGTTTCTTTATTATGGTTATTTCTCTTTTCATGGTGGCCTCACCTGAATATCTCAAATGAAAACGTTCAAAGAACTCTGTTTGAAAAGAAATGTTCCTGTGATAATTAGCCATGACATAGAAAGAATTTCGTTTTTTAAATAATATTAAACAACAGTGCACAATCCTACCTGGAATAAGAAGAATTACTGTGAACAATTTGAAGTGTATTCTTCGGAATGCTGGAGGTGGACTGGTCTTAAAAAGGAAATTATTCTTGAGTTTTTTAATTTAGATTTCTAGGAATAAAACATTTTCTTTAAAACTTGTGAAGCTTTAAGAAATGCAAAGATAGTAGTGGATATAACAATAGTATCAAATGAAGAAGTAAAACTAAAATGCCTAAGAAAAGATAGAGTGCAAGGTAATGACAGTACTAAAAAAAAAACAGAAAATTCTCATCTCTGCAAAATCCCATTTTTTATTTTAAATATGCTTTATAGCTTTCAGGAATAAAAAAACCCCATTTCGTATGCTTTTAACATGATTAAGTTTGAGATAGAACATTTTCAGGGTGTGCTGTTTGTGCTTATCTTGCACATCTGTGCTTAAATTTCATTTACTTCGAAATGAAATTCTTGTTATAAAATGCACGGAGTATAATAGGTATTTTTATGACTTTTTGTTACTAAGGGGTTAATACTGAAAGCTATATTTGTATCTTATTTAACCTTACCTTTTATATTTGACAATGGTTTTAGCTATAACGTAGAAGTATCATTAATACTTTTAAATATAAGGTTGACCGAAATGAAAGTGACTTTTTTAGGGGGGGGGATTCTGTAATGGTTTATTTGTTAGAAAATGTGAACATACTGGAAGTAATACTGATACATTGGCCCCATACCTGTTACACAAAGTCGCCTTGTCTGTTGAATCAATTTTCAAAGCGCTTCACTAGATTTGGGATACCCTGAGCGAAGAACGTCCGTGGTTGGCTACGGAGACAGTCTTAAATTGTGTCACGGACCTCTGCATCGTTAGCGAATGAGTAGCCCTTGGTGGACTTTTTCAGAGAGTCGAGGATCACAGAGCAACAGGTCGGGATTATAGACAAGATGGTCGAGGACCTTACAGCAGAAACCCTGAAGCAAATCTTGTCCACGACAGTCGATTCCATGGTGATGACAAAGTGTGCTTGAGCAGGTCTCGGCATGCCCCGTGATCGCACGTCCTTTAGGAAATTCACTAAACCATCATAATATATCACACCGTGTCAGATACTAATGTCCATACGTATCCATTATACGACGAAAGATTTCAGCTTCATTAACATCATCTACCTTCAAAAATTGAATAACTGCTATCTGGGCCTGTTTGGACGAAACCATGTCAAGAACTTATGTAGTCACCCTGCTTAAGAACATGCAGAAAACACACTGATACTTTCAATGATAACAGCTTTCATTCGTGACATGGAATGTCATCTGACTGCGGAAATTAAAAGGTCTGAGTACTGTCACTAATACAAAAGTCTAACTTTCATTTGGGCAACCCTAATATATTGCTTCTTCTATTTGTTGTTTAACATTAAACATAACATTACGGACAAATAATTGTAATGTCTTTTGCAGTTTGCCAACATATGTTATTGCAAGTTCCTCTTGTAGTTTATTGACTGCTGTATTTAACCTCTTATAACTTATAGAGAATAAGTTACTTCTACCCTGACTTTGGGTATGTATATCTTGAAGTGGCACTCTAAATAATTTCATTCTAACAGAGTCCTTACATAACAACAATGTTTATTTAAATATTTGCACATATAGATTTTTCTTTTCAATATAAAGCATACGTACTACAAGTACGAGATATATATAGCATTCATGCAACGGAAATACAATTCAATATATTCACTAGTATAACTTCTCATTCAAGAAAAATACACTTTGCAATACTCACATATACTTTAAAAGTCAGTCCTCAGTGCTGCCAGGTAAACTTTGGGCCTAACTAGAACTCGCGTAAGTTTGAAGCAACCTACCTATGCTTCCAGTGTCCGCTCATAAAACTCAACTATTATTAAACCAGAATCTAAGCCTATCTCCATCTCGATACTTCGTTTCGTCAGCTCTACTCCTCCTTTCCCTTCCTCTCACTTCGTTAGCTCTCTTCCTCTCGTTAATATAGCTGTTTGGTATTTATACCAACCGCGTATGCCGCAATTAGCATATCTTAAGCAGCTTCTTTAGATTTATTCGCCTAAAAGTTCGATTATTGTGAATCGAATCTTCTGTAAACCTTGCCATCTGTTGATCCTTCGTTAAAACTTATTTATTTATTGTGGACTGTAGAAAATTATAAATCGTCAATGGTCATTTGAATAACCCTTTATTCGCAAATTTTTTATTTGTCACCTCTTAGTCGGGTGAACGCTAGAGGTTACATTTGAGTCACGCTAATCGGGGAGCGTTGATCATTCTGTCTCTTTTGCAGGATTTAGCCACACCTTCATAGTGGTGCTGTAATCAACATTCTTAGACGGAACAACTGTGATTCGGTGTACACCTATACATATTTTATCATTTTATCAGATTTATTATTTTAAGGCTTGCTTTTCAGAAAGTTCAGATTTTTATATGTGTCTTAGAAAAACGAAGGAAAGTTCTCGTGCTCCAGCAGCTACCGAGCCATTGAAGGACATTTGGTGACGAACTGGCCGATAAACTGGCAAAACTATGTGCAGGTGCTCCGCAGACTGTAAACGTTGCAGCTTCATTGACGTCAGTTATGAATCTAATAAAAAGAATTCTTTCTGTAAGGTATCATCATAAAAAAACTGTCTAACCAGTGTTTTCCAACCGTTGAGCCGTGGTACATTTTAGTTCCTTGAGATCTGCCAAGGGTATCGCGAGATTATTTTTTCATAAACAAAGCAATATTATTTGGGGCCAATTTAAATAAATATTAATTTGAATTAATTACTCTTACGTCTGACAGATCGTGACACACATCGAAGCACTCGTTCCTGAGGGTAAATTAGCTACCCTCACCTCCAAACCTATTATGCTTGTTATCGAACATTTGTACTCTAAGCCTCCATCACAAATCTCCTATCAATAAACAAAATCCTTTTTAGTGATTTCCATTGTAGCTCTCCAGTATAATACTATGCTGAATCCCTTGGCTATTTTTAAAACTGTATTAATATATCTTATTTTGTTGTTGTTGTAGTCGTTATTAATCCTATCTGATCTAGGCGATAGGCTAGACCAGATCCATGAACCAAAAATATATGAAAAATCGAAGACAAAAGGGGACTCTGCATCAAATCCTCCTTATCAAGCCCCAAGCAAGAAAGAAGGAGGTCAGGGGTGGAATGATTGATGTTGCATTTTCCACAAATGTGAAAGATCGTATTGCCTTGATCAAATTTAAGGCACTTCAGGTGACCACTTAAGAGTATCTTATACTGGTGATTGTTACTTATTTCTTTCAATAAATGAATAAAGTCAGCAATAGAGTAAATACTTACTTGAACTTAAATTTAAAATGTCCCTGAAATATATTCTACTTTAATTTTATATTGAAAAAAATCAAAAATCAAAAATTCCAGCAAGTGTGCCCTAAGTTTCTGATCTCATTCCCGACGGTGCCGTAGCCATAAAAAGTTACGAAATCCCTGGTCTAACCGCACCGTGTCGAAAAACTTTTCTTGGGGCTCGTGGACACGCCCGATTGAACTCGTCGCAATGCTCAGGTTTCAGTCACCTTACCTACTACCAAAGACTCTTTGGTGCCACAACATTTTCGGTTTTGTTTGAAGTCTTGCCTTCTCTGCACTTTGTGGAGATCGACTCACCATGGATGGCCGCCACTTACCACACAGAAGATCTGTTCGGTCCTCTGTGGTAGAGCGCTACGAAGGCGAGGAGCTGAATTTCCTACTGAGACAATAAAATTTGTCCCTTTCATTCTGATTTTTCCGCTTTCCTTTTTTGTAATGTGCTTGTTTGTTTTATGAATATTTAAAGTCCTTTGCCATCGGATTTTTTTAAAGTTATTTTAATGCTCCACATTTGAAATGTGTCCAGCTGGAATGTTGCATTTTAATGCTATGTTACTAGTACATATATTTTTTTCTAAATCTCATTATCAACTTTTCATTATACTGGGAATATTATTTTCCAGTAATCCATACTTAGTTTCAAAATTCATAAAGTTTTTAAATTCTGCAATTATATAGCCATAATTAGTGGTTATATAACCATGCTGTAATTATATAACCATAATATATATTATATAACCATGATATATATATATGAACCTTTTCAGGCATATGATCCATCTACACAAATTATATAAAGTCGATGCGGAAAAAAAAAACAATAACCTCCGATTTAGGTTTTTCTTTTTCAGTGTCTATTCATTAAATTTTTCTTTTCGTGTCTTTAGGATTTTTGATTCAGCGATAAAAACTGAAAATATTCTTCCAGAATCAAAAATGACTCTGAAAAAAGAAATTTTTTCTTTTCCCTTTCAGGCGGTTATAAATTTTTGTAACAAATTTTTTTATGAACCCCGCATATAACTTTTAGAAGCTTTCCTACGGAAAAGAATTTTAAATATCAAATAGAGCTTTAGGTTTTGCAGATCTATCAAAAACTAAACATGCTTTTAACTTCTAATCTGAAAATTTTAAAAACATTTCCAAATTAATCAAGCATTTTTATATTCATAATGATCTTAATATAAAGTCACATATGAAGAAAAGGAATCATTATGAAATGTCTATAAATAAAAAAGTAAAACTTTGTGTCGCTAACCCGCCTCTGTTAATACATCTCATTACTTTCTAATCAGTAGCGTAATTTTTTGCCTCACAAAATGCTGTTCACCAGAAAAGCGATTTAAAACAAGCACCATGCTTTACTAACAGTTTATATTTCGTTAATGTACATTGTACGTCATAAAATCAGTATGCATTATTCATCTACAATGGTTTATTAAAATCTAATTTGTGTCACGCCACAAATTTCCCGTGACACGGAATTTGTGCCGTGACACCTTGATTTGTCACTTTTGTTTCTGTTTGTTTCGTTTCGATTTTTATTGTTTGTTTTTTGTTTTCTTTCTCTGCAATTCACGATGCTTAACGGGGAAGTACTTTGTATTCAGAATAGAGTCCTATTGTATAACAAGCCTTATCACATATCAGTATACACCTGTTGTTGGTGTGAATGACAATCAGTATATATTGTAATAGCAGATATCGTTAAAATATTTGGATAATACTTTCCCAAAGCGTTTGAAACAAATATAACCAAGTGACCGCATCAAAACTTTAACTCTGTAATGCATATTATCAAGCAAATCGAGAAGAAATCATCACATGAATATGATGGATGGGTGTAACATTTTATACACTCTAGACATACGTTAAAAAGTTTAGTACCTCGTAAGAAATCAATCGACAGGATTTATTTTATGAACCTAGTGATGTAACTACCTACTATGATTGATAGTCAAACGACCTTTTACGACAGAATAACGTCGTAAAACTACTCTCGTAAAAACAGAGTAACGGCCAAGATATAAATTTTTAAAAGATTCTGATATTTGAGTAGACTGCAAATTACACTTTTTTTTTCTTGGAACATATGAAACCTTTTCAAGGCTTAGCTTGCGATCGATAAATCTTTTACGAATAAATAGATGTGTTTGTTTATAATGTACAGTAGAGAAAATGGAAAGTAAGATATTTTCATTGGTTCCTCTTAATTAGTTCCATATCTAATCATTGTACAGAAAAATAAGAGCAAATATAGAAACAGGAATTCATATTCATTAAGGAACGGGAACTAAAAATCTTTGGAATTTTTATCCAAATCCACGTTTTAAACATAGTCGGATACCTTTAGCTTTAGACGTATTTTTCGAACCGTACTATTGATTTTAAAAGCGTCTTTAAGGATGATCTGGTATGAAAAGACGTCTGAAACGGACTGCCACAGATGCTTTTGAACATCAAATTAGAAGGTAGAATAATCCGTCGAAGTATTTAAATGGATAATCCATAAGGATGAAGGTTAAAATTAATATCTTTACACTTCGGTAAAATTTAAAATAAATATGCATTTTTTTAGAAATTACTGAATATGACACTCATTAAGAACTCGTGGAAAACGATGAAATACTAAATGAAAGCTTAGGATGCCAAAAACCTCACACCCTAATTTATGTTTTCCTACCAATTTCCGTCTGTTAGCAATGCAATCTGAAATGACATCATCTGATCTCAGTTCTTTCCCTTCTCTCTAATTTGTTCTCGTATCAACGATTTCTATTGTATGTCTCATTAAAAGTTACTATTAGCTCTTTCTGGGATCCTGTTTAAGTTTATAAATACATGGGATGTTCTTTTTTTTCAGTCAGCCTGTGTCTATCTGTGTTGTAGCTTGTATGTGTTCGAGCTACTGTAAATAAAGGTTTATTTTCCCGGTCCATTCAACTCTTTAATTAACGCAATTGCCCCTCTTATTCTAACACTGTCTAATCACCTATTTATCTTAATATATAAATTTTTATATTGATTATAGTTTCGAATACAACGTCACATGCAGACAATTTACAAAATTTTGTGTATTACAGAAAAAAAACATTTGACTGGTTGTGTCGGAATCTGTCGATCTCGGTTAGAGTCGAACCGGTGCATTTGTGTTGTAAAAATTAGTCTTCATCACGACTGCAGCTGATTTATAACGTTGATGAGAATCGAGAGAAAGTCGCCATCTATCTTGAAGGAAACGTATTTAGTATTTAAAGCTTTTGTTGTTTTTTCTAATGCTTCCTAGCTGGAAGTTCCAAACCAGGTCCATATAGGCTTCGGGCTGAAGTGTGCGGCTCCGGTTTATGTAGCATCACAAGGGCAGAGTCCGTCATATCTAGTTGCCACCTCAATTTTGACAGAGCACCCGCAGAGGCGACATCTGGGGGGATAGCACCCTCTCCCACTTTCTCTGACCTCATGGAGGGACTTTCCGGTCTACGGATTTAACGTGGGGGTAATAACTACGGATTTAACGCCATATGCGGCCTAGACACGGAGGTATATAATGGCACACTTCGGGATTCGGTCCGAGCAACCTCAGCAGCTTAACTTTCCAGCATGCGCGCTCAGCAATTTTACATGGGCGCGCGCGTGTCGTATTTTTTACGACAGATGTAATTTTACCGTTTTTGGCAAGAAAAACGGCATAAATGAATGAATATTGATAGTAAATTTTTTAAGAAATAAAACATTAGCCTTATTGTTGCAAAATACATATGATGTCCCATTCATATGAAAGTAAATTATTTTTAAATGGTCATATTAGTCAGGTAGAAAGGCAATGATGTATTTCATGATAGGAAATTTAAAATTTATTAGTTCAGAACTATATTTTAAATCCAAAATAGTTTTAATATTCACCCTCTATCATCCGCTATATCCTTGACATGATGCTTTAGGCCAGGTATCACTTTGACAATCGTCATCTTTTTCGTCTTTAAGCATTTTGCATACTTCTCTTTTCGCCACTTAGAAGATTTATCCTTGCCAACATTAAACATGCCATCATCATATCTGTCCTCTGAATCATTATTATTATCATCATCCGAAATATATTGTTCAGATTCACTACTGATATTATTTATTTCAATATCTTCTTCACTCAAATTGCTATCGCTCTCAAATCCAAATGTTCCCTTCCTTTCGTTTTCTTCAACAGATAATTCTTGAAGAATGCGGAAAAAATCAGCTGGTTGTATACCATGGTGGTTTTACCCATGAAAACCGACATCAAAATTATAGATTCGACTTTATACAAATTAAAATAACACACGTCAAAATGATTAACACTAAATTACAAAATACTTGAGAAAGAAATATTTTCCGCATTTTCACCCACGACCACACGCGTGTCGTAAATTTTACGAACAAGCTACCACGTAGCTCAAAAGCCCGGTTAACAGTAAAAATTGTCATGTGATTTTTTGTTAGCTCATTACCCGATGTGGGGGAGGGTTGAAAGGAGGAATAGAGATGACCTTTAGATGTCCCAGTTGCGATATGCGAAAAAAGTGCATTTAAAACCGAATTTGTCAAAAAACTTGCACAGACGCGCGTGTTGGAAGGTTAAAGCCAGCGCACTACCGAAAGTCTACCTCGATCCCATTTAAAGCTTTTGAATTTGCTGACATTGAAGTATTTTTTCTTCTATAACAACAATAAAGCTGTGCTTGTTATCCAGTAATAAAGACATACGAGGGAGGGAACTTTAATGGTGGCAACACTGATGTAGAGCCCCCACGCTGCAGTCCCAGGAAAGTAACTTACACCACACATACGCCACATACCTGCCTTAACTGAGAGCGAATGCGCTCGCCCCACAAACATCACACTCCTGCACAGTGACAGGATCAACACAGCCATGTTTTAGTTACCGATCAATCGCAAGAAATAATTTTTTCCCTTGTACTAATGGAAGGAACATGCTTGTGCGCACACTGTGGCTGATGTGCTTGCTTGCTGGGACTAGGAAGTGTTCTACCTCCCCCCAGTCCCAGACTTAATTCCCTGTGACTTTGATCTCATCCCCAAGATGGAGGAACCGTGGATTCCACCAGGTATTCTGCAGGCTGTAGACCGCTCCATTCGAAGGATCAACTGATCACCTAATGCCAACGGCGTCCAACAGCTACCAGGACGTTAGCAAAGGGTGCTAAACAATGTTGGTTGCTACTTTGAAGAGCCATAAAAGTTTCACCCCTGTATCTCTTCTGTATACTTTCTACATACCTAGTTGCCACTATTAAAGTTTAAGCCTAAGGGAGTTGTACGACTGAGTGACGTAATTTATGGATTAACAAGCAAGCTTGGTTACATGGGATGAGGAGACAACATAGCAACTTCAGTTATATAGTTTATCAAATCATTTATAAATTAACGATATTTAGTTCATCATTAAATGTCTTACGTTACTCCAAGTTTGTATTATGTTTCATATAAACTTCTATTTCAAATCTTGTCACTCTTACTTAAAACTTTATTAAATACTCATTTATATAATTAATAAATATTAATTTCCATAATTAATAAATATTAATTTCCATTTCCGATAACTTAACTATCGTAAAACTATTTATGCGAGTTGCTTTTAAAGTATTAAATAATTCCTTATTCAATAAGTATTTAACTCTACATGTAAAGGTCTAGAATTCCCATTTTCCCTGCTCCATCGGTCAAGCGTGGAATATTGATGGCAGTGTTATATAACACATTTCTAGATGTCAGTTAAACATTCCAGGAATGTGAGCTAAATTATAAGTTGTCGGATAATCCTAAAGACGGCAACATTGTCTAAAGATCTAAGAACGAAGTGTTTGATCTGAAAATGTATGGTATTTGCATTATTAACATCGAGTTTTCCACGATAGCAAGTACAGACTAGGAGAATTCAAAATTTATGCAGTTAGTTTGGTTTTCAGTGAGTTGTAGAGGCATTTCCATAATTGAAAAGGAGGTATACATAAGTAAGTAGCAGTACATAACTTTTGACTTGTATCTATAAAAAATGATCCTTTGATTCGAAAGTCAAATTTAGAGAACTTTAAACTATGAGTATTACATACATGAATATGAATATATATATATATATATATATATATATATATATATATATATATATATATGTATAAATATTTGAATAACTACAAATAAATAAGTATATACACACACACACACACACACACACACATATATATAATGTGGCCTCAGGCCACAGCTTCTTCCAAGCAGAGGTCAAAGTCTCCTTTTTTACAAACTGCCAGGCTATATCGATAATTCGGTGGCATATTACGATGTTATAGTGGTCCTTCCAGTACTTTCGAAGGTTGAGTTTTGGGCTCTCTGTCACCTCAAATTAGCGGCCGAACAGGTGCTTGGTGAAGATCTTGAAATTAGAAATCGCCTGCTGGTTCATGGGCTGTAGAATAGGGGTGGTGTTGGGTGGAATGTAGACAACATTTACAAACTTGAACTCTTCGAGAATGTCATCTTCTTGGTAAAGTGGGTGAGCAGGTGCATTGTCCAAAACGAGAAGGGCCTGCAGGGTAGCTTATTTTTATGCAGATATTTCTTAACGTTAGAACCAAAGACCAAATTCGCCCACTCCACAAAGAACTACCTGATGACCCACGCCCTCAGGTTTGCCCTCAACATAATCTGTAGATTTTCTTTCAGATTCTTATGTGATTTAAAGGCTCTGGAGGTTTTTCAAAGGATAAACGAGCAGCGGTTTAATCTTGGAGTCGCCGCTTGCATTGACACACATTTCAAAAGTTTACCCAGTAATACTCAACCTTTATTACTCTCGTGCCACATGCATATGTGTGCTGCGTTGCGTGAGATGCAGGATAGTACACTATACTTTATAATATAGTAATGTAAAAAATAAAACTTAAAACCTAAAGATATTCACATGCTAATTTAAAAAGGAATGAGATTTTTTATGTTGAAAAAACTTTTGATTATTTTAGATAAATCAGGTTTATACTTGCTATATGCTACTCTCAATAGATCATCAAGTTAAGACTCAGCAAGCCGATTTCTATATACATTCTTCACCTATTTCATTTTGGAATTAAATGGTGAATAAAGATACTTTGATGCGAATCATTTGAGCAGCAAGTGGCACATTTATGTGAAGTTTTGAATTTTTCAGACACTCATATCCAAAATTATGTTTACAAAAGCACTTGCTGGTGTTTCGGGCCGCAGTTTGAGTATTTCTGGATTAGGCAATCTTTCATGGGTTTGTGATATGCCATCCTCTTCTTTTTACCGCTATATTAATCCTCCTTGGCATCTTCTTCCAAAATGGTGTCTCTCGGCACAGTTGAAGTCCTTCTGGGGTATGTAACCTTCCGCTGCTATAATTACCTCAAAAGTTTTCAGATAATCCTCAGCTGCCTTCATATCCGCGCTCGCTACCTCACCACGCCTGACAACGGAGTGAATTCTGGTCTTTTTTCTTTTCTTTCAAATTCTCGAACCAGCCTCGACTGGCTTTAAACGACTCGCTTCTAGCAAAATAGTGTATATAGCTCGTGCCTTCTCGCAGATTATATCCTCCGTCACGGTACCCGTGCAAGCTGCTTTTTGTCAACCACACCATCAGCAGCTTCTCCATATTTTCATAGAGGCTGTATATTAAGAAAGCTATATTAAGAAAATATTTTAATGCTATTGGCTGGCGTTATAGCCTTTATCTGTTCATTCTGCTTCAGTATGGTGCAGATCGCAGAAGTCCTACTTTCGCACTGCTTCGTCAAGTCGGCTACACGGACACCTTGCACATGTTAGTCGATAATTTCTGTTATTCAGTGCGCATCATCAGCTTATTCTCAGCACTGTCCTACGCACTCACTTTCTTCGGACCCATGGTTAGAAAAACAAAGTTAGGCAAAATAACTACAAGCCCAATTGCGAGCACAACACTGAAGCTTCCACTGCGAGCTAACCGCTTAAAGTGAACAAGCGAAACACTGGATGCTGGATGCCAACTAGCGGTGGGGTTTCTGAAGCTGGCTCGTATCCCGCATTTTATCTCTTAATGCAAAAATTCGGCTGAGATAAGGCTCGTATCTCAAAAAACTCGTTAGTTGGGACATTTGTAACTCAAGGAATATATATATATATATATATATATATATATATATATATATATTTCCAATGGCAAGTATTACAGGACAACATATATCAAAAAGACAAAAATACAAGATAGAAAAATGACATCAGTTAATCCATCAACTTATGTCTGGCAATCCAATAGAGCTCCCATAAATAAAAGGGAGGTAGAGCAGGGCAAGGAGCAAAGTGAAGCATGTCCATTTCTTCCTGGTTATCACACAGGAGAATAAATAAATAAATAAATATATATACCGGGTGGCCATAATTAAACTGACAGTGCTCACAGTGTTCTGTAGCGCGATCTATTTGCGAGAATGACGCCACATTTTGTAGGAAGATTAAACAAGACGGGGGACGAAGGATTCCGCGAAAAAATAAATTAGTTCCAAAAGTCACCGCTAGGGGAATATTTGGCGCTGTGTAATAGAAAATACAGTGTTAACAAATGCAAGTTAATACGGAATAAAATTACCTTTTATTTCGCACATTTTCTTATTTAGTTCAAGTGCAATATGGCAACACTTTTAAAAAAGCGTAAAATCTACATAAACACCGATAAATTCTCGTGATCTGCAATATCACGTACGCTGAGCAGAAGAAGTTATTTATTCAAATTTCACGTTACATCCAATGGCACAGTGCCAGCTGCTTGGGTTTTAAACGGCAATGTGTTACGTTTCGAATCAATCGGATTGAAAGTTTATGTGCAATGTCTCCTTCTTTAGTCGAGCGTGCGTTACTGGTCAAATTCTTTTACCTCAACCAGTGCAACGCGTCAGCCGCTCTTCGTTCTTTTAGAACGCACAAAAAATGCGTAAAGGTAACGGTCCTGTGTCAGTTAATGGGCTAAAAGCAATGGTTGCGACGTTTGAGAAAACAGGTTCTCTGAAGGTTCAGTCAGGCAGAGGACGAAAACCTGTACCACAAGATACAATCGAAGCAGTTGCCACGGCGATTGTCGACAGAGGACCAGACAATATTGCTGCCACCTCTAGCGCTCGTGGATTAGCTCGGAATATGGATATGTCTTACAGTACGGTATGGAAAATCTTACGAAAGATTATAAACTTCTATCCGTACAAGATCAGCCGTGTACAGGAGTTACTGTACCCCGACCATGATAAGCGATTGACTTTTGCGCTCACCTTTTTGTCAGAATGGGGGTGGATGATGCTTGGCCCTGGAAAATCTTATGGGGAGACGAGGCCCACTTTTACCTGCATGGAACTGTGAATACCCAGAACTGCCGAATTTGGGATGACAAATCACCACATGCAGTCACAGAAATTCCCTTACATTCACGAAAGGTAACTGTTTGGTGTGGGTTCACAGCGGAATTTATCGTAGGTCCATTCTATGAGAACATTACCCCGACAGGATCGGAAACCTGTTCTGTTACCGGAGAGAAATATCGCCACATGTTGAACAGCTTTGTCATTCCGGCACTTCAGCAAAGACAATGCCTGAGGGAAATCATTTTCATGCAAGATGGAGCCCCTCCACACGTTGCTGTACGGGTGCAACAGCTGCTACGACAGAAATTCACAACAGAAAGAGTCATTAGCAGCTGCTTTCCAACTGCATGGCCACCTCGGTCGCCTGATTTTTCCCTATGCGACTTCTGGCTATGGGGATACCTTAAGTCCAAGGTCTATCAAGGAGTGGTCCAGGACCTCGCTACGTTGAAGGATAACATATCACGGACTGTACGGGAGATTCCTGCAGACATGTTACTTTCTGCTGTTGTGCATACTGTGCACAGAATGCAATATGTGGTCCACAACAACGGCAGCCACATTGAACCTCATTTGAATGCAAAATAAAAGGTAATTTCCGTATTGATTTGCATTTGTTAACATTCTATTGTCTATTACACAGCGCCAAATATTCCCCTAGCGGTGACTTTTGGAACTAATTTATTTTTTCGCGGAATCCTTCGTCCCCCGTCTTGTTTAATCTTCCTACAAAATGTGGCGTGATTCTCGCAAATAGATCGCGCTACAGAACACTGTGAGCACTGTCAGTTTAATAATGGCCACCCGGTATATATATATATATATATATATATATATATATATATATATATATATATATATATATATATATATATATATATATATATATGAATGATACATTAAATTAGTAACACACACAAATATATAATATAAATAAACATTCACCCATAAATATAAATTCTAGCATTTTTAGAAGAATTTTTTTAAAAATGAGCCTTTTGAAAAATGAGTCTTTTTGAAAAATGTGTCAATTTTTCAAAAACTGAGATCACAAAACACTCATTTGTGAATTCTATGTTTCTTTTATGCAGTAAAAGAGAATATTAATTATTCTCCTTTTGTATGTAGAGCAAAATATTGGAAATTTAAAACACGAGGGGGAAGGTCCCTTGTCCCCTTAAAAAGATCCGCAGAAACATTTTTTGATAGAATTTTCGCCATAATTAAAATGCCACATGATTTTACTGCATTGCGCTTTTCCATGGCGAAAAGAAATCGGGCTCATAGTACCTTGAAATAAATTGGTAAAGATAAACACAGTATTGCATAACGCTATAGTTAAAAAATTTATGATTAAAAATTTATTCTTATACTATAACAGACTTTTCAGCAATAAAGTTTTTTATAGATTGTAATCCTTTAGTCATGTTGTTATACAGTGATTTATGTTGAGTAAGTTTTACTTTTCGAAGGAATAACTTATACAAGAAAAAATAAATGCGCCTTTGTACATTAAATCTAGAATTTTTGACTTTTTTTTTCTCTCATAGATGATATACGATCTTACACAGACACAGCGTTGGATAGTTTGCTAAATTTTCATATCTTGTCAAAAACAGTGTAATCTTCCGAGAATTTTGCATGCAGGTTCCATAAAATAAAAGAAGGTAAATAAAAGTTTTGCCGAAGTGCATGCGACAAAATTCTAAAAAAAAGAATAAAACTACTCTTCAGAAACGGTTTCTCGGCTTAAACTCTGAAAATGTGCAACGCATAAAAAATGAAGTAAAAATTGTGCCCAGAAGAAACTGCATTCCAAAATACTTCTTGTGACAACAGGGAAAAGTTAACATATTGAAAAATAAATACCAGAAAAATAAATCTTTCTTTATACGAGACACGTGGCTTTGTCTTGACAACTAAATAAATAAGATTAAAAGGATTGTGAACACTTTTGGAGATCATTTTTGAATATGTAAGTAGTTATGATACATCAAGCTTTGATAATGGTAAAAAAATAAAGTAAATCAGTGAATAAACTTTTGTTAATCACTTTAATAAATATTTTTAAGAACATTTTAGAAGCCTATCCGAGACCTATCCAAGACTGAAATTATTGAAAAGGGAAGTAGAAATATGCCTGTAAAAAACCAGTTCAAAATAATTGTGTGATGACAAGAAAAATTTGACAAATTGAAAAAATAAATACGAGAAAAATAACTCTCTCTTTATATGAAGCACGTGGTTTTGTGTTAACATATAAATAAATAATATGTAAAAGATTGTGAACAAGTATGAAGATCATTTTTTAATAAGTAAATAATACTGATACATCAAAGTTTGATATCCGTAAATGAAACTTTTAGTTTTTTTACTTTGTTATAAAAGCAAGTCACTGTATCCATACATGTTAAATGTTTTAAAGTTTTGTAATTGGTGTTTGTGGTAAGTTAATATATTTAATGATACATATTACTTACAAGTTACATATAAAGATAGCTATTATTTCCTATTCAAGTTAATAAAACATTAGATGAAGTGTTAGGAAAAGATTATATTTAGAAAAGTCAATTTTTAATACATTTTTTACCGTATTAAAAATACCATTTTATTCAAATGTAGAGAAGGGTACACGTTACTCGACTAATAGAAAAGGTGTTAGTGATTCAACAAGCTTGAAAAACATTGGTATGACTTATTAACTTTCAGCTCAAAAACCTTTTGCTAACGTCTATTTGTTGATTTTGTTTCAAAATCAAACTAAGTTTTTCTCACAGGAAACTCTATACGCAGTAAGAAATAGAAGTTTAGCTCACACGTGTAAGAATCGTTATGAGCAATAAGAAACAAAAGTTTATTACTCTTAGGAAACACTTTAAAGAGCAAAAGTTTACCCAACACATAGGAAAAACTGTGTACTTTAAGAAAGAAAAGTTTTTCTTTCATTGGAAATACTCCGCGTTATATCCATTCAGAATAAATGAATTCGTAATTTAAAAGAATGTATTTGTTCAAAATAGATATATACAACTATAACAATGATTATGCAAAGCACTCGTACCAAACTTTTTCTTCTTGCTTAAAAGCATTCGGCAGACTTGAAAATCAAGTTGGGACTTCCTGCTTCCCAGTGAATGTAGTACATTTGTAAGGTATATATAAGAATCGATTCACAAGAATCGAACTTTTGAGTGAATGAATTAAAGAAGCTGCTTGAGATATGCTAATTTCGGCATACGCGCTTGGTATGAATACAAAGCAGCTTGATTAATACAAAGATTGAAAAAGTTTTTTTTTTAAGATTGATAGATAAGCGAGTTAAGGGAGCTACGAGGAATGCAGCTCCAGTACTATCCTGCGCTAGTGCTTAGGGGGCCCAAAGTTTACGTAGCAGTACTGCTGGTTTGACTCTCTGCTGATTTGTGAGTATTTGCAATGTGTATTTTTATTGAATGATAATATATATTCCATACAAGTAGTACGTATGCTTATTGCTGTAAAAGCAAATTCTATATGTGCAACGAATTCAATAAACAATGTTTCATGTATAAACTGTGTTTGTATCAAATTCATTTAGAGTGCCACTTCAAATTATATACACCCAAGTGTGGGTAGAAGTGATCTATACTCTACACATTACATTATGGAGTTATATTATGAACATTGCAAACGAACATCATATTCTCTCTCCGCTGTAAGCAGACTGTGGGGTTATTCCTTATCCTGACACAAGACCACTTTATTTCTTTGGGTTTCACTAAAATGACAATTGTGTCACACTTTTTCACCATCATGAATTTATTAACTCAAAATACAGTTAGTTATACCAAATATCGAACCAGTCGGAGCTCTCTGAGTTTGCAGAGGGAAAAAGATGGAGAGTCCGAATAAAATTTCGTCTCTGACCGAACTCATGCAGCGGCATTAGCCATTTTAGACTTCTGAGAGGACACGAATTGCTTGTCTGCCCATGTTTTTCGATTTAATTTAAGGGGGCAAAGGACCTTCAACTTCGTTTTTTATAAATTTTCATTTTGTGTCTCTCTATATACAAAACTAGCTGAAAACCCGCACTTCGGTACGTAGAACATTCAAATTAAGTACAACGGTCAATATATGCAATTAATGCCAAAAAAAGAATTTAAAATTTATATATATGTGTGTATAATAAATACGACGATCAATGTATACAATTAATGTAAAAAAAACAAAAAAATATATTTATAAAAAAATCGTAAAAGATATTTTTATAGACAAAATAATGTAGAAGAAAATATTCAAATTAAATCTAATAGGATATACTAAAGAATATAGTACAGTTAATATATTACAGTTTGAGGAACATATCTTTTACTGTATTTTAATATTTTTTTGGATAATCTCCAATCCTCTACCGCATTAGCAAGGGAAAAAATATTTTTTTTGCCTATTTCGTTGTCATGGACGTAACGATAAATTTATTTAAAGTACCAGAAAAAGAAATCACGTGATCAGCATTTGATAAATTAAATTCTAAAATTTATTCTTTAAAAATTCACCAAAATTCAGAAAATGGGGGTAAAGATTTGAAAAAGATTTCATTTTAAAGAATTTTTATAATCTTTCTCGTGATATATAAATTTCATAACCCTCAAGTTATTATTTTAAATGAAAAATTAAAAAAATTACTAAAACAGCTTAAAAATTTAATTTTGAAAAATCTAAGAAGAATTTTTGAAATTCTTTCTTAGTGCACCCCTACACTATAAGAAGAATCGCCAGGCAAAATTTCAGCCTTTTAGGTCCAGCGGTTTGGTCTGTGCGTTGTATGTCAGTCAGTCAGTTACGGAACTGTTTTATATATATAGATGAGAATAATTAATATTATTTTTTACTACATTGAATTCACAGATAAGTATTTTGGGGCAGAATAAGACCTTCTTTTCAAATTTTTTTTAAAAAAAATGCTAGCATTTTTTAAAGTGCTCCACGCACATTAATTTCCTTTTGATTTCATTCAAATTTCTCTGAAGAAATAAACTGAAGTGTTTGTTACATAACTGTGCACCATTCTTTGAAGCCAAAGATATTTTCAAAATTTATGTACCATGAAACGAAGTAGTATCCATAAAAAGTTGCAAAAACATAAAAAATAATATTCAGATTCAATAAAAAATTATTCATGGATTCAGATTCATTCAATATAAATTAAATGCACAGTTATGTTTATATTTATACGATAAACTTATATTTAAAAATATTAAAGTTTTTAAATGCTACGGTACGCGCAAGGAGCATTTTGGAAATTGCTAGCATTTTTGAAAAAATAATTTGAAAATTAGGCCTATTCTGCCACAAAATACTTATTAGCGAATTTTAAGTGTCTTTAATGTGGTAAAAAAAGAATATTAATTATTCTCTTTTTGCATATAGAGTTAAAGATTGAAAATTGAGAAAAATTGAGAAAAATTGAGAACGGTGGAAGGACCGTTGTCCTCTTAACGAATTCTCCTTTTCGGATTTAATGCAATTCTTTACAAGTTTTTAACCTGAGCATTTGGACAGACGCACTGCACTGCAGGATTTTAATCACTTGGGTCAAAGGTTCTGGGGAACCCGCGGGGTAATGGCATAATATCCAATTGTCCAGTATTGGCAAACAGCAACAACAGTAACGAACCAGTAATGCTTTGTTTTTGTTTTTTTTTGGACCGATGGATATACACCATTACAACTGTAAACCATAGCATGTTCTTCACAAAAAAATACACGCATCTCTTTAGAAGGAAATGACACTTGCACGTAGCACAAGATAGTTCAGTTGGAAGAATACTGGTAGAGGTTAACCCACCCGGGTTTCTATGCTATTCCTGAAAGTTTTAATTGTGGCGCTCAAAAGATGAAAAAAATCCTCACGATACCTTTAGTTAAACATATTGAAATAATTCAAGGAGGAAAAAATTTAACATCATCGAATAATGAAAAATCGATAAGTGTGTTCAGGCCAAAACCATGCAAAACTAACCTTCAAAAAGTAAGAGGGAGAGAGGAAAGAGAATGAAAATAACACTGTTTGCAATCGTTTGGGTTGTTTAGGCTGTCAGCTACCATCCTCGAGGTTTTAAAATCTCGGTTCGAATCCTTGTCCTGGGAGAATGTCCTAACAAGGAAATGTCTGTAAAATACAATCTCTACGACTAGAGTATATAGCTTTCGATCTCTAACCTTTTTAAATAAATTCAGTTATACCACTTTAAAATCAAGGCGGTCAACGCTTGTTACAGATTTATCATATCCATATATTTGTGGCTTGCATATGTGATTTTGCATACATCAAACAATACTCGACTCCAAGAAGACGACCTGGAAGCAAATCAGGTCACATTCCAGTCTCCTAGCAGACAATTTCAGGTGACAAACGTGACTGAAATGGTGACAAATGCCGTCTGGTCAGCATTCCGACGCGATCATTATTTATGGCTGACTATGACCGAAATCTCTGAATAGTTTGATCATTTAGAGGACGTAATATTACAAGCACATTGTGATTATATGTTGTGTATTCTGAGTATATATTGTGACTATTTCAAAATGAAGGTTAAATAATGTACTATTTCAAAATGAAAGGACTATCATAAGAAAATTTTTCACTGATCATGTTAAAAAATATCTATTATTAAGGAAAACTAGTACCAATAATTTTTTAATAGTTGAAAACTCAAAACAAAGTCTTTAGTAACTCAACTGCTTTGGTGAACCAATATTCTCTATCAAGAAAATATGTAAAATTTTGTAGTACAAATATAAAAGTAACTTTATCTTTGAAAATTTGCAAAAAAGAGAAATGCGATAAAACATTAATAAAACCTCATAAGTATGATCAGGTTAATAAGACCATTGCTTACATTAGAAATTGTTTTATGTTATATGAGAAGTATTACTGAAATAAATTTTACACACACTCGTAGATACAAAAACATTACATATAGAAAAATACGTTATTATTGTAAAGGATTTTATACCAAGTATTCTGAGAGATTTTGTAATGTGTATTTAAAATGATGTAGTTTTGTTAAGCTATCGTAATGCATATTAGTGACGGCACAAAAAGAGAACTATGACCAAGATTTTCTTAAGGCTGCTGTAACGGCGGGTGCGCTGGTGTTAGCCGTGAACATAAAGTCCTCAATTTAAACAAACACAACAAATTTATTGATACTTTTAAGTGGACTGTGAAACATTTAAAAATCGTGCTGAACGCACGCAACAGGCAATAATACTATTCGGTGCTCAGGGCACGCTACATTCTATAAGCGGTGTAACAAGAGAAGTGCAAGCGCTTGCAGACAAATTCTTGCGGGGGAGGATGGGTGATTGGCAACGCGAACAAAAACTATCGCCTCAATTGGCGGCGCCAAGGGAGATTCCCAACAGCTACTGTGTACTAACCCTATTGGATTCCCTCACCTCAATGTTAACCTATGGAGAAAATGTGTCTACCATTTACAGCTACATAAATGCTGACAATCCAATAAAAATTGTATTTCTGGATAGCCTGAACTTTTCTTTACCTTGCAACAGGATTCATTTTATATATTTCGTCCCCCAAAGGAATTCATGAGCGTTTAAAACACATTATACCAGATGTTTTGCCGAATAATTTAAATTTTAAAATAATATCTGCATTTTTTAAACAAAAAATGCACCAAGGAGTAAAATTTCTTTCTCTATTACGGAGTACAATTTTTTTAGAAAAATCTTTAAATCGAAGTCGGGAAGCATATTCTGAAAGACTGACGGTTTGGGAACTCAATTGACGGTTTGACGAAAGCATCAGTTTCGCCATCTGTTGACATATATAGGAATCTTTTTATTATAAGTTTTTTTTTTTACTTCTACGCAATTTGGTATGTTTTAAAATCTGAATTACATATATAACACAGGATTTAAAGAGATTTTAACAAAATAAATAAATGAATAAATTGAAATAAGTATATTATTGAATTTTAAATTTACTTTCTTCAAATATCCACAATAATTTTAATTTTTAAAATTTTAATGTTAATTAGAAAATAAATGTATTTAATAAGCTTTAATTAAAAAAATTAAGTTGCATAAATTAAAACATTTAAAGTTTTAAATTCCAATAATATAAATTTATTTTAACATATAATTTTAAATTAATCAAATTTTTAAAATATAAAAATTTATTTCAATTTGGTTACATTTTTATGCTAAATTATTGAAGAAATGAGGGAATGATGCTGAGTATGAAGGAATGAAAATTCTTTTGATCTTTCTTTGCTGTAGATTTTTCAATTCCTACTATTAGTTCACACTCTCTCTATATATATCTTGTTCAAATTTTCAATCGCTAATAAAAGTACTTTTTATTCATCCACTCAAGTTCAAATACATTTTTTTAAACTTGTAGTGGATGACACTTGATGTTAATACAGTTTTCACTTTCTTGCTTTCAGTGCAAGATTTTCAAATGCTCTTATTTTCAATTAAATTCTGAAAATAAAACAAAAAAAAGTAATATATAAAAAAAAAATTTTTAAAGTCATTTCCTACTTAGGTCAACAAAGAAAAAATTTGAGTGTGAACTAATAGTAGGAATTGCAAAAAAATATTGCCTGCCAGAACCTTGCCTACTGTGCGAGATTAGGAGGGGGGGGGGGAAAGAGAGAGAAAAAGTTCGTCAGGTTGGGGATTCAATCTCGCAACCTACAGGACGGGAGATATCCGCGATACCACAGTGCTACCGTTTACACAGTAGCAAGAGGGAAATTACTATTCAAGAGCAAGAGACGCTCTAGGTCTAAAACTAAAATTGATTAATTAATTTTAATTAATGAATTAATATTTGAAAAACTGTATTAACATCAAGTGTCATCCACTACAAGTTTAAAAAAATGTATTTGAACTTGAGTGGATGAATAAAAAGTACTTTTATTAGCGATTGAAAATTTGAACAAGATATATATAGAGAGAGTGTGAACTAATAGTAGGAATTGAAAAGTCTACAGCAAAGAAAGATCAAAAGAATTTTCATTCCTTCATACTCAGCATCATTCCCTCATTTCTTCAATAATTTAGCATAAAAATGTAACCAAATTGAAATAAATTTTTATATTTTAAAAATTTGATTAATTTAAAATTATATGTTAAAATAAATTTATATTATTGGAATTTAAAACTTTAAATGTTTTAATTTATGCAACTTAATTTTTTTAATTAAAGCTTATTAAATACATTTATTTTCTAATTAACATTAAAATTTTAAAAATTAAAATTATTGTGGATATTTGAAGAAAGTAAATTTAAAATTCAATAATATACTTATTTCAATTTATTCATTTATTTATTTTGTTAAAATCTCTTTAAATCCTGTGTTATATATGTAATTCAGATTTTAAAACATACCAAATTGCGTAGAAGTAAAAAAAAAAACTTATAATAAAAAGATTCCTATATATGTCAACAGATGGCGAAACTGATGCTTTCGTCAAACCGGCAATTGAGTTCCCAAACCGTCAGTCTTTCAGAATATGCAGTCGGGAATCCTTGGACACATTTTCTCCATAGTCCCATAGTCTCATAGTCCAATAGTCTCCATAGGTTAACATTGAGGTGAACGAATCCAACAGGTTAGTACACAACAGCCTTAAGTGAGAGGTAACTTAATTTAAGCTATAATTTAAATCTGAAAGAGAATGAAATTGAGATTTAATTTAAATTAATGGCTCTAAATGCTATGGATAACTTACAAAATGTTTCAGTGAAATTGAAATACATTAATAATTCAATAATCTAAATTTCTTCACCATCCATTCTAATTGAGAGGAAATCGATAAACTTATTTGGTTATCTATGTTTTATATAGTTTATCACCTCTCAAAACAAATATTTGTAAAAAAAGTAAAAATGACTATATATCCGACCTTTCCTTCAGGTTGCTTCAACCTATCCTTGATTGAAAATAAATGCACATGAGTTGCACAGCACGAGTGGTAATATTGTCCAAAGAGAAGTAAGGTGTATTGATGTAAAAAGGAATATAAGGAATAAAGGAGAAGGTATATTATTTTAGAGAATAGAAATTCATTCATATCCTCATAAGGGAAGTGAAGGTTCAAAATATACTCCATTACAAATTAAAATGTCGTTTAAAAGATGTCACGCAATAGAAAAAAATACGATGAGGCAAGAAAATTGAAAGGAAATAGAATAGAAAATAATCGAAGTAGAAAAGAAACAAGTCACTATGGATCAAGAAATAGTCAAATTCTTTTTTTACCCGGCAAACAGTCAAAACAAACAAAATTATTTTTAATCCACTCTTATTTGTGAAATATTACAAAACAGACACCTTATTTCTCAAAATCAGGACTTATTCCAGATTTATTTCGATTTAAACTTATTTCAATTACATTTAATATCGTGACAGAAATTTTATTTTACAAAATTTAAATCTTTATAGTGACACTTGGGATAAAACTGACCAGTGAGAGACCAGGTGTGTAGAGGTATGGATCAAATCGAAGGGGAATATAACAAGCTTCATCCCTGTCTAGAAAAGGAATTTGTTCTAATCTCATAGGGAGGGGGCGATCGGGAGAGGGAGAAATAACTGCCAATGTAAAGAAACTTTCTTCTAGAGAGTTTCTTCAATAGAAAAGAACTCCATAAAAAACTTCGTAGTTGAAATTTTTCGTGACGGAGAGGTCGTTGTACTCCCCTTAAGTATTTTTTCACTAAACTATATAAAAGTTTCACGTTTCAGTTCGGTTACGCAGCAACGCTGTGTCATCACTTTTCAACTGTTCTCGTAATCAAATTACCATACCTTTTTCTCCTGAATATTTCTCATGAAAAAGCCTCGTCCCATGATGTCTGATTGTGCGATGGAAATTTCTTTATGAAAAATTGTTTTTTTTTTTAGATATGATACCCTTTCTAAGCAATCTAAGAATTGCAAGCATTGCATTGTATTTCCGTCTCTTAGAAATTCCAAAGTAAACATCCTTTTCTATCCATTCGATGGCAATAGATGCGGCACGTAACACAAATATTTGTGCCTATCTACTCTTTTTACATATTTTAAAACTATCGAACGAACAGTGAGTCTAGAGGTCGTTTACACTGAGTAATGCTTTAGTTCTGCCATGAGTCAGGGAGACATAAACCATAATCGTAACGATGATTTGAAACTATTATGTGGAATTAAAACATGTAATAAAATAGATGATCGTATAGTGGCACTTTTTAAAATTGTTAATTGGAGAAAACACATTATTACACATGTCTGAGATAATTAGAAAAGCAAACTCAATTTAAATAAATAATATTAGCATTTAATATCTCTTCTTCTTATTTAAAATTAATTTTATCGTTAGTTACAATTTGCACAGAAACGACATAATAATTATCTACATACATTAAGAAAGTATTTGAACGCATAATAAAACCTAGCTGCATATATTAATTATTCGGTGCTCTCGCCTGATAAAATATATTACAAATTATTATTACTTACCACCACCCTTATTACAGACTGAGGATTGTTACTCATTTTTCTACTAAACTTGGTCCAAAAGCAGACCAAAAATTCAGATACTCAGCATAAAAAATGACTACTAGGGCTGAAGAGCGGACAACCTCGAGCAATATCTTAGTCGCGGCTTTTTTTTCAACTGCTCAAAAAACCGTTAAAACTTCCCAGCACCGAAAACGCAGATTGTCAGAAAATGTTCTAGAACAATTAACACCGTTCAGCTATATGATTGGTTAAAAGATTGTTGCTGAGACGCTGCTATGGAGGAACTATGTCCCCTTAATGACCGAGAGGGTGACAAGAAATTCTCCCTTCGTGTGCAAATGACCTTGTGTACTATACGTACTGTTACAGATCACACTTAATTGCCTACGGGAGGCACATTCCCTTCTTCCAGGAAAACCGGTACTAAAAACCACAGGAATGATTTTCAGCACATAGACAATTTAAGATTTACAAAATAAAATAAATACACTTATAAATGTACATGGAACCGAATTAATGCTGTTTCGAAATTATGAAATCAGAAAATAATATTGTTTTAGAGTTAAAACAGTATAATAATCAAAATAATTGCAAAATTCGAGTTCCATGTCACAGAAACATATACGTATAACTTATAAATTTATTTTTTATACTCGTTCAACATGTATGTAATTTTTGCATGAGGTAAACGTTATTTATTTGCATATCATTTATATTTGTTATTCATAGTTATTGTTAGTCAGAAAAATATTATTTATATGTTGGAACCCAGGAGGAACATGCAAACCTGTGACTACCGAATTTTTTGGACCATGAGACGCACCTTATTACATAAAAAAATCGACTTAAAATTGGGGTGCGTCTGATAGTCCGAAGGTAACATTAAAATAAAATTAATATTTAAATATATGTACTAAGTATATTTATTAAATATATTTTATATATTTTATAAATATTATTTATTATATAATTCTTTTTTATCTTTATTAAGCATAATATTTAAAACATCTTTATATAACTAACAAAACACAAAATGTTCTTTTCTAAAAATCCTCCCATAAATTTTAGGTGCGCTCCCATAAATTTAACGTCCGGTGCGTCTTATGGTCCGAAAAATACGGTAATATGTAAATAATATTTTTGTATAATCACTAAAAAAACTTTTAAAAATAATCTTTTGGATAGCATGTGGAAATCAGCAATTAAAACAGCCTGTTATACTTGTTTATATTAACCAGGAGCGTGTTAACTGTTCTCCACAGCAACCTATTTTCTTTGTGTAAAAAATCATTCAACTTCAGTGAAATTTTTTAAATTTCTTTTGATTTTCTTTTAAAATTAAGGAAATGTTAACAAAAAATAGAAAAGAAATAACCAAAGTTTGACATACTACATAGCTGGCCATTAAAATGCGTCAAATTCCCATGAAAGGAAAAAGATGCTGGGATACGAAAATGATTCGCATTTAAGCGCAATCGAACGACGCAGGAGGAAGAAACGGCCTCTCAAACTCTGTATAAAAGGGAACTTACGCAGCGGGTTTCTCATTAGGAAATCGCATTTGAATGTTGTTTGTTTGTGAGAAGATCATGTTATGTCTCGTATAAGAAGGAGAAACGGCTACCAGCACTTGTCGGAATTCGATACCGGCAAGATAGTGGCCTACCGAGAGTGCGGATTATCGTTCCGCGATATTGCTACTCTCATTAGTCAGAATCCAACGACTGTCATGCGAATATGGAATCGATGGGTTCAGGAGGGTCATGATGAACGCCATGCAGGATCGCAACGACCTCCTGCCACTAACGCCCGAGTATCAACACGGACAGTGCGACGACGTCTGGAGCAGCACGGACTATCTGCACGGCGACCATTATTGTGGCTTCTCTTGACACTGTAGCAGAGAGACGCGCGGCGACGGTGGTCCGCTGAACGACAAAACTGAATACAGAAGTGACACCACAGCGGTTTCAGACGAGTCACGGTTCTGCGTGCAGTATCCAGCTAGACGTATCCGTGTCTGCAGGCACCGAGGAGAACGCACGTTGCCTGCTTGCATTCGATATCGTCATACGGGCCCTGGACCTGGTGTGATGGTATGAGCAGTCATTGGGTACACGACACGAACACCTTTTGGTCGCGTCGTCGGTAATCTGAACAGCCAGCGTTACATTTATCAGATCTTAAGGCCGGTGGCCGTGGCCTTCCAGGCATCTTCCAGACATCGGAGACGTCATCTTTCAACAAGATAACGCAAGACTGCATGTTTCCCGTCGTGTCTTGTCCTACCTGGACACAGAGGGTGTTCTCAGCCTCTCAGCAACCTACCTGGACACACGTGGGTTCTTGAAAGGCTGGGCCGCCACCGCTCTCCAGCCACTACGATTGATGAACTGGAGCATAGACTTGAAGCAGCATGAAATGACTTGCCCGTATCTGTCATCCAAGTCCAGTTCCACTCGATGCCTAACCGGGTTAGAGCCGATTTAGCTGCCAGAATCGGCATCTGTGTATACCCCCAAATTGCCTACAAATTTAATCATGTTTTCTTCCTACTATACTGTATACGTAGAATTAGTTAAGTTTAGTTATTAGCTTTCCTTCCTGGTGTTTCGAGTTTCATGGCCAGCAGTGTATCTAAAAAATCAACGAACTGTATATTTTTGGTATATATTTACATAGTACAATAAGAATTTTTTTGAAAATGTCTTGCTTACCCTCTGTGCTTGTTATTGACAAAGGGCCAAAAACTTCATGTCTGAATATTTTTTACCCAAAGTGTGGCGTATGTGTAGACAATCCGACTCCAATATATAAAAAATTATATATTTATTCTTACAAGCAAAATAGGTAATAAAACTACATGAGCTCAAGAATGTTGGAAAAATAACAAGTTGAATGAGCCACTCGAAAGAGTAAATGTAGTAAATTTCGTACGATATATCTATATCTAATTTTAGAGTCCTTACGCACATTCAGTACGCGGTGGGACGTAATTCTGCTGGCGAGAAATTTGCATGATGTGACGTAGTTTTGCAGACGAGAATTTGCGTATGTGGCGGATTTCTACGAGGATGGTATTCAAAAGCTGGTTGTACGATACGATAAGTGCCTTAATATTGGTGCGAATTATGTAGAAAAGTAGATTAAAGAATAGGCTTTCATGTAAAAATAAAATTGTTTAAAAAAGTCTACTAGTTTTATTTTTATTTCAAAACGGTACTTACTTAAAAAACACGCCTCGTATAAAAAAAATTAAAAATGACTATTGATCATGAATAATTGTTTTCAACAAAGACACTCGTATTTACTTAGACACTCGTATATCTAATAGAGTGGTCTAGTGGGTCTATCTGGTAGGGTTCCTTGTCAACTCAATCTCTTGCAATGAGAGGGAAGAGTACAGGAGGGGGAAGACACACACTTGGGTCAGATCCGACCCGCACCGTACCGTTAGATGGTTAAGTCCCTTGTTTAAAAGTATTGGACAGATCGTGGTCTAACGGCCTAGTAGACAAAAAATAATATTTTATGTTAAACCATAAAGCTCTCAGTTTCTTGATCCAATTAAATAAGTCCATATTATCAAATAATTCTACTGATAAATGTAAAAAGAACGTTATTGTCCTCTGGGATCAACAGCTCTTGTCCAATTTATTCAAGAATATTTTTAAATCATATATATAAAAGTTCTGTTCGTAGATACACAAAATTTCCGCATACAATTTTTGTTTCTTTTTTAATATTTCATTCAGCACACATTCCATTCGATGTCATTCGATTGTATTCCCTCAAGAGTTATCGATTTCACTTTTTTCGCTTTCTCAGATAAAATCTAAAGCAAAGCTTTGATAAAATATTAGCTTCTGGGTCGTATTGCTCCCTCATGGGATAAGGAAAGGGAATTGTCCTGCATAGAATTAATTTAAAATCCCAGATTAAGTTTAAAAGGTAATTCTCAACGGCTGTTAGAAGCATAGAACTTTTATATCATTGATGAAAATACCTAAAATATTCCTTAAAATAATTCTTTTAGGAAAATTAAGAAATTTTTTTAATATTTTGTTCTACATTTCGAACATTTAATGTATCTGCCTACAGAGCACTTTTATATAAAAATATACAGTATTGATTAGATACACATATTTTAACTTCAAATATGATATAAAATCATGAATACAAGTATAATTTGGTAAACATTTCAAAACATTTTAAAATATACGGAATTTTTATAAAATTTTAATACGATTTAGTGCTTACGCCAGAGGCCCTATACTCAATTCAAACAAATATGTTTTGACTTCCTTTATACTATATACTACTGTAACTCTTATCTGTGTTCTGAAATGAAAGTTTTACAATATCCCCAAAAATCACTGAAATATAGCAAAAAAGTAAAAAAAAATCATGATCTATATATATAAAACAGTTCCGTAACTGACTGACTGACTGACTCACTGACATACAACGCACAGACCAAACCGCTGGACCTAGAGGGCTGAAATTTTGCATGGCGATTCTTCTTATAGTGTAGGGGAGCACTAAGAAAGATTTTAAAAAAATTCTTCTTAGATTTTTTAAAATTAAATTTTTAAGCTGTTTTAGTAACTTTTTTTAAGTTTTCATTTAAAATATTAATTTGAGGGTTATAAAATTTATATCAAGAGAAAGATCATACAAATTCCTTTAAAATGAGATCTTTTTCGAATCTTTACCTCCATTTTCAAAGTTTGGGTGAATTTCTAAAGATTAATTTTTAGAATTTAATTTATTAAATGCTGATCACGTGATTTCTTTTTCTGGTACTTTAAATAAATTTATCGTCACATGCATAACAACTAAATAGACAAAAAAAAATTTCTTGCTAATGCGACAGACTATTGGACATTATCCAAAAAAATATTAAAATACAATAAAATATATTATGTTCTTCAAACTCTACTATATTAACTGTACTATATTCTTTAGTATGTTCCATTATATTTAATCTGAATATTTTCTTCTACATTATTTTGTCTATAAAGATAACCGTCACGATTTTTTTAGAAATATATTTTTTTTGTTTTTTTACATCAATTCTATACATTGATCGTCGTATTTATTATAAGTATGTATATTTTTGGGGGGAGAAGGGCATTAATTGCATACATTGACCGTTGTATTTAATTTGAATGTACTCCGCAGCAAAGTGCGGGTTTTCAGCTTGTTTTTTTAAAAAAATTATCTTTTTGTAAGTACTGGTACCTGTAGAATGATTCAATTAACACATATATCTTAGCTTTTAAGTCAAAACATAGTTAGTAGTAATATATGTAAAACACTACTGCAAAATTTCATTGAAATATATTGCAAACTTTTTAAATTATTATCCTTCTCTTTTACACAAGTAACTGAAAATTGAAGCTTTCTAAAAAGTGCATTTAAAGCTGCAACTTCCGGTCTTTTAATACCATTTTCCGTCTGTTAAATCGTCCATAAATTCTCATGTCAGATTTATTTTCATGTTTCCTACTGTACTAAAATGCATGTCTACCTTAAGTGCTTTCCGACATATCTACAGTATTCTTACATTTGTTATAACATAATTACCAAACTTTTTCTCGTGATCTGTATTTACATACCCGCTAAACAGAATGAGCTCTGAATAAGTAATAGTAACTTAGCCTCAAAACCTTTCCTTGATGAAGGAACTAAGGAAAAAAAATTATCAGATCAACTGCAATCTAATAATTACTGGTTTCGTCTTGTTTTTCGACAGTTTGAAGTGGAAGAGTTAAAATAGCTCTCTCTCGTTACAAATGGAAGGAATAAGAGCATCACGTAATTCGAAGTTTTATTGACTTAGTCTTTTTAACACTCATTTTCGAGTATTAAATGACTCAAGAGACAGCAAGTAATCAGCTACTCTAAAACTTTCAGTTCCATGGAGATTCGAATGGCAAAAGAAACAGAGATGTATTTTTCCTCTGTATTTTATCTATATAAAGTAAATACTCTGTTGTATAAAATTGTGCGGACCGAGTAAAAGAGTGTTGCATAAAGTGTTAATGCTATGTACGGAGTCTAAAATCCTACATTTTATATTTATTTAGAGTACCTTTAATATTGCTTCAGGTTTTAGAATATGTTTGCGATTGTATTTTGATGAATAAAGTTTTAGTGTGAAAAGTTTTGAGCACTGGGAGTACCTATTTTTTGGTCCATAAGACGATTGGTTGGTTTATTGAGTTTTAATGGCGCAAGGTCCAGAGAGGACAAGCTGCGCCAAGGTCCATAAGGCGAACCTTTTAACATTAAAAGAGGGATCTTGGGGTGCCTTGTGTAGATGACAGATCTGTACTGTTTCTCCGGCATCCTCGGGTCCTGCATGATTGAAAAATGTCACCGAACTTGGGAAATTAACCCTCAGCTGCGTGTTCAGGTATTGCTCCGTAGCATCCGGTCGTCAGTTTGAGCAAGGCGTATAAGTGAAAGCTGTGGTCGCTGTAATTTCCGAATACTTAACATTAAAAGAGGGGCCCTCACTATGCTACCAATTTGTGAGATAATTTTGGCTGTTGAAACGAAAAACGACTTGCTCCGCTAAAGTATTTAAGGGTCGTTAATTTATTTTGAAGGAAGTTAGTGTGATAGCATAAGGTTACCGGCACCTCCTCGTGGTGGGCCCTGGTGGTTGGTCAGTTGACCACCTGCTAACGCCGGATGCTGCGGAGAAGAGAGTTATTATTATTTTGTCATTATGGAGAAAAAAAGAGTGAGTCCAGAGGAAGCTTGCGATGAATTTCCTGAGATCGTAAATGGAAAATATAAGAAATTAAATGATATAATTTGTGCTTCGAGATGGAATCCAGATGTTAAGAGCGAGTTAAGTCACAATATATTAGCAATTTTGGATGTAGTTAAAGATCAACAGAAGTTGATCATGTACCTTATAGGTCAAAACAGGGTACTTGAAAAGGTAAATCAGTCAGTTATGCTGACGTGGATAAGAAGCCACCTATGGACAAAACGCCAAAATGAAAAAGTAAAGGAACAAGGGAGTATGTAGCCAGAATTCTGCCTAAGGCAGAGCAAACTTCCAACACTACGAAAGAGCAACTGAAGGAGCTAATTAAACCAGATGAGTTGAAGATAGGCATTAAAGCCTACAGATGAATAGATAGAGGAGGAGTGGTTATTGGGGCTGATAAAGAGGAAGATTTAGATACATTGATCAAGGAGTTTAGAATTATAGATGAACTGGAAAATAATTATAAAATTGAAAAACCAAGGAGACGACGTCCTCACTTTATCAATTTTGGAGTCCAGGAAGACTATGAAAAGGATGAATTCAGGAGAAAGTTGTTTGCTCAGAATGAGGAATTTAAGGAGAGCGAGGTGAATGTTGTTACGAAATATAAAGCGAAGGTTGGAGATAATTGGATTATTACCATTTGTGGAGAGGCTTATAGGAAAGTAGAAAGACTTAGAAAGGTGAAGATCGATTGGGAAATGTTTAACATGAAGGTATATCTCAGACCAGTCATTTCTTATAGTTGTTGGAGCTATGTTCATATAGCCAAAGTCTGCCAATACAATAAAACTTACAAGAGGTGTAGGAAGAGACATGAAAATATGCAGGATTGTAAAGTTGTTCCTGAATGCGTGAACTGTTATCATTTTTATGATAAGGACGATACATTTGATAAGGAAAAGCTACGAGAAGTAGCAAATCATCTACCTACGGACAAATGCTGTTCGAGGTACGCTCACGAGGTAAAGAAGATCGTCAGTAGGACTGATTATAGGACGTTAAGTGAAAGACGTTAACACTTTTTGGGTGTCTTTTTGTAATCCTTGTCAAGCGTTGGACATAAGGAAGTTTTGTGTTACAGTTTCGTATTTTTATGAATTTGTGTTAAGCGTTGAATTTATAAACTTGTTATGTTATTGTTGAAGTTATGTTTGGCCTAATATAAAGTTATACATTTTTTATTTTGTCGGTACGACTGGTACGGACGCTTTTATAAGATTGCAATTGCTTTTAATAAAGCCTAAGGCTAGTGATGTAGATCGCAGTTTGGAGGCTGTCATTTTGGTAGGAAAATTGGGTTTTACTTTGAGTTTGTATGGATTGGCTTAGTTGGTGCTCTGGTTCGTAGGCCAAGTGCGAGCGGTGTCGTTAGCTGAACTTGGATTCGGATGAAGGTTGTTTAACTTCTGCTTGTCCTGCGAATCCTGTCGGGTCGGTGGGATTGCTGTGACGGGATCAGTTATCAGATTTGAGTGTGGCTGATATCCGAAAGGGGGGGCGGAGGTGATAAAGACGTAACATTAAAAGATCTACTTACAATTGGAGTGCGTCTTATGATCCAAAGGTAACATTAAAATAGCATCTTTATACTGCATCGAAGTTATTAGCAATGTTCAGTGACTGGCACAACATGTTAATAAAATTAGCTCACCGAGAGTGAAGATGAACCGAATATTTATAGTACGAATTATTGTAAAGACAAATAAAAATTAAGTAAGAAATTGAAAATATCTATATATACCTAACAAAATACAAAATATTCTTTTCTAAAAATCCTTCCTTAAATTTGAGGTGCGTCTTATTGTCCGGTGCATCTTATGGTCCCAAAAATTCGATACTTAGATCATATCAGAAAGTTGCGTGTTCAAATCACATCCGGGTCACCACTTGTGGTTCGGAAGAAGGCCGATGGTACCTACTGATTTGCAGGACCTCTATTGCCACACTCCGTCTGATTCCATTAACGGAAGGCGTCTACTGAAAGCGGCGCTTGGATGTGAACAAATAGACGCGAGGTTCAAATCTTAACAACCTTTAATTACCTTGAATCATTTAAAACCTTAGACCTTAGCAAACTAAAAACAATCCCTACTCCGTAGTAAAACGCTTGAACAACACTTGTTGCTGGAAAATAGCTCCATCAATGCATTCGAAAAAGAAAAGAGGGGGAGAAAATGAGGTTCTATTTATTCATTCCCCAACTCGCTGCCCCTGCGTATATCCCTCGCCACCGTCCATCATTTGCATATTCAAAAGTTCTCTTCTTCTCAGCTAAGTTGCCGCAGATACACAACTTCTAAAAATAAATAAAACAACGTTCACTTATTATACAGTTTTAATGGGAAAATTCATATGTGTTTTACCATGCTTTTATCGAGTCACTTTGTTGTTTATGTATGTGTTAGTACGGTACAAATCTTGCAATCAATTTTTAACTAATTTTCCGAATAGCTAGACATTTGAAACTTTTAGAATAGCTCAGAACACGATGACAATGCATTATTTTAATACTTTTAGCCATCTTTAAGCAGCATTGAATTCCTTTTCACTTAATTTTGTTTTATAGACTGGTACAGCCATCTATCGACCGGGACGGGAACGAAAATTTAAACTCAATTTAACTTATTGAAGTTATTTCTACCAAAACCTCATCAAAAAAAGAGATCGGGTCGGATCCGACCCGACCGCACCATCTATTTCGTCTCAAACCACCATACCGTTTGACGGTTAAAATTTGAAAGGGCAGGGCACACGTCAGGATGTAAAGCAGTCATATATTGTCCCGAATGACACAAGACGCAGTCGGGTGAATCAGTCAGACCAATCTGGAGAAAATGTGTCTGGATACAGTGGCCGGTAAAAAGTCTAAAACATGCGCCATTGTTCTTTACATAGAGTAGTCCAGGGCTTTTCTCTGGAGGATTCATTAGACTTTGATTTTAAAGCATTTTTGAAAGTCATTTTCATAAAAAGTTTGGAAGAATAGTATGTAAAGAGCCTGTTAGGTTTCTGCAAAATCTGTGCCCCCTTCTTGGCTAGACAATCCGCTATCTCATTTCCAGGTAAGCCACAATGTGAAGGGATTCACTGAAAGAAGATCCGGTGTATTAAGTTCCCCATCAGTGTTCTGCACTCTTGACTACGGTAGCATTTGTGGCCTCTATTGCATGTAGGACTGATCAACATATAATATCAATTCACTTATCTTGATATATAAACTCAACTAAATGGCTTAATAATTAGGTGCACGTTTAACGACATAAACGAACAACCGAATATAAGAATGCCTGAAAACTAAACAATATAGTTGTTATCTATATACACTCATGGACAAAAAAATTTGCTCACCAAGAAATAATTGCGGGATCGTAACGAAACTTGCAATGAAGGTACATGTCGGGGAGATATGCAAATGATTAGAAATGCAGCGTGATTGCGCATTACGTATAGACGGTAGAGGGCGTCGAACATCGTACTCTGTGGAGTATCAAACAGGTAACCAAAGCTTGTTTGAGTGTGCTGAATCATTTACAAAGGAAGAGCTGAGATAGACATGCCATTACGCCGTGTTCGAAGACAATATAAGCAGTTGTCGCAGTTTGAGAGGGGGAGAATCGTCGGGATGATGGAAGCTGGGTGGTCAGCTAGGCGAGTAGCTCGTCAATTAGGCCGCTCTGATTGTGTTGTGAGGAGGTGTTGGGACCAGTGGACCCGAGAGATGTCATGTACACGAAGACCAGGCTCAGGACGCCCTCGACAGACCAGTCGTCGAGAAGACCGCCACATCGTAAGAAATGCACGCGTACAGCCAACTGCTTCATCGGCCGCCATCCAGGCACAGGTAGCACCTGCACTCGGGGCCTTTGTCTCTTCTCGAACCATACGAAGGCGCCTGGCTGAAGGACAGTTGGTATCGCGGCGCCCATTACGTGTGCTGCCCTTGACGCCCACCCATCGACGCCTCCGTTTGGAGTTTTGCCGCGCACGAGGAAACTGGACTGCAGCGGAATGGAACCAGGTCGTCTTTAGCGACGAATCCGGATTCAATCTCGACAGTGATGACAATCGTGTTCGTGTGTGGAGAGCCCGTGGTGAACGCTTCAATCCTGCCTTTGCTGTACAGCGACACATCGCTCCCACAGCTGGTGTGATGGTATGGGGTGCCATTGCCTACAATACACGGTCACCCCTAGTATTGTTCCGTGGCACCATGACAGCCCAGCGGTATGTTCATGAAATCCTGCAACCACATGTGTTGCCACTCATGCAACGGATCCCAGGAGCCATTTTTCAACAACACAATGCTCGGCCTCATACGGCAAGGGTGTCACAAGACTGTCTTCGCACTGTTACTACCCTTCTTTTGCCTTTTTCTCTGAAATAAATTATCCTTTTTCTTTGATTTTCTTATCATTTACTTATACCAAAGTAGTCATTACGTATGTAAAATTTCGTTTCATTTTCACGACTCCTTCTTGGTGCGCTAATTTTTTTGTCCATGAGTGTATATAAAACAGTTCCGTAACTGACTGACTGATTGATTGACTGACATACACCGCACAGACCAAACCGCTGGACCTAAAGGGCTGAAATTTTGTATGGCGATTCTTCTTATAGTGTAGGGGTGCACTAAGAAACATTTAAAAAAATCTTCTTAGATTTTTTTAAATTAAATTTTTAAGCTGTTTTTGTAACTTTTTTTAAGTTTGCATTTAAAACAATAATTTGAGGGTTATGAAATTTATATCACGAGAAAGATCATAAGAATTCCTTTAAATTGAGATCTTTTTCGAATCTTTACCACCATTTTCTGAATTTTTGGTGAATTTTTAAAGATTAATTTTTAGAATTTAATTTATTAAATGCTGATCACGTGATTTCTTTTTCTGGCACTTTAAATATATTTATCGTCACGTGCATAAAAACCAAATAGACAAATTTTTTTCTTGATAATACGGCAGATGATTGGACATTATCGGAAAAAATATTAAAATACAGTAAAAGAAATGTTCCTCAAAATGTACTATTCGTTAGTATGCCCTTTTAGACTTAATTTGAATAATTTCTTCTACATTATTTTGTCTATAAAAATATCCCTTACGATTTTATATATATATATATATATATATATATATATATATATATATATATATATATATATATATGTAATGATTAAGGTGGCGATGCACTTCAGGCCGGTGAACTCGTGATATTTTCGGTTGTTAGTCGTGACGGAGCACAAGGCAATAGAAGTGGTCGTCGAGTGTAGGCAGGCCACATCCAGAACGGCGAGGAGTCAGCCACATTTTCAATATGATTTTATTTGGAAACTTCACGGTGTCGAAAAACACTATATACAACTGGGATGAAGACATTTGGATGAGTTTGAAGCTTTCACAATAGAATGAGGCCATATTAAGTCCAGAACTTGTTGGATCATCCCAAGACAAAGGGGACACAGCGCGTTAAAATTACATCTTGACAGTACCGTGGCAGAACACAAAGAGCACGGTGCACTCTTAGGAGACGCCAGAGTTTTTAGGCGGCCTGAACTTCTATTGGTTAAAAGGCTGACACGTGATTAAGTCGCGTCAGATGAGGTGATGGCTCGCGATGCCCGTTATATAATGCTTATATAATGCTTTCGCACGTGCAGCCGCTTTAGGGGAAAAGATAAATTTATGTTGGTCGATTATAGGTCGCAATCCAAAGTTAAGGGAACGGTATTCTGTTGCACAAAGATAAAGGAATTTGGAAAAAGCATGTTAGGGGTGTTTAAAAGGATTAAAATTTGTTTCAATTTCCCCCCCCTCCGGAAAAGACTTGCGTGAGGGGCCGGCTCCCTCAGCAAGACCCTCCATCAGGCGAGAACCGCGTAGACAAAAAATAATTTTGATAAAAATTTTGAATAGTAATTCGGAATAAAATTTTGACTCGGGGGTTGACAAATTTAAATTTTGGTTACTATCACCTTTGTGTGTCTGCCCAGATCATGAAACATATAAATAGCATAAACTAGTACTAAACAAAAATTAAAAAAAAATATCAATGCACTTAAATCACAGTTTGGATTGAGTATGGCACTTTTCAAAATCGTTACAACACAAAAATATAGGAACATTAAATGTTGATATGATTAATATACTATAATACTTTCAACCTTCGTATAGTCCTTTCTATACCATTGGCAAGTGAAGGTTTATCATTAGAACATATTAAATAAGTAATAATTCACAAAATAAAATATGAAGATTTAAAATACACAACTGTTTTCTTATGCTGATCATGGTAACACTACAATATTCAATAAAATTTTAATATGACATGGAATGTAAAAATGCAAAAATTTCTTACTAATAACACAATATATCACATTTGGTTGTTTTTGTAAAGGTGTTAGTGTTTGTGTGTGTGTATCCCTCAACTGCCTTAGGTTCAAATTCTTTCATAACTCTACTACTAAGGAGTGAGGGGGTGTGTTGTTGTTTGCGTGACAGCGTAAGTGGCCGTACAGTGGACCAACCGTTATTCTCCCATAGGACATGACAGCCGAAACAACATCTTGCTTGGGACAAAGATGGGAAATAGGAAAGGTGGACAATTGTCATGCCTATGGAAGTATGAGTAGGAATTGGGAGGGCAAAAGGAGCGGTCATCCCAAGACCTGTCTTTAGTCATTATTTTCTAGTTTTATTTCTCAGCACTTCAAGTGACTGAAATAGGTGAAGCAAAAAAAATTAAAAAGAATTCTAAACAGATGGGATGACTTCCAACGCGCGATTAGAGGTGGGTGATAGGATAGCGTATTCGAGAAGGAGAGAATGTACTGCAAGATGAAAGAATTAGAGGTGTCATTTTCAGTAGTTTCACCCATGAGATCCAGAAGCTCACACATAATAGTTTTTCTACGAGGAAAGTTAAAAGATTTTTTTTTTCTTTACAATTTATTTCATTTATGTGGACAACACGCAAAATTTAAAACCAAAAAGGAAAAGGATCTCAGGGGTCATGAAGTTTGTCATTATTCAGGTATGATTAAATTCTGTCAGGTGGATTATCTATTTTTACCATAGTTTTTTAATTTTGGGGTTTCTAGTTCAATGTAAAAGAATAAGTTATTTAGATTGGATTTATTTACTGTTGTTGTATTAGGAGCATATTAGTAATTTATAGTCTGTCCAAATATGGGTTTAGGCTTCATGATGCATTTTAAAAAGGTCAGGTGAATGATAATATCTTAGTTTAGAAGCATGTACAATTTCAGTTGCTCGACCAGCTTGGTAATTGGGTTTATCTATTTCATAATTTACGTCTGAATATTGTCTAAGGATTGTGAAAGGGCCAGAAAAAGGTTGACTTAATTTACGTGTATTTGGATAGTTGAATTCCTCATAAATTACTTGATCACCAGGTTTAAATTTTGATGCCAAAAAACGAGCGTCATATCTAATTTTATTTTTGTTATGGTAATTAATAGTTCTTTCTTTTGCCAAAAGACGAGCCTGATCCACAGGAGGATAATAATTATTGTGATCAATTGGTGGCGGGTAAGGCAGGGTGCCAAAAAGCAAATAGACAGGGGAGATTTTGGTCACAGAGTGGGGCGTATTATTGTATTCATTAACAACTTGTTCTAATAATTTGGTCCAGGGTACTTTAGTGGAAGAAGTATTAACTTTACACTTTAAACGAGTTACAATAGACTGGTTTACACGCTCAACCTTGCCATTCGTCTGTGGATGGTGGGCCGAAGTCAAAAGTTGTCTCACGCCATTATGCTCCAAAAACCGTCTAAATTTGGAAGAAGTAAAAGCAGCATTACGATCTGTTAATAATTTTTCAGGGACATGTACTTGGAAAAGTTGTTTCAGACAGTTTGCATAAGTTTCTGTAGTAACGCTTTTAGAGGGGAAAGCCCAAATGTATCTAGTGGCATGGTCAATAATTATATGAAGGTATTTTTTTGTAGAGTTATAATAATTAAATCCACCAACAGTATCTAATGATAGGCACTCAAAAGGTTTCTCAGTAGGGGGAACTTCCTGCATTAATCCATAACGTTTCTGTCTGGGTTTCTTGTTAAGTTGACAGGTGTGACAATGTTTAACATAGTTAGAAATATCATTAGTTATAAATGGCCAATAATACTGAGGAGAAATTAAGTTAATCATTTTTTGAATTCCAGGGTGTCCAAATTCTTCATGAGTTTTTTGTAAAACTTTTAACCTTAATGACATAGGAACAACAATTTTGTTAATACCATTCTTCTTATACACTATTACATCATTGATTTCTGAAAATTTATTATGTGAAACATTATCCATCTTTTGATAATGCTTAATTTCATTTAAGTCCAATAAGTGCACATGGTGTTGGAGATGCTGAGACACGGGGTGCCTGGATAACATGTCAGCTTCATAATTGGTTGAACCCTTTTGATATTTTACTTCATACTCAAACATGCTCAACTTTAACGACCATCTGAAAAATCTACCCCTTGGGTTTTTCACATTCTTCAGCCAAACTAGGGGAGCATGATCAGTATGAACAGTGAATTTGGTCCCGTGTAAATAGTGATAAAATTTGTCAAAACTATCCACAATAGTCAAACATTCCAATTCCGTGATGGGATAATTTTTTTCACAATCTCTTAAAGTTCTAGAAAAATACGCGACAGGGTGTAAGTTATTACAAGCATCCGACTGTTTCAGCACAGCTCCAATAGCATATTGAGAAGCATCTACAAACAAATGACACTCTAAATTTGGATTATACAACTGTAAAATTGGTTTTGACACAAGAAAATTTTTTAACTTTTCAAATGATTCTTGACAGTTATGATCCCAAACCCACTTTATGTCCTTCTTTAATAGTCTATTTAATGGCAATCTTATTTGTGCATATTTTGGAATGAACTTATGATAAACATTTACTGAACCCAAAAAACTTTGTAATTCTTTAATGTTGGAAGGGGGTTTCAATTTTTCAATACTTTCAATGTTTACATTATCTGGAGTAATTCTGCCATTCTCAATTTCATATCCTAGAAATTTAATGTTACGTTGCATGAATTTACATATAGATTGCTTAAGTTTAATAGATTCTTGCTGAAAAACTTCAAAAATTCGTTTTAACTGATTAATGTGTTCTGTTTCTGAGGATGAGTAAACTATGATATCATCAAAGTAATGGCACGCAAAATCAATTCTATGTTTGTCCAAAATTCGTCTAATTGTCCTATTAAATATAGCTGGGGCATTCTTTAGTCCAAAAGGGAGGCGTAACCATTCAAACAGGCCAAAACTGGTGGCAAAAGCAAGTTTTTCAGTGTCTTTAGGGTGAACAGGTATATGCCAGTATCCTGAGGTCAAATCAAGGGTGGAAAAAATTTTGGCATTACTTAATTTATCTAGCAAACAATCAATTCTGGGGAGAGGTTCAGCATCTGTCTTAGTAATAGCATTTAATTTACGAAAATCAATACAGAGTCTAGTCTTTTTGCCTTCGTCCCTCTTCAGGGCAAGCGTTATTGGTGCTGAGTACGCAGAGTAGCTTTCTTTTATTATTCCTGCTTCCAATAATTTCCCTACTTGTTTCCTGATTTCTAACTCTTCAATTTGGGAAGTACGGTATGGTCTTTGGCTAACAGGGAGTTCTGAGGTTAACATGATTCTTTGAGGTTCTATTCTAATTGTACCAATGTCATACTTGTCTTTAGAAAAAATGTGGTTGAATTTCTGTAGTAGTGAATTTAGCATAGGATTCTCATTAATGATAGTCTGTGGTGTTTCATCCGATTCCACAGAGATCTTTGGAAACTCACTAAACTCAGTACTAATTTCATGATACATTTGTTTGGTTTGGTTGTCGAAGGTTTTGATTTCTCGGTTTACAGAATTATTTATATTTATATTACAATTGTGTTGGGGATAAGTCATTGGAGGAAACTTGGTCTGACTTGATTCGGGTTCACTAACTTTGTTAATGTGAAGCGAGATTCTGCACTTAGGTAAATTCTGTTGCAATTTTATCCTCTTTTGCAGTTGGCATACTTCACGTCTCTCACAGTCAATTGTTAATTTAAAAAGCCCACATTCGGGCAATCCTAGGATTAAATATGGTAAATTTGAGTCCAAAATATAAAATTCAGTTGTCTTAATCAGTTCTCCAATCTTCAATTCTATAGTGCACTTCTCTTCTAACTTTATGGTACCATCTGTTTGTCTAACATGAATTGGGAATTTAGTCTTAGTAGGTAAAAAACCATATTGGTTCACAAAATGTCGGGGAAGGAGCGAGATAGAGGATCCTGTGTCTAAAACGCATGAAATGGAATTCCTAGTTAAGTTTCTTGCTTTATTTTGAAAGTATCCGGATACAATTAATTGTCAATATTGCGGTTGGAGTTCTTCTGATTCAGGGGAGTCTCGTTCAGGAGTGTTTCTTGGGTTGTTTTGTCTAAACTGGCACGTTTGTGTCCAATGGAATGCATTTATTATACCCCGCCTCTCACAGATTCTGCAGGGAGTAGGTGGTAGTTGACTCGAATTATAATAGGTATAGTGGCCAGGGGGCCTAGGTCTCATATTCATATTTGGGTTTGGCATAAATGTTGGGTCGGAACTCCTAGGAGCATAATTGGGTCTCCAGGGCTGAAAAGGGGCTCTAAATCTGGTATTCTCTTGTTCTGGTCTATGCATGCGAAAAGGAACTGGTCTCTGAAACTCTGGTCTTTTATTTTTCTCACTGTCTTCCTCTCTCTGTACCTGGGTCAATTTGGTGGCAATCTGCAACCAATCCAAAAAGTTCTGGGGTGTATTTATTATTAGCAACTGACGCATGTTGATGGGCAACCCATCAGTAAGTCCCTCTAAAATTAATTTTGTATTAAGGCCCAAGGCCTTGCCAAGACGAACCTTTTTATGGAAATAGTCTGTGATCTGGTCTGTTGTTTTGAATTTTAAGTTAGAAAATTCACTGAAACTTGTCGAAGTGGGATCAAAAAATTCCTCACTCAGAGTATCTTTTAACTCTTTCCAGGTGTTAATGTCCAAACAGTGGTTGACAAAAGTGGTGAGGGCATTGCCTCTCAAAAACCTGCTCACATTTCGAAGTTTCCACTCATCAGTTTTTTCAGTTTCTACACATTGTTTTTCAAAATAATGGAACCACTGAGAGAGTCTCATCCCCGACTCGGGGTCAAAAGGGACAAAATTTGTATGGTTAGAATTAAAATCTGGTTCATTGCTATTCCCTCCATTTTCATTACTTTCGGTTTTCACCACTGTTTTGGTTGTATCTTTTGATGTCATTTTTACTGCTTTAGGCTACTGTTTAACTCAAATCAACACAAAATCATAAAAATATTAAACATTTCATAAACAGTCATACCTCATATGAATGAAATTTCCTTATGAATATTATTACCACCATATACTTTTCCAATTTGAAAGTAAATCATGACAGGAAAAATATTTAAAAACACTTCAAAAATCTTAATACTTTTTCAATAGAGTACACACCACTATAATTTTTCTTTCAGATTTAAAAACAACTAATTTTCTCAAAATTTTAACCAATACACTGAAAATACTCTTTATCAAAAGAAACTCTACCAATATAACTCATAATTTCAACAATAGTTTACTCGCTATAATGAAAAATATTCTAATATGCTTTATAATTAAAAATACTTCAAAATAAATTTTTCATCAAAATACTACTATAAATATTAAATATAATTGTAAGTTAAAATAGTTTAATTAAATTTAATTTTAGATCTTTCAGGAAAAATTAAACAGTAGAAATGATCACCACATCAGCAATATTTGGTTGGCTTGGATCCGATATTCTGAACAACGCTTGATTTTCATCGAGATGACTTGTTATTGATACGTAGACAGCATTACTCTCACACATGAAAATGAGAGCAACATTTTTGTTTCACTGAGGTCGAACGCAATACAACACACAACAACCTTTGACACAGTCTGGAACACTTCACAAAACACATGTGTAGACGCGAAAAAAAAATTTCGCTTTTGGTGACTCGAAAATCACCATAACACCGATGACTTTCAATTTTGTCGGAAACACAGCAGCACTAATCTCGCATAGAGACGAAAAATCGTTGAAAAAGTTTCTTCTTCTTCTGGGGTCACACACTTGAGCTTCAAAAACACAGATGACACTACACTGACGCGGAATTTTCACGAACGACGCACACATTGAAAATCCATTGGCTTAACGGCGCAGAATAACTCTCTGCTGCCGACTTTAATATATGTAATGATTAAGGTGGCGATGCACTTCAGGCCGGTGAACTCGTGATATTTTCGGTTGTTAGTCGTGACGGAGCACAAGGCAATAGAAGTGGTCGTCGAGTGTAGGCAGGCCACATCCAGAACGGCGAGGAGTCAGCCACATTTTCAATATGATTTTATTTGGAAACTTCACGGTGTCGAAAAACACTATATACAACTGGGATGAAGACATTTGGATGAGTTTGAAGCTTTCACAATAGAATGAGGCCATATTAAGTCCAGAACTTGTTGGATCATCCCAAGACAAAGGGGACACAGCGCGTTAAAATTACATCTTGACAGTACCGTGGCAGAACACAAAGAGCACGGGGCACTCTTAGGAGACGCCAGAGTTTTTAGGCGGCCTGAACTTCTATTGGTTAAAAGGCTGACACGTGATTAAGTCGCGTCAGATGAGGTGATGGCTCGCGATGCCCGTTATATAATGCTTATATAATGCTTTCGCACGTGCAGCCGCTTTAGGGGAAAAGATAAATTTATGTTGGTCGATTATAGGTCGCAATCCAAAGTTAAGGAAACGGTATTCTGTTGCACAAAGATAAAGGAATTTGGAAAAAGCATGTTAGGGGTGTTTAAAAGGATTAAAATTTGTTTCATATATATATATATATATATATATATATACCGGGTGCGTCATAAGTTCAAAAATTCGTAATAAAAGAAGTAATGCTCAGAAAATTTTTCTGCTTGCGCCAATAAGATCAGAGGGACATTGGATTTTTTTCCATGTAAAAAAAAAAGTTTAAAAAAGTAACCGAAAGAGGGCGCTCACACGTCATACGGAGACGTTTTATGCAAATCAGGCAAACTCAAACAGAAAATCAAACAGATCACAATAACATGAGACTGTGCATTTATTTTAAAGTAACATATATTCAACATTACTAACAGGACAAGATAATAGGCAAGTGAGGCGCGTCACTAAGCCCATTACAACGGATTCTAGCATCGATGGATGCGACTGTCTGTCCAATGGCATTTTTCTGTTCCACCAAAATGGCTGGGGAGCCCCGGTACACATGAGACTTTAAGTATCCCCCCAACTAAAAATTTTCCGGGGTCAAGTCTGGAGATCGTGAGGGCCACTGAACCTTATAACCGCGACTTATAGAACTCGGTCTTCAGTGAAAGATTCCAACAGGAATCTTATATCACATGGAATGTGGGGTGGAACACGATCCTGCATGAAGGTGACAACAGGTACCGCATGGCGTTCCTGCAATACGGGCTTAATGGTCACGCAAAAGCGCCCTCTTTCGATTACTTTTGGAAACTTTTTTTTTTTTGCATGGAAAAAAATCTAATGTCCCTCTGATCCTATCCTCGCAAACAGAAAAATTTTCCGAGCATTATTTCTTTTATTACGAATTTTTGAACTTTGCACGAATTTATGACGCACCCGGTATATATATATATATATATATATATTGGCATTAATCGCATACATTTACCGTTGTATTTAAATTCAATGTACTCCGTAGAGAAGTGCGGGTTTTCAGCTAGTTTATATCATAAAGATCAACAAAGCACACTGAAGAATGAAATAGAAAAATAAAGAAAGTTCTTCAGTTGTGCAGTTTTAAATATCGTAGCTTTTTAAGATACAGTCAGAAATGAAACCACAGCTAAAAACATGAAAATGGGATTCATAATAGCATGACCTGGAAGATCAGAAAAAAATATTTCTAATTTCAAAGACTGTCAATCTACTATGCTTTCTTACAGAAGATTAATTATGACAACGGCAAGAGATAATTTTCAAATTTAAAAAAGGAGTGATCGAAAACAGAGCTATCGGGTGTGAAATATCGTAATTAATCTTTCGTGAAGTAATTAACGAAGTTTAACGAAATTTCTTTAACGAAATCTTGCGTTTTTAAAATATACGACCCAGCAAAAGTCCTAATTCTGTGCATCATTCAAAATAATCAATTTTTACTCAAATAAAGAAATGTATGAAGATTAATGCGTTTCTTTATATTATTAATGGAACCGATTATTGATACGAATGTAAAGAAATTATTTATCGAATTTTTAAACATTTTCTAGATATTTGCAATTTCTGTACTACTTAATTTGTAAATATTTCCGTTTTGTAAAAAGTTAATTAATTAAAAGGAATGCTATATATTTTTTACCATGTTTTTATTTACTCGTTTTCTTATTTGTGTGTCTGTTTGTCCACTACAAATCTTGCAATCGATTTTTAACTAACTTCCCGACTAGCTAAACATTTGTAACTTTTAGAATAGATCAGAACACTATGACAATGCATTATTTTAATAATTTTAGCCATTTTTAAGCAATATTGAATTCATTTTCAGATAATTTTGTTTTGAAGACTGGTGCAGCCCTCTATCGGCCGGGACGGGAACGAAAAGTTAAACGCAAGTTAACTTCTAATTAACTTCATTTTCTTTCAAGTTGTAAGGTATACACAAGATTCGATTCACAAGAATCGAACTTTTGAGTGAATTAAAGAAGCTGCTTTAGATATGCTAATTTCGGCATACGCGCTTAGTATAAATACCACGCAGCGTCATTAAGGAAAAGGGGAGGTTGTTAAGGTTGAAAAGGTGTTATCCTGCGCTAGTGCTTAGCGGGCCAGAAGTTTACATGGCAGTACTGCTGGTTTGACTTACTGTTCGTGAGTATAAAAATATATTGTTCTTGAAAGCTGTGTTTATACATTCCGTACAAGTAGTACGTATGCTTATTGCTGTAAAAGCCAATTATATGTGCAACGAATTCAATAAACATTGTTTCATGTATAAACTGTGTGTGCTTCAAATTCAAATAGAGTGCCACTTCAAATTATATACACCCAAGTCTGGGTAGAAGTGAGCATAGAAACTCTATAAAGTTGATGGGATAATTCATCAAAATATTTGAAAAAAGTATTTATTAATACATAGAATTGTCAAGTTTACATGATTCAACAAAAAATTTAAAGACGTGGTATATAAAAAAATTTTTATCTTGAAATTATGTTTTCTTTGTTTACCCATACACAAAACAATAACTATCGTGTGAACAGAATCCTAAAATATTATATAATTTCCTCAGGTATTTGATATTGTATAAATTTGCTAGAAATTTATACAATCTTAATCTTATACAAATTTATCCCGTAAACGTTGGATAATGACAGAGATTATTTTCTGTCATTCTTCGGTCATCTTATTATCGCTATATCGTGTGAGTTGAAAGGCTTCTGTGTAAATACTAGTTGTTGCGTGACTATACCACACACTACATTTTAAAAATTACCAACTTTTGTATTAGGCTAAGTAATCTAAAACAGAACACAGTCATCCATGACAACATTCGTGTCATAAACTTAACAGATGAATCAACAGTACGAAACTTAACCCATTTAGGATCGCTCCATGTTTTCTTTATTAGAAATGCACCAGTTTTTTAACACTTCTTAGAACATTAATTACACAAATAAGTTGTTTCCATAAAATTAAATTTATTTTTACGAGAGTTACAAAATGTTGCGTTTTCACAACATCAGTCCAAAGCGGTATAAAAATTTTAAAAATATAAAAATTTAAAATAATAAATTTTAAAAAAATTTTAATCTTTGAAACATTTCGCATGAAGAGGTACATTACACTTATTACATACAATAATTGGTTGACTTTTGCAGTGTTTACATTTTTTTAGTTTATTTTCACTATTTTTAGTAATAATATGGCCCATACGGTCTTTCCGAGTTTCGTTGAGAATTAGATTTTGAATTGAAGATGGTCTTCCAATATGTAAAGTTTCGGGTAAAACAGAATTCATCTGCATTTCTTCAAGACTTTTTATCAAAGATATGGCTCTCAAAAAGATATAGATCTCTGAAACTCTAATAAACTTATTTTAGAATTAATTACATCCATGTAAAGTCTCTATTTTTCCCATACAATATGCTCCTTTTACTTACTATATTGCTTACTTTTACATTTATTAGAAAAAATGTCGATTTCACCTACAATGTCTTTAGGGGATTCGACATTTTCACATAAAATATTATCATCCATAGCTTCTTCATCCGTCAAATCATCCGGATCTGGAGGGATAATGAGAATTATGATTCATCATTAGCTTCTGTTGAGGGCGATTCTGAAATATCATCATCATCCCGCTCTTGAAAATACTCCAATGGCTCTTCCAATGTCAAAAATCGCTTTTTTCTAGAGACAAACTTATCCGAAATGCAAAAAATACCAATTTACTGCATAAAAAACTAGGCAGCACTAATAAAACACATTGGAAAGAAGTAATACACATTGGACTGATGTTGCGTTTTCGCAACATTTTTAAAAATATGAATTGAGAAACATAAAAAAAAAATTATGATTTACCTTTTGAAGCCATTTTGTTCTTTAGTCTCTAGTAAACTCGGAACAAGCATCAAATCGGAAATTTAACATGTGCTGCTAAGGTTATTATTTGAAATTAGTCATTTTTTCCCTTTCAAAACACCAGAAAAAAACAATTTTTTGCAAGTGCTAAAAGCGGGCAAATGTGGAAACAAAAAATTTATTATGATTAATTAAAGTATAGAGAATAAAATAAAAATGTTACTTCAGACGTACAAAACTTAGAACATGCCTTTAAAAAATACAGAAATTAATGTTGCGTTTTCGCAACACCAGTCTTAAATGGGTATTAAAATATAATCTATATATATAAAACAGTTCCGTAACTGACTGACTGACTCACTGACATACAACGCACAGACCAAACCGCTGCACCTAAAGGGCTGAAATTTTGCATGGCGATTCATCTTATGGTGTAGGGGTGCACTAAGAACGATTTTTGAAAAAAATTTCTTAGATTTTTTCTTAATTAATAGTTTAAGCTGTTTTTGTAACTTTTTTTAAGCTTGCATTTAAAATAATAATTTGAGGGTTATAAAATTTATATCACGAGAAAGATCATAAAAATTCCTTTCAAATGAAATCTTTTTGGAATCTTTACCTCGATTTTCTGATTTTTTGGTGAGTTTTTAAAGATTAATTTTTAGAATTTACTTTATTAAATGCTGATCACGTGATTTTTTTATGGTACTTTAAATAAATTTATCGTCTTGTGCATAACTACTAAATAGACAAAAAAATTTTTCTTTCTAATGCAGCAGATGATTGGATATTATCCAAAAAAAATAAATATCCCTTACGATTTTTTTATAAATATATATATATATATATATATATATATATTACATCAAGTGTTTACATTGATCGTCGTATTTATTATAAATATATATATATTTAATTTTTTGGCATTAATTGCATACATTGACCGTTGTATTTAATTTGAATGTATTCCGTAGCAAAGTGCGAGTTTTCAGCTAGTAAAAAATGTACGGGAAACTTGATGTTACAAGAAGAGCCCCTAGTAGACTGCAAACCAGGGTTATCGAATTATGTCCAGAACTGTCTTTCACATCGTGCAGGCGTGGGTGCTATTGCTTCACAGCTTCCCTAGCGCAGACGCGCTGACGAGTTGCTTGTTAAGAAGTGGAGCTTCTGGGTCTTGGAGACTTTATCTCCTGTCGCAAGATATATCATTTCAAAGTGCATGTGCTCAGTAAATAAAAGTTTTAAGATATAAAAAAAGTTTTAAGATCTGCTTCCCTAATGAAACTTCCAGCAAGCTTTAAAGGAACCAATGGAGTGCGCACGCAGCCTCATCAGCATACGCTCGCTCGCTTCATCGGCAGTTCTCTCCGGAATGCAAGCAGGCCAAGCGCAAATCTCACATCGCAGACGGCTCCAAAGGTCGATGCAACTCTCAGGGACTACGCAAACTCTGACGTACTCTGGTCTCTACAATCGAAATCAAACATAAGTAGGCAAATCCTGTGAATACATTGTTATTCAGGATGATATCTTCGTACGAAATATCATTGTGGTGAATGTCGTTCTACGTCAAAATTAAAATAAAATTTCCTAAACCATTGAAAAAAGTGATGTAGAGAGCTTTATCGTTGTACTGGATACCGTTATAGTGAGGTTCTTCGGTAAACTAAACCTGTTCACAATAAGACCACACTGCCTCCAAAAATCCAGGAAAAAAATAGATGCTAGCTTCAGACTGGTGGTTATAGTTCTTCATCTCTATGGATAATTCAGCACATCTTTGAATTTTCCATTGATATATTATTTCGAGATAAAAAGCTAAAGGAAACAAATATTTTATGGAAACCAATATAAATAAACATTTGAAAAGTTACGCGACTCCAACGATAAATGTTGTTGTTGTTGTTGTTGGTGTTGTTGCATATTCCCCCTTGCCAGAAGTATTCCAGACCAGGTCCATATAGGCTTCCAGGCTGTGCGTCTCCTGTTTATAATGGAACCACAAGGGTCAGAGTCCGTTTTACTCAGGTGTCACCTCAATTTTGACCGAGCACCCCCAGAAACGACATCTTGGGGGGCGACATCGTACCTTATCCCACCCTCACTGACGGCATAGAGGGACTTTCCCGTCTACGGATTTCATGTGTCCATATCTGGCCTGTTGCAGTAAAATGTAAAAGCATATGAAAGAATTTACCTTCATTTGGAAAGCCAACGTTTAGGGACGCACAGTAGAGTATTTGTAGCAAAAACCTGGCCAAAATTATTTTTCATGTGTTTTAAACTTAAAACCATTGTTTTTGACTTTTGACTTACTTCGTAATAGTAAATACTCCTTTTTAAAAAATTTAATTGTTTTTTAATTTAAAATTTAATTTTTTTAAATTCAAATTTAAATTTTTTAAATTAAATTTTTAAAAATTATGTCTATAAATCAATCTTTATTTTATATATATATATATATATATATATATATATATATATATATATATATATATATTTACATTTAATATTTATAAGTATACCAAAATCACTATAGGGATCTTAGTTTTCTAGTGACTTCAGAAGATAAATTTTTCAATCTGATGCTCTTGATCTTCGGCATTTTCCTCAAATTCCCCTTCTTCATCTCTGGAAGAAGTTGTTGTAGGATCTGACTACTATAAGGCTTCCTCTTTTTCCTTGGCCTTTGTCTAAAGCAGCTCATATAATTTTGTAGCTGTTGTTGGAGTTTCTGAGATTTTTTTTCATCAAGTCATCCACATCAGGATATCCAGCAGTTCTGTGACTCATAGTTTCAGCAAATGTCAGCTCTTCAGGGGTTGCTAATTATCGCAGTTTCTTGGTTTGCCTGCGTTTACTCCTTTCCCTTGACTGGATGAAATCCTTTTTGGGGCGCCCTGGTGTGGCAATAGAAGTTATAGTTACCTTGACGTTATTTGTCAACCAATCAACATTCTTCTCCGGGAACCTCTCCTCTTCCTAATTTGATGAAATCTACTTATTCTTAAATTCATTTTTAAAATACCTGAGGGAACGAGTGAGTAAACTTCTTTGAGCATCTGGGCACCTCGTTATATCCATCACTCGGTTTTCCATAAACTGAAGCTTTTCATCAATTGATTTTTTGGTATATTCCTTAACCAATTCGTACAAAGTTAGTCTAATAAATTCCCTTTCCATCTTCAGAAATTGAAAAATGTAAAACCCGTAAAGTGCCAGTAAAAATGTAGTTTTTATCTCTAATATTTGGCTAACATAAAAGGGTATTTAAGAATCAATAAAACCAATGTCAGTCTTAAAGGAGTCAAATTTTAAGTTGTGATATAACAAAATATTTTAATTTATTTACTGATTGTGCACTTTATCCTACAATATTATAAACTGTTTTAAGGAATATTTTTTTTATTCTTGACTAATAGTAATAAATTTATTAAATGAAATACGATGCAATCCATTATTATTATTATATTAAAAAAAGTTTTATACTATCCTTGATGTTTTTTGTCTGGTTAAGATCAACACTGTATTTACTATTATTTCTTAATTTTTTTTTGTCTGAAAATCTTAAGCAGAAATAAAGTTTTGTATGATAACAAGATTTATGCAGATTACATCTATAGTTGTAAGTCGTTTCAAATCATACCCGTCAAGAAATTTTCATGAAAATAAAAAGGGTTCTTTACAAAAAAAATCTATAAAAAAATAGCAGCTGTTTGCGGAACATTTTTTTAAAAATAGACTCTGAATACTATAGCCATTACGATTATAATTCAATTTATGTTTGACAATCCTCGACACACCTTCATAAAGCATTTAAGATATCTAAATTACAGTTAAAAACAATTAAAAATAACATTTTTCAAGCTTTCAATTTTTTTACTATGTTAAAAATAAAACTAAGTAAATTATTATATATTTTAAAACAAAGCTGTTAACCTTTTTTAACACGTAAACCTGATTCAATTTCAAAACATTAATTCTTAACGCCTAAAAAAATATAGATTTAAACTAATAACAAAGCTGAAACGTAATCAAGTTACATGTCCACTCGCAAAGAAACCTGTTCTTCAACTGAGGCTAGGAGCTGCTGGATGTTACTTATGCTCCTGAAATTGATGTGATTAAGGCACCAATTAGTCAGAAATAATAAAATTCACTTTTTATAATTGCTGAGCAATTTTTTATTTTTACACTTTTGGCCAGGTTTTTGCCTCAAATGCTCCACTGTGGGACGCATCATCTCAAATACAAGCACATAGTTGCTTGTCATACCCATCCTGAATCTGTGACTGCAGCAACGAGCTGCAATAAATTTCAATGTTTTCTTATAGAAAACGACAACAAACACTTACGAATTTATAATAGCGATACATGAGAAATATACCATATTACGAACAAGGCCCCTGAAAGTCATGAAACATGAATGGATGTTGGAAAAAGTTTGGAAGATGCTCCATTCTATAGGACCACCCACCTTCTATGACTGTTATAGAGGCCAGCATCATGCCAAGATCAGAAAATAAGTATTGAAGAGATAGTTGACGCTATTTCTGGGCCATTTTTGAGAAACAAGTTTGGGTCTGAAAAGTTTCCCCAAAGCACCCAGAGTACGCAAAATGGATCCTAAACCAGAAAAAGAATACTGAATGAGGAGGAGGGATTTTTCACGTTGATAATATCCCCGTGCCTCAGGCTATGATAATTCTACAAGCTTAATAGATATTTATACTATACACTTTTCCCATTTACATCCCTTACAACCCCCTTAACTTCTAAACGGTGACAGCTTAGGCCATAAAGTTGATGTCTCGTTATAGTTAAAAGGCTATGCGCTACTCGATGAGACAACTTAGAATGCCATCTATCGGAAAATTTTGGAATCAGCGTTTTTATCTCAAAAACGGTACGAGATACGGGAAAAATGTCAACTTCAAAGTTGTTCAGCATCATTGATTTTGTAAGAAAAGACACCTTGCATATTAATACTTAAAACAGAATGTAGAAAATGAACATTTGTTTGGTCACGATTTTGAAAATTGTCATGTCATAAAGAGTGGAAGAAAGAAACCGAGACACTTCCCTATCTTCAGGATCATTTATTTATGTTCCTGAAATGCTCTCCTTGGACACATTTTCTCCTTAGGTTAACACTGGGGTGAGCGAATTCAATTGGGTTAGTACACAGTAGACTTAAAGGCATTCATTAACACTTTAAACTGGCTTAAACATTAATTATGCCAGAGATATCACCAACATGCTACAATCTCCGCTTTTCGAACTAGGTACCAAACGACTCATCTGAAAGAATGAAGTCACGCTCTGTGCGGCCAGTTAACATCATCCAGTTATGCTAAATGTCGTCTGCGAGGTCGTGGTGGCGGTATCTTTATCCGGGCTGTAGGAAAATATGACCGCTATTATTTCAGAGAGGGTGAAGATATACTAATATCTCAAGGATATAATATCTCTTTATGCACGCATATTATATGCACAGTCGAGATTGTTGAGTGATATTTAATCTTTGAGTCAGGAATTGATATCTCAACTGATATCTCAAAAACTATGAATCATAATTCCATGAAATTTTTATCACTGCATAATCAAGTTATTTTATTGCACCTGAACTAGAATTATTGCAATCACTCCACATTTTGTTATTTTTTTCAGGGGTAAATTAATGCAAAAATTTAAGAAAATTTCAAGTATATGTTGAGTAGTTTTAAAAAAATTGAAAAAATATTTTAATGTTGAATGCTTTATGTTCAATTGTATTTTGAATTATTTATTTTAAATATAAAAGAGGAAATATACATTTAAGTGTAAAATTAATTTCATAGTTCTGCGCGCAAGCCAGTATACAATAAAAATGCTTAAAAAACAAGGTATATCTAAAGCATATTTTTTTTTAATTATTTAAAATTATTTTGAGAGTTGAAAATTTGTTTATTAAAATAAATATATCAATTTATTATATACATAAAATTTGGAAAAATTGGGAGTAAATTGAAATAATTAAAAAGAGTCAAAAAGTATGAAAATATGCCTTATTTCCTCGACTTAAGACTCGTGAGTCCCCTTAAATTAAATTGTTATTATAGTTCAAGAACATTTTACATTTAGGTTCAAATAAATATTTATTTCGCTGCTCATTTTATTTATTTATTGAAAGATATAATAGAAATCAAAGGATAAAAATCAAAAACGAAAAATAGGCAATCGACCAGTCTCGACATTTTTTTAAATTATTAAATTTTCTAGGGAAATTATTCTTGAGTAAGTTTTTCTCCGATATATCACAGGCTTTATAGAAACTTTGGCAATTATAAATTATTTTAAATAAAGTTATTTAGAGTCGGGTATATTTAAAGATCTGATAAAAGTTGTATTTTTTTTCCTTTTTTCTATTAAAACTTAATTTTTTGCATATGAAATTAATAGGTGGAGCTGTAGTTCCTCAGCTCCTGTACTACAATTTTTCAGGATAAACTGCTGGTTCTTCTTTTCTACTGTCACTTTTCAATTAATCGGAGTGGTAAGATTGCTTGTAAATTTCTGCTCTTGTGTGGTTCTTTTGTTTTTAATGTTTTGTTGTGATTTCAATTGAACTAATGCTTTTGAATTTTTGTTTTCAATGTGGTTATCTCGGAGACTTGGAATGTTTTTTGACGTGACCTATGACCTATCAGAAAGTTTTCCCTTGAGGTGACCGACTCAGTTAGGCCTCCTTATGAAGAGACCAGTCGATTTCCTCGTTATTTTTGGTTCTTTTGGTTTATGATTTTTACGTTTTGATGCCTATTTATGCTACAGAATCTTGCATTTATGTTGCGTGCTGAGCTAATTGCAGAATTCTGTTAACTTTTTCGACTGTCAGTGTCTTCCTTTTGTTTATGTAATTTGACATTTTTATTGGGATGAAAAATATAAGTAGCAAACACCCGAATAGGATATACGAAAATAGACATGGGATTCAGTGCAATATTACACTATAGGACTGCAATGGGAATCGCTAAAAAGAGTTTTGTTTTATTAATATGGGACTTCCAACAGATGCTTACCGCACAATTGTTTAATATCGAGCCCAACAGTTGTGGGCGTGTGGGTAACTAATTCAATCTCACGAACGATTGCATAGATATATGTCGCAATCTGTCGGGCGTGAGAGTAATTATATCAACTTAATATTTATTTTAAAAGGGCCCTACAATTTTTTTTTGTTTATCCAAAACTAATGTCGCGCCACCCCTTGCCGATCTCATGGCACCTTGATGTGCATCCACTGGTTAGGAATCACTGTTCTAAGCATTTCCATACGCTGATACAAAGTATTAATTTGCTGGGCCAGAGGTAGCCTATCGGTAGCGCATCGGCTTTCAGCACTGAGGGTGATCGGATCGAATCCCAACAAGCGTCGTTAAATACCTTCGTGTCTGTGCCGGATATGGGCATGTTAAATCCGTAGACCGAAAAGTACTTCAATGATGTATGTGGGTGGGGACGGTACGATCCCCCCAGAGGTCGCACCTGCGGGTGCTCGGTCAAAATTGTGGTGGCACTTAGCCAAGTCGGACTCCGATCCTTGTGGTGCTATTATAAACCAGATCCGCACTACTTAGTCCGAAGCCTATATAGACCTTGCCTAGAACTCTCGGCCAGGATACATTAGGCACAACAACAACATTAATTTACTACCTTATATTCCAGGGTGAATTTTTTAATCAAGGAAATTTTTCTCGACAAAGAGAATATAAATATTGCAACCTAAAAAGGCAAATCTCTCTATGAGCATTCTTATCTATATAAGAGCCTATTAAACTGATTAAATATCTAGATCTAAGCCAAACAAATTCCTTCACCTTGGAAATTAGACACTATTGTCGAAGGAACAGTACGTAAGATTCCTTTGTTTAAGACTGATATGGCCATTCTTTCAGATGATCGGATATTTATTTCTACTCCTTGCGGATTAAGCTCTGTGATTGTTTGGAATTTAGTATCATCCAAGAATGAAATACCTACTCATAATTCGAATTATCGAAAGAACACGTGACGTAATTTGAAAAGGAACCCATTAAGAATAGAGATAAACTTAGATTTATTTTCCTCTTCAATATCGGCATTTCCCCATAA
>OU015490.1:98447256-98557256 GCA_907164885.2 Dolomedes plantarius
GCCTACAGCATCCTCATTCGGATGGAAACTTGAAATGATATCAGCATTACCTAGCGAGTTCCTACTATCGTTTAAAGAATTTTTATTATCGTCAACTAATAAGTATTCACTAACTTCCGTAACGCATACTTCGTCATCTACTAAATTTCCTTCATTAACAGATGTGTGAATATCAACTAAAATATCAGGTATAGCATCAATAATATCAGGTATAGCATTAATAGAAGTGTCAGATGATTTATTTTCTAAACCACTAGCATTAGTATCGGCACTATTTTCAGAAATTTGTACTGGAATTACCTCATCATTCCAGCTACACTCACTTTCTTTATAAGCCACAAAAATACCCTGACTTTCACTATTCTCAAAATAATGATTACTGCTCGGACAAAATAATACATTTGACCACACAGTTTCAACAGGTTGAACCATATCATGTGAATCAACTTGCCAGTGCAAGTAAGGTGCTTGCATATTATTTTCTTTAAGTGCACTAATTTCATTATAACGCCGTGCGCTTCTATTATTTTGCCTGCGGTACTGCTTACGCTGCTGGTTTGAAACTCGCGAAAAATTTTGGCGCGGCTGTATAAAACTTCTCGTACCTGAATGACGGTGAGGGGTAGCGAAGAAATGTCTATTGTCATATTTAGCTAAAGCTTGAAGGAGGGTAACCTTGCTTGTAATTGTTTGATTATCTAAAAAATCTTGAACACTTGGCTTCAAACGTTGGATAACTATTTTTAAGATTATCGCTTCCGTCACCCCTTCTAAATATTCCTCACACTTGGAAATCTTTTCCGTAGCAAAATCTAACGCAGACTGACCTTCACGTTGCCTTAGCGAATAAATTTCCGCTTCAATTTCACTTTGATTAAAGGTCTTTGGAAAAACGCTAAGAAACTGTTGCTTGAATGACGAATAGTCAAAAATCAGATTACTGCTTTTCATACACGTGTACCACTGATATGCACTACCTCTTAAAGCGGCTAGAGCAATTTTAAGTTATCCCCCTCTGGGGTGCATTGTTGCTGAAAGTAATGCTCAATTTTCTTTAGGAATTGGCTTGAGGGGCCGCCATTGAAGGTGGCTTCGAATGGCGCAAAATGCTGAACCATAATTACCCGAGGAAAATTTCCAGCAGGATTTTGTTGTACAACACTCATTTTTAAATAGTATATAAGTACTTGCAACAATTTTATCAATATAAGTACACAGTACACAGTTTTTAATTTCAATTATGTTGTTCGTTACAAATGTAACGCTAACTACCAGGGTATATATATTTTCGGGCGCCAGTATAGAGAATCTATACTAAGGGGCACTCTATTTTTGCATTTTATACAAACAGTTTTTATACATGAAACAATGTTTATTGAATTCGTTGCACATATATAATTGGCTTTTACAGCAATAAGCATGCGTACTACTTGTACGGAATATAAATACAGCTTTCAAGAACAATATATTTTCTATACTCACGAACAGTAAGTCAAACCAGCAGTACTGCCATGTAAACTTCTGGCCCGCTAAGCACTAGCGCAGGATAACACCTTTTCAACCTTAACAACCTCCCCTTTTTTTCATTAATGACGCTGTGTGGTATTTATACTACGCGCGTATGCCGAAATTAGCATATCTAAAGCAGCTTCTTTAATTCACTCAAAAGTTCGATTCTTGTGAATCGAATCTTGTGTATACCTTACACCTTATATAAATGTTAAAATATTAACAGATTTAATGTTTACGTATACAAAGAGGCGTCAAGAAAAACTTGTTTATCTCTAAACATAAGATTCTTTGTGATACAGTACTTAAGTGTTTTCTGTAGGATGTTTTCATAATAGTCTTTAAAATATAATTTCAATAGGGCTTTTTTGAAGGCTCTGTTATAAAAAATATTCATCGGATAAAGAGAAAGTGGAAAATGAAAGAAAAAGAAAACTGCCAAAACAGCTACGCTCTTTATTTATTGAACGACTTGCAGCACAAGTTTATAAAATATTTCTTTACTTGAAAAAGTGTAGAAAGCGTAAAAATCCTGCGCTTTGTCTTATCTTTGAAACTATAAAAATCATCCGAAAACATGCATTAAAAAAGGCAAGCTTTATCGCTTTTTATGGCTTTTGCTTTCCATCCAAAAATTTATACTTGGTATCATTCCTTATCTATTCTAAATAAGGAGTGTAATTAGTTTCCTTAAAATGCAACAATGCAACTTTTAATTTATCACGTCACTGTGCTGAAAAAATTCTTGTACGCTTTCTTCAGCATGAAGACTATACAATAAAATAAATTACGTTGTATTTCAATGTGTTTTTTACTAGGTTATCTAACTTAAAGAACAATAGATCAGAAAGGGGAACTGTGTATGTATATATATATATATATATATATATATATATATATATATATATATATATATATATATATATATATATATATATATATATATATATATATATATATATATTTATTTATTTATATATATATATATATATATATATATATATATATATATATATAAATAAATAAATATATATATATATATATATATATATATATATATATATATATATATATATATATATATATATATATATATATATATTTATATTTATTTATATATATATATATATATATATATATATATATATATATATATATATATTTATTTATTTATATATATATATATATATATATATATATATATATATATATGTGTGTGTGTGTATAACTCCTTTTTTTAATCTAAATATAGCCAGCACGTTTTCAATACTGCATTTTCGTGTCTAGATGTGCGTTAACAAACCTCAAATGTAGAACCATCGGCATTTTCCGAGATATTTTGTTTGATTTTTGGGCTAAACCAAAATGTGTTTTAGATTAAAACGACTAGATCTTATTTAATCAGGAGCTGCAATTGCGGACAATTGCGGCATTCAGTTGTTTTTGTGATTCGCCCTTTGAAACATTGTTCCTCTAAAGACATTTACTGATTGAATTGCGTATTTGTTAATGTACTGCGAAATTAATTTACAGGAAGTTTAAATGCTGTTTAAAGCATTCCAACTATCATGACAATGTTAAAATGCACTGATATAATAATAATAAAGAATTTTTAATAATAATTACAATTAATAATAATAATATTATTATTATTATAAGGGTGATCGAAATTGAAGTTATATATATATATATATATATATATATATACAGTACGTCCGAAAGATAATAGCGGGTTTTCAAATGGTTATAGCTATGTAACAAATCATGGAATTAGAAACGCTCTTTCGCACATAAACAATTCAAACAGATACGCCGGAAAATTCTGCAGAATTCCATTTTCTAGTTAGACAAAGCTCCTCCACAATTGGCCATAATCGTAGGAGAATTTCTTAACGAACCATTTACTCAGCGATTGGTCGGATAATAAGGGTGGATTGCCAGTGTAGAAAATTGTATCGAGGGGGCGCTGCGACGCCCGTAGAGAGGGAGAAGTTTTCACTTCTCAGTAGTGATGCGACATCGATAACAAAACATCGATGTTTTGAAACATCGATATTCAGAATTAAAACATCGATGCTAATAAAACATCGCCCAAAAACCATCGATGTTTTTAAACATCGATGTTTTAGAACATCCATGTTTTAAAACTGGTTTAGTAATCTCTAACATTAATGTTACTTCCGTTAGTCGTGGGGGGAGGGGGGGTGATTTAATTTTACTCTCTCATTGGGCAGACACAAATGACAAAAACTTGGTTGCTTTGGGCTACATTGATGACTCAAAATTCTCGTTGTAAATACCGCCATGTTTTGCCTTCAAATGTCCAGATAAATTCGTGGTATTGCCAGAAGTTTTGAGGGACTTAAGGCAAATATTGCATTTCGCCAATTTGTCAGAGGTTTTGTAAAATATTTCCAAACGGTACTTTTGGGAGGCATCTTACTAATAATATTAACGTCAACTTATATAAAACCAGCACAAAACAAAGACTTAAATGGATGCACTCGTGTATTACTATTTATAAAATAAAACCCCATGGAAGGTTCTGGAGTGTCAGGAACATTCCAAGAGCTTTGATTGGTTCATTGGTTAATTGCCATTTGTCTGTTTGCTAAGGAATCATTCCCCCCTTTTGTATTCGTCCTTTTCAGAATTCAGACTTACATTTACTGAGAGTGAAAATTATGCTACGTGGTAAATTTTTTTTAATTACGGTACTTTTTCATTAAAAAAAACATCGAGACAACGTAAAACATCGAGCACAAAACATCGATGTTAAAAAAAACATCGGCTTCAATAAATCGATGTTTAAAACATCGACGTTTTTATCAAAACATCGATGTTTTGAAAACATCGACATCGATGTCGCATCCCTACTTCTCAGTTCGCTCCTCGCCCTCGTAAAAAGGGGTCATGTAACCCCCCGTTGGAATTCCTATCTGGGGAAACATTTTTCTATTTATTTTTTACAATTGTTAACTGCCCAATCTCCGTTGTCGTCCATTTGTAGTAGTTCGTCATAAATTCGATAGCCAGGCTGCCACGGTCTCCAGGCATAACTCCATGTATTTCTATTTTTGGTGTTATGTAAAAACACAAAAGTATTCAATTCAAGTTCGAAATCTGGACCATTTCAAATGAAGGATCATTGAAGCTGTTTCGTCTATCACGTCGGATGTTGTCTGTCATGTATGGGAAGAGACTAAATATCGTCTTGACGTTTGAAGGGCAAATAAGGGAGCACATATCGAAGTCTTCTGAACAGGTAAGAAACTTGGAAATTTTCTCTTCAATTTGACGTACATTTCAACTCTCTACAATGCTTTGTTCCGAAGCTATAACCGTTTGAAACCCCACTATTATTTTACGGACATAATGTATATATAATATATATCGTGATAACCTATCTTTGTAGGAACAGAAACCGATCTAACAGCTACGCCATACACCTGTTGTCTTATATAGACGCTGCTGACCGCATCGCATTACGCTGATTACTTACACACACACACACACACACACACACACACACACATATATATATATATATATATATATATATATATATATATATACAGTGGTGGTTAAAAGTCCTGAACACACTCATTTTTTTGCCTGATTTTTGTGTTTGACTTAATTTTTCGTTATGAAATTATCGTACTGCCTTAACTATTGTTATTGATTCTAATGTATTTTTTCATGCTGATTTCAAATCTGTAACTAGTTTTTTAATTCCGCAAGTATTTATTGTAATACAGCTGCCTGAATATATTAATGTGTATTATTTACAGAATAACACAATATAGAATAGCATAATATACTTAGTAGAATAACACAAATATTTACAAATACGGTACATTTAATATGCATTTTGAAAATTTAGTTGTTATATGTTTGAACATCAATATTTTATGGGCCAGCCGTTTGCTTTCACTACGGCTCTGCATCTTTTTGAAATGGAATGTACCAATTTCACAAGATGTTCTTTCGTGACAACATGGTTGAAGGAAAATACTAAAGCTTCAATTAACTCATGTTTCTTTGAAGGTTATTGTCTTTGAAATGTCATACCAATTTTAAGCCATAGATTCTCTGTCGGATTAAGATCCGGAGACTGTCCTGTCCAGATCATCCTATTCACAGTATTGTCTTCGAACCATTTCTTGACTACTTTTGCACGGTGACATGGAGCATTATCGTCCTGAAAAATCCATGACTGATCTCCAAAAAGATGATCCCGCTGTTGGTAACAATTTATTTCGTAGTATTTGATTGTAATCCCTGGCTTTCATTGTTCCGCTCACAATGTGAAGTCTTCCAACACTACGAGAAGACATGTAGCCCCATATCACCATTTTCGTCGGGTGCTTTACTGTGGGCTTCAGACACTGAGGGCTGAATTTCTCATGAGTGCGTCGCCTTACATAGGCGCTACTTTGGTTACCAGAAATACAAAACTGACTTTCATCACTAAATATTACCTTTTCCTAGACTTTATTAGCCCATAACGAATGATCCCTTGTCCACGCCAATCTTCTCTTGTGTTGAAAATCGGTCAGTAATGGTTTTGTGCGAGCTTTGCAGGCTCGTAATCCAGTTTCCAGCAGTCTTTCTCCAAAGGTCTTGGGCACACATTCACATTCGATGTCAAAGTCCATTGTTTCAAAATTTGGGATGAAGTGAGCTTTCTATTTGAAAGTGAAATCCTGTGTTATACCCTGTCTTCACGTAAAGTTGTTTTTATCGGTCGTCCAGATCGCTCCCTGTCCGCAGTAGAATTTGTTTCAGAGTATCTTTTCAACGTTCTCACGATAGTAGAAAGACCACATGGTACTTTAGCAGCAATCTGGCGCATAGAATAACCTTCTTCCTTCAAAAGTATTATTTTGTACCTTTTATTATCAGGCAGAAATGAAAATTTACCCATAATTCCAATATTTTCCCCACACGCACTTCAAACTGTAACATACAACTGCTTTCAATACACTAAAACGTGCTGTACATTCTGATTTCAACTCTTTATCACTAATGCTCCCTGACTAGTTGAATAACGGAGCATTTCCTTAGTTAAAAAAACAGACACTCATTTTTACAGTGACCTTGTGTTTGTCTTATCATGGTTTTTTTCAAAATATCTATGAAACTATTAACATTACACGAATTATTTAAACAGATTTGAAGTCAGCATGAAAAAATACGTTAGAGCCAACAACAGTGATAAGATAGTACGGTAATTTCATAACGAAAAATTAAGTCAAACACAAAAATTAGGCAAAAAAATGAGTACGTTCAGGAGTGTGATTTTTTTGCCACCACTGTATATATATATATATATATATATATATATATATATATATATATATATATATATATACTGAGGCTGTTCTCACATTTTTTAGACAATTTTGGTAAGCGGTAATAAAAAATCGTTTGCTGCAAAAGAAATAATTGCAATTGTACTATGTTTTTAAAAGTCAAAATTATAGTCTGCGTCTCTATAATCCACTGTAAATTCCACTCCAAATCATAAGTTTTGTTTTTATTCAAAATGGCGTTTTTAACAAAGCAATGGTTCGAAGGCTACATTTATGCTCTTTCCGAAGAGAAATATGCATACTCCGTTATCCTAAAATGACGCGAGAGTCATGGTTTTGTGATATCTTAAGCGTCGATAGGTAATATCGTCAACAAGAAAGGAAAAAAACGTTAAATTGGAGCCTCAAGTGGGGCAAAAATTCCAAACAAGTATCCAAGGAAAAAACGGACATCTTCGACTATTGCAAAGGTACGTTGTTTAATGTTAAAAGAAAATCCCCCTACTCAACGGACAGTTGCAAAATCATTAAAATGCTCGGTGTCCACTGTAAAAAATGATAAACGTTGATTTAAATCTTAAGAAAGCGAAAAAACGCAATGTGCATCGACTTCTTCCAAATCATATCGCTGAACGCAGGAACGCTACAGAATTCTATATGAGAAACACTTATCCAAAGAAAAATGGTAAGCAATTGTCACAATAGATGAATCATGGGTGTATTTAAATGATTGCAACAAAAAAAGAGCCATTTATTATCATAAAAGGGGAGAAAAAATTTAAGTACATGGTTCAAAGAATCGAAAGAAAGTTTTTCTAAGGGATTCATGATTGTTGCTGGTTTTTCTTATAATGGTAAGTTAAAAATAAAGAGATTGGAAAAAAATGTCAAGATTTACTCCAAATACTATCAGGAACATATTTTATCGCCAATTTTTCTGAATGAAATACCATCGCTTTACCCACAGTGCCATCAATCTCTGAGACTCCATCAGGACAAAGCTAGCAGTTACACATCAAAATCCACTGTAAATTTCCTAAAAGAAATGGAACAAAAAACTGGTATCAAAGCCATGTCCTTCACTGATATCCCTACTAAATCTCCCGATGTATCACCTATGCATTTTTGTGCTTTCGGACTTTTAAAATCTGCATTATCCAAACGTCGTCCCAAAACCCTTACAGGACTCTGAAAAGCTGTTCAGGAGGAATGGGATAGAATACTTCTTCTGACACTTCAAAAGGCATTATTACTTCAAAAGGCATTATTATTCAAAAGGCATTTTTCTGACACTTCAAAAGGCATCCTGGAAATTGCGGTGTCGAAAGATAGTTCAGAATAAGGGATGTCAAATAGAACATTTTAAACACAAGAATTTTATGTAATTTAGTTTTGTGACTGCAAAATACATCGTCTAAAAATGTGTGAACAGCCTCTGTATATATATATATATATATATATATATATATATATATATAACATTAAAAACCCCATACCATTTTAAAATCTAACATTATTCTAAATTCCCTTGGGCATACGAGCTAAATTTCGTTTTTGATTCTAAGTTCTAATAACCTCGAGAGAAAATATTTAATGGCTTCCTTTTTCAAACATGCGCGGCGACCCCCAATATTTTAGATAAGCTCTGCGCAGATTACATAAAACCACATGTGACTTATCGACAACAGCAAATCCCTAATCGCTATCCTGATCACATGACAAAGTTTATATAAACCGCCTGAACAGAAACCTGTGCGCTTTTTTCATTTGTAAGTTGCCCCGAGAAGTTGTATTGTGTATCTTAAAAATGAAAGATGTAGTTAAATTAACGTTGTGGTGTTTTATGTGTCCGAGGGTGAGATGAAAAGCGGGAAAGAAAATTAAGCATATGTGATGCACGGCCGGGCGACATGATGAACCATTATTCCAAATTATGCCATTCAGCCCTTCCTTCGTCGGCCCGCGCCCGTGCCATTACATATATATATATATATATATATATATATGAATATATATATATATATATATATATATATATATATATATGTACCTCCAAAGTGATAGTAGGCTTATTTTGATTTGGAGAGAACCTGGAACCCGTTTTCATCCATCACACATCCGTGAAAGTGATGCATACGGATCAGGCAGTGTCTGTGTTTGGGGAGGTATCTCTTTGGTTGGACGCACAGACCTCCATGTCTTTCCCTGTGGAAATGTGAATGCTCACACCTATAGAGATGACATCCTTGATGCTTATGTGCGCCCTTATGCCGGGGCAATAGGTGATGCTTTCGTGCTACAGGACGATAACGCGAGACCGCACAAGGCTCGCATCGTGGATGCTTATCTTGAGCAGGAAACAATTAAGCTCATGGAGTGGCCAGCTCGATCAACGGACTTGAATCCTATCGAGCACGTTTATGACGCTTTAGGACGACGTATAGCTGCTCACAATCCTCCTCCTAGGACCCTAGCCACGCTTCCAACTGCTTTGCAAGAGCAATGGCTCTCACTTCCTACCGAACTCATAGACCGCATAATTGACAGAATCACACATCGCTGTATATGCTGTATTGCTTCTCGGGAGGAAGCAATATTAAAGGTACGCCATATTAAAGGTACTTTTTCTATACCAAACTGACAAATCCGATTTGTTCATTGTATACATATGCTACTTTCTATAACACCATAATTGCCTGGCGATTTCTTTTTATGCTATTTTATAACCTACGTGTTGTATAATGCGCATAAGTTTCATTAAATTCTACGCGAAACTTTTTGAGTGATCGCTAGTTTTGTGACTTTTCCTTAATTTTTGATAACCAGTGTATATATATATATATATAAAAGAATTGATTTGTATCAAATGCTGCTCAAGAGCATTGCACTGCAAATATATTGAGAACACACTATCTATCAAAATACTGTAAATATTTAAAAAACACATATATTGAATATCACATTAAATTTTTATTTCTTATTAAGTATTTTTTTTTTTATTTGTAGTAGTTGATTGTAGGATCTGAACTATCCTGTCCTATCTATGATACACGATGCAGCTAAACAGACAAAAAAAAATAGCGGTCTGTCGTGTTATTATATTCCAAGGTTCTCTGAAGAAAAATAAACTTTTTATAACGTGAAATTGAAAGATTTCAGCATTACGTGGGAAAAAATGCCTCATGTCAAATGCTGCGCCGCAGTATTTTTATGACTCAAATGTACTGGAGAAGAAAGAAATCAATTAAACACACGTGCGACCGCCATGAACATAGAAATATAATTTACATTCTCCATTAAGAAAGTTTTAACTCCTGTGTTAATAAATAGTCAGTAAAACTTGGGTAATTACGAGTTTACTCAAAGGTGTCTTAAATATGCTTCTATGAGTCCGAAAATATTATTATGGGTACAGGAGGCAGAACGATTATTTATGAATTCATAACCTGTTTTCGCTTTTTATTTACCTTAAATTTTTTTTTACTGAAGATCTTTTGAAACATTTACATTCCTCTTAGCATCCGTCATAATTAACTAAATGTAAACATCATATAATTAACTCTTACCGTTTCTTTTAATATGTTATGTTGATTTATCTACAATGTAATTTTTTTTTTAAATTCTACTTTTTTTCACTTTTTACTAACTAGCTAATTAAAGTTATACTAACTAGCATTATTAACGTGGCTTCCTAAATGCTATTTAAAAATTCGACTTTAATTAGAGGATTTAAAGCAGTAATTATGCTTCTATGAAAAGCGGTACTTTATGGCACTGCAATGCTCTTTGTGTGTGTAAAAAGAGGATGGCATAAAATTCCTTTTATGCGGTACTAAATTAGTTACAAAAGAAGTTATACCTTATTTTTAGTACCTTGATGTGCAGATCGAAAAAATATCAGTTTCTAAAGCATTTTTCATTCGCAAATTTTTAAGATAATCGCTTACAGAATGAAAGTAGTGCCTCGTGAAACTGAAGTGTGAAATAAATATATTTATATATATATATATACAGGTTATCAAAATAAAGGAAACACTAAGACACATCATGAAAACCTATATTAATACGGGGCAGGATGACCTTTCTCATGTAATATCATATGATTCACCTTGGAATTTGATTATACAAGTCATAAATAGTGGTTAAGAATATATTTAAATATTTTCAGGGAAAAATCATGAAAGTTCCTGTAGAGATGCTGTGGTGGATATCGATAGCTTTATTTATCCGTTTATACAGATCACAGTGGTTGGATGATTTATAGTCGGGTGGATTGTACAAGGGCAAGATAAGACATTTGACTCCTTTTTTATGCTCTTCAAACCAATACTTGATAGATTTAGCTGTATGTATAGGAGGATTATCGTAACGGAGAACGCCATCTGCTGCAAGAAACAATGTTTGCACCATAGGATGTACTAGTGAGCTATAATTTGACATATTCCTTCTCATTCAATCTCTCTTTTAGGGTTACAATAGGGCCTGAAGAAAACCATGAGATGCCATTCCAAACCCTGATAGATCTACTTCCATGATTAACAGTTTAGAGGAATCAGCCAGAATCTGACGCTTGTGTAGGTGTTATCCAGACAAACACACGTCCTGTTGTGATGAACAATGTGAACAATGATTCGTCGGACCAAATGCCGTTTTTCGACATATTACTTGACCAGTATTTGCGATTGTGGCATCATTGTGGACGATATTTTGTATTGGCATCTATTACAAGTGTCTACGGAAAAGCTACTCTTCCCTAAATGCTTTGTTTGTGAAATTCCCTTCTACCTCTAATGGTTGATAATGTAACATGCAGATGCAGATTGAGCTCTTTGGTCATTTTGGTTGCAGTTGTTTTCTTTCTTCGTGTCAGAATCCGCTTCAATCTTGTCCGTCCCTTTCACTAATCTCTCCCTTTCGTCCACTATTCTGTTTGTCAAAGGATGTTTATCCGTGCACTCTGTATGGTATCATGACTTTCGATACCATAGCTCGAAAAACACCCATTAGCCTGGGGGTTGCAGTAACAGATACTCCAATTTAAACGCTCTCCAACAATTTGCCCTTTTCACAAGGTCTGCAAGGTTTGACATTTTATGCTGTTTCCCCCAAAAGCACGATGCCCTTAGCTTCATTACTGCTATCTGACAGAATAATACATACTTAATATTATATAAAAAATACCGGTGGCCAGACTTGTTTTTTAAGGAATACGAAGCACATTCATAAAAACCACTAATATTGATAGGTGTTTCCATTATTTTGATAACCGCCTGTATATGTATAGTATATATATATATACAAAACAATTTTTATTCGTTTATTTTTAAGATAAACGCTTACAGTACGCTTAGTGGTGACATCGTCATGTCGTAGTTAGGGACGACATGTTTCTTAGAAAAGAGGGGAGCCAAGTCACATGTGCAGAAAGGGACATTATTAAGAGGGGAATAGCGAAAACGAGTAACATGAGAACAGTGTGAGAAACAGGCAACGAATCTTGACCAGCTGCATTTAATGAACTTGCCAAGTGAAGGGGGATAGGAAGTTGTCCGGAGGGGAAAGAAAATAAGCAGTTAAGGGGTCAAGAAAATAGCAGGGGAGCGTTAGTGTAGCAGCGGGGAATCCCTTGGACCGTGAGATGTTGGAGCCTGAGAAAAGAGGGCGTCGGAAACAGGGCTGCTGCCCCCTCGGTTTTAGATTGGAGAAAATGAAAGGATAAATTATATGGGACACCCAGTGATAAAAGTTCAGGGGTCTCATTGGTAAGAGAGGGTCACCAATCGAAGCCCAAAGTGAAGGAGTTTAAGTTAAGTTCAGAGTGAGAAAAGCTCAGCCGAGCAGATTGATTTGGGAAATCGAGAGATGTAGGCAGAATAAGAAGCTGAATACGCTGCAGTTCATTTAGAATTGCGGGTATGTAAGCCCAAGAGTTAGTAATGGAAAATGTTAGAGCTGCAGAGTCAATTATAGACTGAGCCTGATGTAGAGAGTCACTTGAGATGAGCCAGAGACATGCAGTAGGTAATTTATCCTGGCAGATATGTAAGCCCCAGAATTAGTAAGTGAGAAAGTTAGTGTTGCAGAGTCACATACAGACTGAACCTGGCGTAGAGAGGTAGTTGTACTGATACACATAGTATATCTAAGAGATGGAGATGGAGCTCGAAAGAAGCAGGTAGTTTTGACGATCGGCCATAATGATAATAGATTAAAATAGAGATATCATTAGCGATTGATGCAGATAGAAAGGGATATAGGCGGAGTATGAAGAAAGATGAATAGCTGGGCCAGCAGAAATAGCCAGCAGGGAAGTATTAGCGAGCAGCCTGAATGACTACGGAGAAGCAGACGCAAGTCCCCGGTCCACTGCGAGAAATTCCCGTCCGACGAAGTGCCAATCCCCGGAAAGACTCCCTCACCGATCCGAACCAGCGACGCACGTTTCTCAAGACGCGGCGATCAACCAATCAACCATAATAAGGGATCCCACGTCCAGTTTACGGTGGAGTTGAGACTCATCCATGCCGAAACCCCTCGTCGAACGTGTACCGCAAGCCAAGGGAGCGTAGCTCGGAAATAAGTTTGACCAATAGGAGCGAGGCGCGACCAATAGCCTAGCTTTTGTCATCAAAGGAGAGCAACTCCCAGCTGTTCGAGCGAAAGGTTTCTACGGGTATGGGAATTTTCTATACCTTGCAATCCCGTGTCATTTGCTCACTGGGTGAGACTAAATTAGATGGTAGAGCTAATAATAATGATAGGTGAAATTACAATTAATATTAACATATATTGCCATAGATATATATCACTTAAGAATTGTTGAGTAGTAAATTAGTATTTTTAGTAATATTAAGTACCTGATATATCATGAAGTGTATAAGTGTATGTATTTTATTATTATGTTTAATAAATTGACTTGGGGATGTACATAATAATAATCACTCTTTGTCATATGAAAGAAAGTACTAACCACAACAAATAATTTTACGGTCACACGTCACACTAAAGTGATATGTCCGTGAGTATATATAAATATATATATATATATATATATATATATATATATATATATATATATATATACATCCATATACTCCCCTTGACGATATCCGCACCGATGTTCGCGGACGAACTGATCAACCTTTTCAATCTTTGTAACCGTTTTCGACGTGCAGGGTCGTTCAGGGCGTCCATCGTTTCTCGTCCTGCTATGAACCTTTTAAATGACTGAAAAACTTGTGAGAGCTATAAACTTTCATGTCGGTATACTTCTTTTAGTAAAACAAAAGCTTCTGTAGCAGTATTCCTTAGTTTCAGATTAAACGTTACGTTAACCCGTCGCTCCATCTGGACACTTAGCTTTTTTCCGATGAGTCACTGACGCACAATTAACTCCGAGCACATGCTACAACCAATCTAAGCGATGCGCGACCTTTATGATCAAGCAGAAGGTGGGGAGACACCACGTCACAGCGTCACGTGCAGTTCGACTGCATCGTGCTCGCTGTTTGCTGACGGCAGCTCCAGACCGATTATTACACAGGGCTACAAAAAAAAATGATTTTTTGGTGCCTAGGATTTTAGAACTGATTTTAGCTATATTTGGGGCCCTGAATCTAAATATGAAATCAGTTTTTCTCTGTCAGCTCTACTTTTTTAGATACGGTAAAACCTTGTTTATCCGGACTAACGCAATCCGAACAATCGAAAATCCGGATAATCCAGGTAATATGGGTAATATACAATACAAAATTCTTAACTAAGAAGAGTTACTTTGTCTTGTAACAAAATTGCATAGTATTGCTTACAAAACATAAAAAAATAAAATATTTTCACATAATTTCTTAACAAAGGATTAGTAAGTCTAGTGAAGTTTTCTTAAACTAAACAAAAAGCATTTTATTACCGTAATTTATTGTACAATCTATGCAGGAACTGTACTTTGAATCAAACTAAAAAGCGAATATTTGGCATACTTCCAGTGACGTTCTTGCTATCATAGTGAAAAATTATTATCTAATGTGAACATTTAATAAAAATGTCTACAAATCTGATCCGGATTGTCCGGAGATCCGGATCAACGAGAGCCGGATAAACGAGGTTTTACTGTACATCCACTTATCTATCAATATTTTTTTCTATTCAATACGTTCAAGTTTGGGAAATTTGTCCTCCTGGGAAACTGGACTCCAGGAATAAAATGGTTCTTCCTGAATGTTTTCCAGATGATTGGGGCCTATTTATTGGCAGCTCAAAGCGAAGTTTAAAATGTGTCTTTCTGCAAAATGGGAATAAATATGGTTCAATACCAATTTCTCACTCAACGAAAATGAAAGAATATGACACCATAGCTTTGGTCTTGGAGAAGATAAAGTATCATGAACATCAGTGGGTGATTTGAGGGGACTTACAAATGGTAAATTTTCTCCTTGGACAGCAAAGTGTCTACATCAAAAATCTTGCATCGTGTGCCTCTGGGATAGCAGAGCGTAAACACACCACTGGGTTAGAAAAAAGTGGCCTAAGAGAGAAAACATGGACGTTGGGGAAAATAATGTCATTAACGACCCCTCATTTAGGCGAAAGAAAATCATCTTTCTTCTACTGCATATCAAGCTGAGCCTAATGAAGCAGTTTGTAAAGGCTCTTGATGATAACGGATCATGCTTTGCATATAAAAAGTAAAAAATGCCTAAGTTGAGTACGGAAAAAGTTCAAGCAGGAATATTTGACGGCCCACAAATAAGACAACTCATTAAGAATCCTACCTTCGTAAATTCCATGAATGAGGCTGAGCGAAAAGCCTGGACTTCATTCGTTGCAGTTGTCGGAAATTTTCTGGGCAAATACAAAGCTGAAAACTATGTGGAACAGGTAAATGACAGGCTAAACAGTTTCAGATCTCTTGATTGTAACATGAGCATTAAGATGCGCTATTTACACAGTAACTTGGACTATTTTCCTGAAAATTTAGGAGACACCAGTGAGGAACAAGGTGAAAGATTTCAGCAGGATATTAAAACTATGGAGGGCCGCTACCAAGGAAGATGGGATACACACATGATGGCAGATTACTGCGGGAGTTTAAAAAGGGACTGTTCCAAAATACATTCAATAATGTCACGGGAAAGAAATTTCCGAAGTGTACAGTGACTAGTTGGTTTCATCGATGACTTTTTCCTCTTTCTTTCTCTTTGTAATTAGATAAGAACTACTGCAATATTCTCTATGATTTTTATGTTCCTTTAACATTTAAAAAATATAATAATAATAAAATATTCCGTGTTTAGTTTTTTTATTTGATCCATGGATTTAACTTAAAATAGTGTAACGTATATTTCACTAAAATCTTGAAAATTGTAGCTCCTGGAAAAAAACTGATGCCATATATATATATATATATATATATATATATTGAAGTTGAGTGGATGCCGGTAGATAAAGTGCATTAAATTATACGTGAAATTGAAGTAGCAGGCATAAGTTTAAAAAAAACCAAAGTTTATTTAATCACTAAACTTCATAAAAACAAAAACTTGAAAAACATATTATTAAAACGAAGTAAAAATGAAAAAGAACAAACGCAACCAGCGTGCGAAGCCGTCGGCAAGTAACTCACATTCGAACAAAAATTCGTCAACTACCCGGATCTAAGATTTGCATACACATGTTGCCAACTGTCCAACATCATCTTTAAACAAACGATTTATACCGCTGCCGTAATGACGTCACACCAAATTACGATCGCGGTCTGTACTACGTCACCACACCGGCGATATTATGAGTCGATGATGCTGAACAGAGACAAAATATAAATATATATATTATTTTAGTATATGCAAACGATATATGCAAACGACAGATCACGGCGTAGTCAACAAGCTTTCCGGCGTCGAGAAAAATATGACACTCTTTCCTAACAATGGCCCGCTTCTCGACGTCGTAAAGCATTCCAAAAAAAAAAATATAAACACATTATATTTTCAACTTTGCAATATATTTGCTAATTCAGTTTAAATAAAAACACATTTTAAACATTAACTTGAATCATTTACACTGTGCAAATACAATTTTTTAAATATTCAAGTGATATAAAGAAAAACTTTTTAAATACACAATCAAAAAATTACTATTCAATATTCTTCACAATTCAGTTTCATAATATATTTACAACACAGTGCAAACATTTAATTTAAATTAAAGAAACATTTAATTTAATTTAAAGAAATGAATTTGGTTCTTCCTAAAGACACTGACTCTGAACACTTCAAGTTTATCAGCTGAATTTCTGAATCTTTCACCTTCTTAACACTAAATTAAAACACAGACAAATATTTGAGTCACAAAAATAATTTTGCCACGAACCCACACAGGAGAACTTGGGACTTTTAAACTTGAATAGAAAATGTATATTCAAGATACAAAAACCACTCTGCACACAGCATAATTGTGGAGAAAAATGTCATAGATCAACAAGGGAAATCTGGACTTTTATACTTATAACAAAAATTTAAATTAAACAAAAACTTTGCCACAAAAGTTCTTTAACCCTTCTTTCGTTAAAGGTTTCGTAAAAATGTCGGCCAAATTCCTTTTAGTGTTCACATACTTAAGTTGAAAGCATCTTTCGAAAAATAAATTTCTAATAAAATGAAGCTTGATATCTATGTGTTTTGTGCGATTATTTTCGATAGGCGATTTTGAGAAATCTATCGCAGCCATATTATCACACCACAAAATATTTTCTTGTATAGCATCAGGAATTACTTCTTTCTTTTGACATTCTTCTAAAACTCGGGAGAGCCACATCAATTCCTTGCTTGCTTTTGTCAAGGATATAAATTCACTTTCCATTGACGATAACGAAACACTTTTCTGTTTAAAGGTTCGCCATTGGATTGGAATTTCATCTATCAAGGCGATACAACCTCCAACTGATACTCTGTCATCTCGGTTTGAGGCGAAATCAGCATCCGAGTACACATGCAACTTTAAACTATTGATATTGTGAAGGTTTAATTTTAGTTGCCGAGTAGAGAAAACATAACCCAGAAGTTTTAGTAATGCATTCCAGTGAGTTTTTCCCGGATTACTTTGATACTGGGATAACAAATTTACTGAGAAGCTAATATCAGGACGTGTTCTTCCAGCTATGAAAGATAAACATCCGATTAAACTTCTATATGGAAATTTTCCCATTTCAACTTTTTCGTCTTCTGTTTGAGCGCATTGAGATTTTGACAAAAATACCCCTTTTGAAATAGGAAGTGAATTTATAGGTGGTTTAAATTTGTCAAACCTTTTCCATACTTTCTCAATGTAAGTAGTTTGATTGATAGTTAACTTTTTGTCTTTTTCTTCAAATTGAACTCCAAGTAACATTTTTGTTTCACCGAGGATTTTCAGTTCAAGTTTCTTCTCTAATTTCCCGAGAATCAACTTTATGAATTTTTCATTCTTCCCAATCAACACAATATTGTCTACATAAAGTAGTAAAATAACGTTATTTTCATAGATGTAAACGCAGTTTGCCCAGGAAATCTTTATAAAACCAATTGATTCTAAAACGTCTTGTATCACGTAAAACCACTCACGGGCACTCTGTTGAAGTCCGTAAAGAGCTTTTTTTAAGAGACAAACGTAATCCAGTTTATCTTGATTTAAAAATCCTGGAGGTTGCTTCATATAAATGGTTTCTGAAAGGGGGGCATACAAATATGCGTTTTTTACGTCTAGTTGACAATGCTTCCACTTTAAGTTGCTTACAAATATGGCAAAGAAGAGTCTGATGATTGTAAAGTTGACCACTGGGCTGAAAACCTCGTCGTAACTTTCGCCTTTACGCTGTCGAAAACCTTGGGCTACCAAACGAGCTTTAAAGGAAACAATTTTATTCTTGCTGTCTCGTTTCGTCGTGTAAACCCAACGACTACCGAGAATTTTCGCCTTATCAGGTTTTGGTACTAATTCCCATACTTTACGCTTCTTCATCATTAAAATTTCTTCTTCCATTGCCTTGAACCAGTCTTCCGCTTCAGGCTTTCTCAGGGCTGAATTGTAACAACTTGGGATTTCTACGTCTAGTCAGGAACTACTCGTGCTTGCTACGACATTACTGGTTTCATCTCTAGACTTTACTTCCCCGCTGAATGTATCGTTTGTATTAAATGAAAAGTCTGATTCGTTATACTTAATATTATGCGACTTGCAGTAATTTTCCACATCATTGTATGACCTCAGCCTTGATTTCGTACCCTTTATTTTATAATTTATATCATTTCGAGATCCGTCTTTCCTTGGTACGGCTGTTCGAACCCATATTATTTCATTTTTCTTAGTGGATTCTTTTGAACTTGAATTTCGATCTTCTGATTCTGATTCTGACTCAGATTCTGAATGTTTCAGGTCTTCCGTCGAACTTTCATATTCTGAATCGGAATCGCTTTCATTATCAATCTTAAAGTAGATTTTCTTCGGTTCAGATTTTCTACACTCCTTCTTGCAAGTGCTTTCTTTACCTGGTTCCAGTACGCTACCACTAGCGCTTTCCTTTTCAAACTTGACATTAAGTGTTTCTACTAGTTGTCTGTCTTCGGGAATCCAGATTCGATAACCCATAGTCTTCATTGCGTATCCCACGAGAATACCCTTCTTGGCCCTCATCTGTAATTTTGATCTTCGTTGTTTAGGAACACTAACGTAGGCAATAGTTCCGAACGCTTTCAAATGTTTCACAGATGGTTTTTCTCCCGCCATAAAGCTCGAAGGGGGTTTTGGTCTGGCCGTCATGACAAACTCTGTTACGTGTGTACGTAAAGTGTAATAGCGCTTCAGCCCAAAATCCTTCACTTAAATTTGCGTCTTTTAGGAGAGTTTTTACAGCGTCCATAGCAGTGTAATTATACCGCTCACTGACCCCATTCTGTTGAGGCGTGTACGTGTTGGTGTGCTCGTGATTGATGCCAAGCTCGTCGAGATATTTTTCGAATTGAGAACTGCAATACTCGAGGCCGTTGTCAGATCTAACTGTGACAACTTTCGAATTTAGAAATCGTTCAGCTCTTACTTGACAAAGCTTAAACGTTTCAAACACTTCAGATTTTTCTTTTAATGGAAAAACAGTGACTTTACGACTGAAGTCATCTATTATTGTTAAGAAATACCGATGGACTTCTCTTGATTTTGTGGGCAGAGGCCCGCATACATCTGTATGAAGCAACTGGAGGGGTTTAGTGGATCTTATTCCTGATATCGATTTGTGTGATATTTGTCGCAACTTAGCAATTTTACAAACTTTACACGACAGTTCTTTATGTTTTAATCCTGGTAACGCTATTGTGCTTACTGGTATTCACAATTTTTTTCGTGTTTATATGGGCAAATTTTCTATGCCACTCTTTTAGATCTCCACCTATTGCGTATGTTTCATTCTCTTTAAATTTAGGATACTTGGGGTGAAGAAAATATAATCCATTAGTTAGCTTCGCTTCAAATTCGAATCTTCCATGTTCGTCATTTACGACAATTTTTCCATTTCCTCCTATAAATGTTTTCCCTTGACTGTCAAGTTGTTTACCGGATATCAGATTTCTTCGTAGTTTGGGAGAGTGCAGGACATCGGAAAGGATTATTTTCCGGTTATTTATAAACAATACTACGTCACCTTTTCCCTCAACTGGAAAAGTTAGACCGTCTATGGCTACTGACATCCTTGTGTTGGTAACCTTTTTAAAGGTGGAAAATGGAGATTTGTTACATGAAAAATGGGAACTTGCACCTGTGTCAAAAAGCCACGTTTGTTTATTATATTTTACATCTTCAATATTTTTCACCAGTTCTGTCAGGTTATTCTTTCGTTTTCTACCTTTGGTTCCCCCGCCTATCTTCTGACTATTATTGTTTGAGTTCTGATTTGCACTAGAAACATCTTGTTTCGGAAATTTAACTCTGCAAGAGGCTATTAAGTGACCCACCTTTCCACAACGAAAGCACTTCCGTTTTTCCCCTTCTGTTATCGTATTCTGATATTTGCCGCCTTTATATTTCTGGCTGTGTGAGGGGTTTTTCCTTGCTCTTGAGTAGTTAATTTCTGTTTCTCCTACATCCCGTCTGCTTTGCTTTAGCCTAGCTTCTTCCGCTATTAATTCGCTTATAACATTAGCTGGGGTAAATTTCACGTCATTCCACCTGTAAATTGCTTGCACTATTGCTGCAAATTCTGTGGGTAAACATCTAATAAGTTGAAAAGCATGATGCCAATCATCTGGCTTTTTTCCCCGCCTCAGCTAATTTGTTTACAAGGCTTTGGAGCCGAGCTCCGAACAAACCTATCTCTTCTCCAGGTTCTAAATGACATTGGAAAAACTGGTCCATAAGACCGATAATTCTTGCTCTAGAATCTGGCAGAAAATGGGCTTTAAGCGTATCCCATGCAATTTTAGGGTCATCAATATCATGTAGTAAGGAACGATACTCTTCAGTTACATGTAAATATATAACACTAAATCCCTTATTACGTCGGGAGAAAAAGTTTCTTACCTCCTTAACACTCGCACCTTCAGAAGGAGCATTTTCGGTACCTTGAGTAATATCCCAGGCATCACGTTCGATTAAAAGCACTTTTACATCTTGTGCCCAGGAATCATAATTTTCAGGTCCGAGAGGCTTGATGACTACTTCCATATTCATTTATAGTAGGAGAAACCAATAATGTAACTTAATACTTGATGAACAACTGCTGCAAAAAGTTCTTTAAACAAGAATTCCCCCAAAATATTTCTTCATGACCAGCATATTAAATGGAGTCGGCGATATTAATTTTCATAGCTCCGTAGAGACCGGCAACTCTCATCGATGTAGTCGTCTGATATCAGGGCCCGCCGTCTTTGATAACTTTATACTTTTAACTTCTTTCACGTTGCACTTCTACTGGCTTAAACAGCGTTCCTGGGCCCATAACCCTTGAAGTTGAGTGGATGCCGGTAGATAAAGTGCATTAAATTATACGTGAAATTGAAGTAGCAGGCATAAGTTAAAAAAAAACCAAAGTTTATTTAATCACTAAACTTCATAAAAACAAAAACTTGAAAAACATATTATTAAAACGAAGTAAAAATGAAAAAGAACAAACGCAACCAGCGTGCGAAGCCGTCGGCAAGTAACTCACATTCGAACAAAAATTCGTCAACTACCCGGATCTAAGATTTGCATACACATGTTGCCAACTGTCCAACATCATCTTTAAACAAACGATTTATACCGCTGCCGTAATGACGTCATACCAAATTACGATCGCGGTCTGTACTACGTCACCACACCGGCGATATTATGAGTCGATGATGCTGAACAGAGACAAAATATAAATATATATATATATTATTTTAGTATATGGAAACGATATATGCAAACGACAGATCACGGCGTAGTCAACAAGCTTTCCGGCGTCGAGAAAAATATGACACTCTTTCCTAACATATATATATGTATATATATATATATATATATATACTGCTTGCCATTAAAATTGCAACCCCAGAAAGGAAAGAAAATATCAAAACCTTACTTATTTTAGGTATACAGCTTAGCAGGAAGAATACAAGATTAAAATTGTAAGCAATTTGGGGGTATACAGGGTCCGAAATTAGTACACACAGCTGCCGCATCTGGCAACTAAGACGGCTCTAACCCGAGCAAACTGTGCTCAAACTGGACTTCGACGGCTCAAACTGGGCTTGGATGACATATACGGGCAAGTCATTTCATGCTTCAAGTCTATGCCACATTTCATTAATCTTAGTGGCTGGAAAACGATGGCGGCTCAGACTCTCAGTAACCAATGACCAGATGTTTTTAGTGGGTGAGAGATCTGGAAAATGTGCTGGCCAGGGTAATATTCGAAAACCCTCTGTTTCGAGATAGGTCAGGACACGACAGGCAATATGCAGTCTTGCGTTATCTTGTTGAAAGATGACTTTTCGGAGTCCTCGAAGATAGGGCTCAGCCACCGGCCTTAAGATCTGAAGAATGCGACGCTGCCTGTTCCGATTACCGACGATGCGAACGAGATGTGCTCGAGTCGTGTACCCAATGACTGTCCATACCATCACTTATTGTAAATGATGTAGTATTCAATATATTTATCGCTACTAGCATAAAAAAGCATTTTAAATGCTCATTTGAGTTATTTCAGAACTAAAAGAAATAAAAGGGATTTAAAATATTAAATAGACAAAAATTTAAATTTTCTCCTTTTAGTTTTTACTCAGATAGGGGATATATATATATATATATATATATATATATATATATATATATATGGTTGGTATTGTTTCTAAGGCCTATAGAATGCTTGGTTTTCTTAAACGTAAAACTAGAGATTTTTCTAATGAACAAGCTCTTAAAATTTTATATTTCAGATTGCTCCGCTCAAATCTTGAATATTGCAGTCTTATTTGGGATACATATTATAGTAATAAAATAAATATATTAGAGCAGGTACAGTCTAAATTTCTGCGATACTTATATTATACACTGAAGTGCCACTGAATTAGGGATAGCAAAGCCTATGCAAATTGTGTAGCGCTGCGCATCATGTATGCGCAAGTGAGGGAGCTGTGGTAACTGCATATATAGCGCGTACTGTGGTTGTTCTGAATTAGTTGTTGGAATTGCCAGTATGGATAAACTGCCTGATTTAGACGCCTTCGATCGCGGACAAATCGTAGGTGGGCCATTCAATTTCCGAAATCGCCAGACAGCTAGGATTTTCAAGGTCGACAGTGTCAAGAGTATACCAAGAATACATGGATGGTGAAAAAAAACTAGCGATCGGGCAAACTGCAAAGGACAATTAGCCTTGACAGTGCGTGGTGAGAGACGGCTCAGGCGTATTGTACGTAGCCAGCGAAGCCAAACATTAGCTCAAATTACCACCCAGTTTAATGACGGTGCCAGTCGTACAGTCAGTAAACGGACTGTGCAACGCTCGCTTCACCGTATGGGTTTCGGGAGCCGTCGACCTACGAGAGTACCATTGCTCTATACTCGCCATCGGGCTGCACGTCTTGCCTGGGCAACAGAGCACAGAGACTGGAGTGTAGAGGACTGGAAACGAGTAGCATGGAGAGATGAGTCTCGATTCCGACTACTTAACGCCGACGGGATGATGAGAATATGGCGTCAGGCTCATGAAGCCATGGATCCTGCATGCCTGGCTCGAACTGTACAAGGGCATGGTGGCTCAATCATAGTCTGGGGTGCTTTTTCGTGGCACAGTTTGGGATCTTTGGTGCGTGTACCAACCTCCCTCAATGCAATTCGGTACGTGGAGTTGCTGGGTGATCACCTCCATCCGTTTATGCTGTTCTGTTATCCGCACGGTAATGGAGTTTTCCAGCAAGACAACTGTACCTCTCACAAGTCCCGGTTGGCTACTGGCTGGTTGGATGAGCATTCCTCTGACTTCTCTGTCATGAATTGGCCACCTAGAAGCCCAGACTTAAATCCTATTGAGCATCTTTGGGATGTTTTGGAACAAGGCCTGAAAGGACATCACACAGCACCAAAGAACCTTACTGAATTATGGACAGCTTTAGCCAATACTTGGCAAGCCATTCCAGTGGAACGTTTCCAGAAACTTGTTGAATCTATGCCTCGTCGTGTGGCAGCCGTTATCAAGGCCAGAGGAGGCCCAACTCGTTACTAGGTAGGTATCCCTAATTCAGTGGCACTTCAGTGTATATATATATATATATATATATATATATATATATATATATATATGTGTGTGTGTGTGTGTGTGTGTTTGTGTGTGTGTGTGTGTGTGACATGTCAGGTCAACCCATGTCAGGAAAAACGTAATTAATCTACACACAAGAAAATTTAAGAAGAATTTTGAGTTTGAAAGGTTTTTGTGTTTGTACATATTTTATATATATATATATATATAAATAAATAAATAAAAGTAACTTCTTAAATACATATATATATTTACCTTACAGAATTATGGTCCTTACAGAAAAAGAACCTTACAGAATTATGGTCAGCTTTAGCCAATATTTGGCAAGCCATTCCCGTGGAACGTGTCCAGAAACTTGTTAAATCTATTATCAAGGCCAGAGGAGGCCCAACTCGTTCCTAGGTAGGTATCCCTAATTCAGTGGCACTTCAGTGTAAAAGTAATTACTATTGTTCTCTGGATTTGTCTCCTTCATCCCTACGTAACATTTTTGATAATTCCAGTTTAAAATCCAGACGCGATCTTTCTTGTATGTTATTTTTTTATAAAGTCATTAATAATATTATTGATTGTGTTGAAATTCACAATTGCATTCAGCTTACTGTGCCGAGCAGAGGTCTTCGTGAGCGGTTTTTATTTGTATATGTATACAGTAAATTTAATTACATAGGTAATTTCTCTTTCTACAAATTTTATAAATTTTTTAACCATCTTTCAGAAGACCTTGATATTTTTAATATGCCTTTTATTGTTTTTTAGGCTAAATGTTTGCAACTTCTGTATTCGTAATTCATGTATTGTTTTGTGTATTGTATATGTATATATTGTTTTTGTAGCTTTGTATGTTTGTTTTGTTGTTTCTTTTGTCTGTGTGTTTTAAGTTGTATCTTACATGCGACACTGTAAATGGAATTTTCTGTAGTATGCATTTTGAATAAATAAATAAATAATATATATATATATATATATCTTATTAATAAAAGAGAGTGTTTGCGTGTGCGTGTGTGTGTGTATGCGACCCCCAGGCGAATTTGTGATACTTACAGACGTCAAATTTGGCACCCGGGTAGTGTAGACTATGGGAAGGTGCACCTCGAAGCCCGAATTTTAAATTTTATTCTAGAAAACTTTTTATTTTGTTTTGTGCCATATTTTATGTTTTTTTAACTTCAGATTACGATATCTCGGCAAAAAATGATCGTAGAATTTTGATCTTTTTACAATCTACGACTACAGACATTTCTCCTTCGAACAAGACCTCATTTGTTTAAAAATAATTTAAAACAGACTAATATTTTCATCAAAATATTAAAACAACATTTTCGATTTTTTTAAGCCCTTTTACGCATCTACGGTCGATGCTCTTCGTTTTTTTATCTTACAAAGAAAATATTTACATCATCTGGAAGATGAAAGTTTTCTCATTCATATAAACCTCATTTCAAGTCTCTATCTTAAAATTTCGATTTTTAATTGAATTTTAAAGAACAATACGTCAACGCAAATTCCCCTCTTGATTCCTCAAGTGTGGTTTGGAAGAACCATTTTTTCACCTATAGGCGAGGGGGGGGGAGGCTCGAAGAAAGAATTTTTCGCCCATTCGTGGAGGGTTGAACCGAACGAAATTTCTCGCCGGGGGGGGTGGGGGGTGGGGGGGATTTTCATCTGGTTCCGGCTGTTAGCAGAACGTGGAATACGTAGCCAAAAAATTTAGATACCTTGATTCGTTGTTTTTTAGTGTTCCCATTCTCTGACAATGATTGCTGAAGGGAGCGGATCCGTAAACCGACCGGCTAGATGGGCGAAGCCCGTGTCATTGGTTATGTCACAGTATAAATAACATAGAAAATGTCAATTTTTTCTATGTTATTTATACTTTTATCAATTTTTAAATTGATTTTAGTTAACAAACATTCTTAAAATCTCCGGCAACGCCATCTGTAATTAGGAATACCTCCAGCTTTTCCTTTATTACAGAACCAAACTCATTTCGGAAGTTTCATTGAAGGTAAAACGAGTAATTTCTGTTGTGGCATCTAAAAAGGTATTTTAAGTAAACAATTAAACTTTGAAGCGTATTCCCATCTTTAACATTACAGTAATAAGCATTACATTTTATTAATAAAAGCGAATGTTTTCTTATTAATAAAAGCGAATGTTTGCGTGTGTGTGTGTGTGTGGGCGGCCCCCAGGCGAATCTGTGAAACTTACAGCCGTGAAATTTGGCACACGGGTAGTGCAGACTATGGGAAAGTGCACCTTGAAGCCCGAATTTTAAATTTTATTCTAGAAACTTTTTTATTTTATGTTTTGTGGGATATTTTATGTTTTTTTTAACTTCAGATTACGATATCTCGGCAAAAAATGATCGTAGAATTTGGATCTTTTTACAATCTAAGACTACAGACATTTCTCCTTCAAACAAAACCTCATTTGTTTAAAAATAATTTAAAACAGACTAATATTTTCATCAAAATATTAAAATTTCGATTTCTAAGTATTGAGTAATTTTAAAATTTCGATTTTTAATTGAATTTTAAAGAACGATATTTCAACACAAATTTTATGTGGTTCTTTCAACGCGGTACGCTAGGCGTTGGAATCCATCATTCATACGAAATGCGCATGCGCACAAAGAAACGTTTTATTTACTTTTGCAGGTGTTCACTTTTTCTGTATTCTGTCAATTTTTGTTTAATTTAGTTACTTTTTTGCATATTCTTTCTTTTTATGCTTCTATCTGAAACTCTGGAATATTTTTTATTATCATTCAAATACTTCGAAACTTAACAATGTTTACCAGGGGTGTTTTAAAACAACTGTTAATTATGTTTGTGTTTAGTTTTGAGAAAAAATGATTTTGTAAAGGTTTTTTTGGTCTTTTATGCTAAAATAGCACTTACAAATGAAAAAAAGGAAAAAAACTTACCTGTAAATAGCATACCTTTTTTATAAATTGATCAATTTGAAGTAACTTTTAATGAAATTTAGCTAAAACACCTATCATTCTGCACAAAATCCTAAAGCTAATATTTTAAACTAATTTTAGCTTTTGATTGTGGAAATTTTTGATGTTAAAACATGTTAACAATGTATTAAATATGCATTATTTTGTACGTCAAATATAGTTGCACATTAATTTTATACAAATTTGTGGTATGACTTTCTTAAGTAGCATGATTTATTTTTTCTCGATGATATCTTTTTCTTAATTGTCATATTTTGAGAACATAACTTTTTTAAATTAAAAAAAACACAAATAAAAGTTTAGGTTAACAAGAATTATTGTCAAGAATTATATTTCACATGATTGGACAAGCCACAGGTCAAGAAGTGTTGAAATTAATGGAGGTAAGGTTAATTTTTTTTTTACATGCAGTATTTTTTTCATGTCCTGATTCATAAATTAAAATCGATAGCTGATTTATACCTCATTTATATTTTTAGAATTTAACTTCTTACTTCTGTTTTAACTTTCCTTTCTATTTTACCATCATGTTTTGTTTTGCTATTATTGAAGTGTGTAAAATATTTTTCATTGCTTACTACCATTTAAAAAAAAATTTTGTATTATTGGCCTGCACTTTTTTATTCATACTTTGTTATTCATACTGTTATTTTTTCTACGTTATTTATACTGTATTAGTTTTTAAATTGATTTTGTATTGTTTAGTTTTCAGCTTTTCCCGAATGATTTTCCGAATCTTTACCCCGGAAAGAGAAGCGAGACTGGAAGAAATCAGACAACAACAGCAAAGAATAGTTGGACAAAAACCACAGGATCGTCATGATTTGTTAGCAAGAGTGTTTCATCAAAAACAAAAATCACTTATGAGTCTCATCACAAAGGCAAAGATTTTTGGAGAAGTTAGGTGTCATATGTACACCATAATTGCAGTTTGGGCTGATTTAAACTCTGTATTCTCACATTTTGATGCCCCTGTAGCAGTAGTGGATTACATGGTTAACTGGAGTTACTCATTTTGTTCCATTTAAAGGAATTAGGCTGTGGTTCATATGGGAATGGCGTTTAGAAACATACGGCATATGAGGCAGATATTACGGATCAAATAATAGCCAAAGATGATACCACTTCAGTGGGTTGTCACAAAACAACTGTCTCTGTCCACATGTTGCAGAAGCCTCCTCTACACGATTTCTTCATTCGGGAATGGCGTTTAGAAACATACGGCATATGAGGCAGATATTACGGATCAAATAATAGCCAAAGAAAGCAAGTGTCTATAGACAATGCGTGGATTGTCCCGTATTGCCCTCTACTAACCACAATTTTCAATACCCATATAAATGTAGAGTATTGTAATTCCGTTTTATAGTGTGGCGTGTGAGTGGAACACTGGTGTGTGGTTTTCAAATGATTTTAGCTTTTACTGGAAATTAGCAGAACATTAGCACCGAAAACAGTAATCGTTTGGAGAGTTTTTATTTATATACACAACTCACTACCATAATACTCTTAAAATTTATATTTTAACGCATTTCGGTTACTGCTGTTGTTTGTAAACACACAATCTTCATTGCCATGCTCATTTCAGAAATTTCTCATTGAGATGATGCTCATTTAATGCGTGTTTTCAAAAGTGAAATATACCATGTTCTGTAAATGCCCCGAAAATATTTCTATACTGGAGATGTAGACAGATTAAAGAATTTAAGTAAACTTTTGTGTAATTTATACATTTGTGTGTGTTTAATTATTTAAACTAATAGATTTATATTTTTTATACGTTTTATTCTTGCATTCTTTTAGGGGTTTATAGTGTTGCGTTTGAGTGGAACACTGGTGTGTGGTTTTCAAATGATTTTAGCTTTTACTGGAAATTAGCAGAACATTAGCTTCCAAAACAGTAATTGTTTGGAAAGTTTTGAATTTAATTTATTAAATGCTGATCACGAGATTTCTTTTCTTTTTGTGATACTTTAAATTTATTTTGCGTCACGTGCATAACAACGAAATTAATTGACAAAGAAAGTATTAAAATACAGTAAAAGATAAAATTTAACCACTAGACAAATTGGGATGGAAATTTTAAAAAGTTTTGTTCAAATTAGTATGTTTTATGGATATTAAATCAAATCTATATATAAAACTGTAATTTCCTCTCAAAATATGCTTCGCCATGACGATAAATAAGTCCCAAGGTCAAACTTTAAAATATGCTGGCAAAATTGTTTCTAGCATGGTCAGTTTTACGTAGCTTGCTCACGCGTAAGTTCGCAGACGATCCTGGTAATATTAGTTCCGCCCAATGAAGAAACAAAATATATTGTTTATAAGAAAATCCTCTAAAAAGCAATTTCACTACTTTTTCATTGTAATTATCCTAAAATGTACCCCGTAGCGAAGCACGGGTATTCAGCTAGTATATATATATGTATATTTCCCTACTTTTATCTCATTTAACCTCAAACATAGAAGTAATTCCTGGCATATCGCAGAGCCTTCAAATATATCTGATTTAAAGTAGCATACAAATTAATTCATAGAAAAGGAGTTTTTACATTAAATGACATCTTCTTTTCCTTCTTATTTTTTACCTGTTTAGTGATGTCTAAGTAAATAAAAATACATCTTTGCTTTAAAAGCATTTTAAGAGGACAGCTTTTCTATTCTGGTTATGGATAAACTCTTTGAAAACACCAAAGCATTACTTTCTCTGAAATCTAAAGGTTCTAATTTACGACGTCTGTATGGAATAAGATCATGTAACAAAGAATGTAATTCTATACGTCTGTCCTACTTTAAAAGTAACTTTTACAAAGCCCAGGAGCCGTTAAATACTCGTACGATATGACGTTCATGCAAAATTTTTAAACTGGCTGTAAGGGGAAACTATATAGATTTTGTAACAAAATCGTAATATTTTGAGCTTTGAAAATAATTCGGGAGACATTTTAATAGAAGTTTCAAAAACCATAGTCGTTTTTCATGGTGCTTTAACAAATACGGAATGTATATTTCTTTAGCCTAGCACTCTAATCAAACTCATGGAAGTTATTTTAAAAGAAAGGATACGTGTATTAAGGAAAGGTTACATAGTAAAGAAGGATTAATTATTGTCGTATGATTTCTTGAAGGAAAACATTCAAAGAGGGCACATCCCATTTATGTGACACAAAGAAGGAGTCTTAATTACCTTGTTTTACAGACCCCGTTCTTGGACCCAAAGAATGTGTCTGAATAAATATGTTTTATGGACTCTGTTAATATGACCCAAAGAATGAGTCTGCATAAACTTTTTTACGGACTCCATTCTTGTGGTCCAAAAAATGAGTCTGAATAAACTTGTTTCACGATTCTCTTCTTGTGACCCAAATAATGAATCTCAATAACCTTCTTTAAAGGACTCCGTTCATGTAAGGGCCTGTTCACATAGGAGTCCGTTGCGTTGCGTTAAGGAAAAGATCAGAATTTTTTTCTCTGAAAAAGAGGCGGTAGGCCAAATAAATTTGGGAAACCCTGTTCTAAGTAAATATTATCTAAAACAAGAGGGTATAAGGCATGTTTTAGTAATTATGTAAAGTTGTGATAATACAAGATAACTAGCAGATCCAATGCAGATCTCTGAAAATTCAAAATAAGCAAACTTTTAAATCAAAAGCAGGATCCTGAACTAAGGTCGTTGAAAGTAAGACTGAATTTCATGATAACTTCTTTTAAGGCTGCTGTGTACTAAGCCTTTTGGATTCGCTCGACTCAATATTAATCTATGGAGAAATTGGTCCAAAGTTTGCCGACTTGAATTGAAAGATTTTTTTTTAAATTTTACTCCGTAATAGGGAAAGATATTCTACACCTTACGACATTTTTCGTTTAAAAAAATGAAAATAATATATTTAAATTTAAATGATTCGGGGGAAAGAATCTAGTATGTTGTGTTTTAAACGCTTATCAATTCCTTTGGTGGACGAAATTTTTAAAATGAATCCTTTTTAGGGTGCAGAAAAGTTCAGGCTATCCGAAAATACCATTTTTAATTGGATTATCAGCATTTATGTACAGTTGTAAATAGTAGACACATTTTTTCTATAGATTAACATTGAGGTGAGCCAATCCATTAGGGTTAGTACACAGCAGCCTTAATAATCAATGAAATGTTAGAAACAAGTTAGACAAAAACTGTAAAATTCTTAAAGGATAAGAAAATAATCTAAATCTTAAGCATTCATCTTAAGCATTTTGTTTTAGATTATTTAAGAATTTTTTTGTGTTTCTTAACTATATCGTAATCTTTTTCAAAGAACATCAGCTAGTGAGGATTCTGGTTGCTGTTTTATTTGTAGATACTTAACAGCAATCTCTAGCTCCAGCATACATTCCACAGTCAATTTTCATTTTTGTTTGGGGGAGGCTCAACCAACTCATTCTTCAATGGTTTCGAAGCAATTTCATGAATAGCAATGTGAATAATAATCTTCAGACTGGAAAAGAATTAGTCAGACACCAGTGAATTCGATTTCTAAGCTGGTTCCTAACACGATAGCTAAGCCTCTCCCCCAGAGACTATAAAAATGCTATAAAAGGGAATATTGACCTTTGATTAAGCAGAACTCAGTTAACAGGATTTTGAGAATGGATGTTCTGTTTCTAATACAAAAATAGAAAGTTTTATGTAACACAAAGGGAAACATTTAGAAAGAATTCAATTTGATAAAATAAAGATTAACATTAGCAACTCGCTATCCCAGTTTGTATTTCGAAGTAGTATAAACTTGCGTTTTTTACCGGGAGACTGATGATACAACAGAGATGTCTACGAAATATACTAGGAAATTATCTTTATTTTACTATTGCTTTCCTATTCCTATTTAAATTTTATTTATTTAATTTAATTCAAGTTGAAGGTAAATATATAATAGTTTACTTGTACGTAAGTGGTTTTTTTATTAGCAAAAATTTAAAATATTGTAGTTTATTTAAGTATAGAGTTGTAAGAAAATTTACCTTGGTTGTTTTTATTATTTTAATCTTAATTTAAAGGAATTAACTTAGTTTTCTTTGAGTGTATATATATATATATGTGTATATATATATATATATATATATATATATATATATATATATATATATATATATATATATATATATATATATATATATATATATATATATATTTATACAGGTGTCTCAGTTATACATTTAAGAAATTCTAAGAGGGGTAGGGTGCATCCTGACGACTTGAAATCATCTAGCAATGTGGGGACGGAAATGCTTTCCTGAAGCGGTGATGTACACAGAAACACCATAAAGAAAGAGACCGTAAGTGAATAATCGTTTTAATAATAAATGTACAAAAACAAAAGGTACATGGGTCAAAGTAAGTGTTCGAACTTTTTTCCACTGACTGCAACGCAGACCTCACATCTTCAGCGCATGGAATTCCGAAGATTCTGGAATAATCCAGGCTCATTTCGAATTTCTCCGGTAGCTACTGCGATTTTTGCAACCAGCTCCTCAGCATTGTCAACGGGGGTGTCATAAACCCGTGTTTTCATATGCCCGAATAAATAAAAATCAAGACATGATAGGTCTGGTGACCGAGCAGGCCAAATCACGAAACCACCACATCCGATCCACTGCTGGCCAAATCTGACGTGTAGGTATTTACGAACATTACAACTGAAATGGGCAGGGGCTCCATCGTGTTGGAACCCCATTGTCCGTTGCGTTGATGAAGAAATCTGTTCGTCTCAAAAGTTGTGGCAATACTTGCTGCAGAAAGATCAAGTAGTTACTTCCGGTTAGACGACTCGGCAACAGGTGTGTAATAGCACGGGCGCGGGCCGACGAAGGAAGGACTGAGTGGCATAGTTTTGATGTTAACTTGGATGACTTGTCACCCGGCCGTGCATCATAAATGTTTAAATCATTTCCCGCATTTCATCTCAACCCTCGGACACGCAAAACACCACAACGTTTATCTAATTACATCTTTCATTTTTAAGATACACAAAAATACAACATCTCGAGGCAACTTACAAATGAAAAAAGCCTACATGTACGTGATACCAAACATTATATAAACTTATCTCGTCATGTGATCGTAGTAGGGTTTAATTGGTTAAAAGTTAGGAAAAGGCGCGACTAATGCGCTAAAGCATTTAATTTTCTGTCCACGCTACGCAAGTTTAGTTTTCGAGTAATAGGCAGCCATTTAATATTTTCTCTCGAGGTTATTAGAACTTAGAATCAAAAGCGAAATTTGTTCGAACGCCGCAGGGAATTTAGAATAAATTAGAATTTAAAAGAGTTATAGGATTTTTAATGTTATATATATATATATATATATATATATATATATGTGTGTGTGTGTGTATATATATATATATATATATATATATACACACAGCGCGTCAAATAAGTTTTAAGACTCGTCCCAGAGCGCAGGTTGTAAAGGCGCTGTTAGTGTAAATCCGCATGCGTCATAACATCCATCTACTTGCACACTGCTAACAAGTTGTGCGCATTTCGTTAAGTAGTTGAGAGAAGTCGAGCGCTTATTGCAGAAGTGAATTTTTTTCATGTTGATTTTTTGAGATGGAGCAAAGAGCTGAAATTAAATTTAACGCAAAACTTGGTAAAATTGCTTCGGAAACATACCAACTCATGAAACAAGTTTACGGTGACTGTTGTTTAAGTAGATCAAATGTTTTTGTGTGGCACAAACGTTTTTTGGACGGAAGAGATACGGTAGAAGAGGATCAGAGTAGTGGAAGACCAATTTCATCTAGGAGACCTGAAGTTATTGAGAAAGTACGAAATTTCGTAACAAACGATCGCTGTGCATCACTGAGAATAATGGAAAGCTCTTTAAATATCATCAAAGATACAATTGCCCAAGATTTGGGCAAAACAAAAGTGTGTGCTAACTTTGTTCCACACACTTTAACCCTGAACAAAAAGCAATGAGAAGTGCACATCGCGGAGACATTATTTCAGCCGCTGAAAACGATCCAAACTTCTTGAAGTCCATTGTTACAGGTGATGAAACCTGGTGTTTCCAATATGATTCTGAAACAAAGCGAAAATGTGCGGAATGGAAGTCACCAAATCCACCGCAAGACAAAAAAACAAGAAAAGTTCCATCCAAAATCAAAACAATGCTCATTACATTCTTAATAGTAAAGGTATTATCCACAAAGAATTTGTTCCAACTGGACAAACAATTACAGGTCAACACTACTTACCTGTTTTAAAGCGTTTGATGGCCAGAATTCGTCGCATTCGTCCAGACTATAGGACTGAAAGCAGTTGGTGTTTGTTACACGACAATGCACCCAGTCACACCTCCCTTATTGTTCATCGATTTTTGGCAAAAAATAATGTCTGTGTGTTGAACTATCCACCGTATTCACCTGATTTAGCAACCTGTGACTACTCCTTATTCCCAAAACTTAAAATGAAGTTAAAAGGGTGTTATTTTGAAGATATTTCGACCACACAAGAAGCTTCGACGCGTGCTTTGCAGGCCATTCCACAAAGTGATTTACAACAGGCGTTCGATTCGTTAATAAATCGCTGTAAATAGTGCATTGAAGCCGGAGGGTCCTATTTTGAATAAAAAATCAAAACAGGTATTAATTTGTTGTTTCTATTTCTTTTTACAGACCCAGTCTTAAAACTTATTTGACGCACTGTGTATATATATATACATATATATATATATATATATATATATATATATATATATATATATATATATATACATACTGTGTGTCCGAAAAATAATAGTGGGGTTTTAAATGGTTATAGCTTCTGAACAAAGCATTGTAAAGAGATGAAGTATACATTAAATTGAAGAAAAAATCTCCAAGATTCTTATCTGTTCAGAAGACATCGATGTGTGCTCCCATAGTTGCCCTGTTGACGTCAAGACGGTCTTTTCTTTTAATGGTCCAGATTTTGAACTTTAATGTAATGCAATTGTGTATTTACATAACTTAAAACATAGAAATATATGTGGGTAAGGTCTGGAGACCGTGAGGGGGTAGGAAATCCACTCTTCTCGTCCGATCATTCGCTGAGAAAATCTTTCGTTAAGAAATTCCCGCACGATTGTGGCAAAATGTGAAGGAGCTCCGTCTAACTGGAAAATAGAATTCCGGTTCTAGTCCCGGAGTCTGTTGGAGTCTGCATGTAACCATTCACTCACATAAGCTTGTAGTATTTCTCTTTCATTTAAAGTATGATTCATGTCTGCAACAGGATTTGCTGCATAGCTATAATCATTTGAAACCCCATTATTATTTTACGGGTACACTGCACACATACAGATATATAGATATCTAGATATATATATATAGAGAGAGAGAGAGAGAGACAGAGATAGACATTACAGATAGATATAGAGATATAGATATAAATATAGATATACATAGAGAGAGATATGTGGATAGATAGATAGAGTAGATATCGATATACAGGCATTATTTATAAACGTATTTATTTACCAGGAACTACTTCTGTAGTTAAAAATTAAACCCATATAAAACACTTTTTATGCACATTCTTGTTTATAGCAATTAAATTTTAACTTAACTGTTTGTATTTAGTTATTTATTTTCAGCATTATAAAGAATTGCAGTTCGTAAATTTATTTTCCCTCTTCGAGATCAAATTAAGCCAAAACTTTTCCGTTAATGGTAGATTTCGATGCCCAGCAAGTACTTTTCCTGCTATTTTCGTTTGCTATAAGAGGATTTTTATGAGCCTTTAGAGAAGCCGCTACTCGTTTATACTCCAGAAAATCAGACTTTTCCACTATTTTATACGGCACGCAATCAAGATAACCCTGTTCGGTTGTTCTAAACTAAAGCTACTAAACAGTCGGATTGTAGGGGTACACGAATCAAAGCTGAAATCGATCCGTTGCTTTACGGGAGTCTAAAGTTTTTTGCGGATAATATTAAATTTTATATAACCTACTGTGGGAAAGCTTATACAAAAGGATTTTACGTTTCTTTACTATTTTACCGACTTTTCTTTTCTCTTTAAATGAAAGAAAAATATTTCGAAAATTTCTGTGCATTACATTGCAGTAAAAAGTACAAGGTTTTTCTTTCTAAAATGTACCCAGCAGGCTTTCTTTCGCCAAAGTTTCATTTGAAAGTGCTTGAAAATATTATAAATTGGTGGTCACGTTTTTTACTCATTCAAATTTAACGCCTTTCCTTATAATAATATGAACACTGCGAGGATGGTGTTGGAGTTCGCAGGATTGTGCAACGTTTCTGGTCCATACAGAGAAAATACTTGCAACAACTACAGTGATTATTGTTGTTGGTGTTTCTAATGGCCCCTGGCCGTAAGTTCCAGACCACGTCCATATAGGTTTCGGGTTGAGTAGTGTGGCTCCTGTTTATAATACCACCACAAGGGTCGAGTCTGACGTAGCTAGGTTCCACCCCAATTTTGTCCGAGCACCACCTGGGGTGACATCTAGGGGGATCGAACCTTCCCCACTCACTGACCTTATGGAAGGACTTTCCGGTCTACATATTTACTTTCACATACCCGGTCTAGACACGGAGGTAATTAATGGCACTTGTTGGGATTCGATCCGAGCACCCTCAACATTCAGAGCCTTCGCGCTATCTTTAGGCCACCTCGAGTCTTATCCTCAAGAAAAAGCATAATACAACGACCCGTGCTTATGGCCCGGTGTATTTTATATCGACCAGTACTGAAACATTATCGCACATTTCCAGGGGTGAATGTATTAATTTATAATAATGTAAGATCACTCACGGGGAACTGAATTCTTCTTTAATTGCAATAATACTGTTTATAACATTTTTACTCTGCGCTTAGAATATATTTTCTTATTCTAGTTTTACTCTAGAATTAACAATGTACTACAATTTGCTTCATAGATAAAAAATTTATAAAAACTCAGTACGTTTCTTCTTAATTTAGGACTAATGGAAACAAAAATAGAGTCCCCAAAACACAATGCTTCTTAATCTTTAGATCTTCAGTTTTTTTCTCCAACCAAAATATTGACTACAACGAGCATTCCTAGTCAGAGGTGGGAAATTTACCCTTTGCCTATCATTCAGTTTCAGTGCCGACAATAGATATCTATTTATTGACATAAGATCACACTTCTCTTGAAATCAGGTTGGAGATCCCTTTATAGAGTTACAGGGAATTTGTCAATATGTTGATAAAGCTGGAAAACAGCCGAACGCGATGGCATCCAGAAACTGATGTTTAGCCAATCCTTTACCGAGTAGAATCTCTGATTTGTTTAAGATCCGAAATTATTACTTATGCCTGTTGTGTAAAAAACCCTAGTGAATTCGCTCATCTCAATGTTAACATATGGAGAAAATTTGTCTACTATTCACAGCTACATAAATGCTGAAAATCAAATTAAAAGGGTATATTCAGGTAACCTGAACTTTTCTGCACCTTGTAACAGGATTCATTTTATAGATTTCGTCCACCAAAGGAATTTAGGAGCGTTAAAAACACACTATACCAGATTTTTTCCCAGAATAATTTAAATTTGAAAATATTATTTCCATTTTAAAAAAAATGATGAAAAATGCCCCAATGTCTAAAATTACTTTCTCTATCACAATGTCCAATTAAAAAATATCATTAAATCCAATTCGGCAATCCTTGGGCACATTTTTTTCCGTAGGTCGAAATATTGAGGTGAAGTGAATCCAAATTAGAACATAGCCTTAACCCATTTAAAATCGCTCCATGTTTCCTTTATTGGAAATGCACCAAACAGTTTTTTAACACTTCTTAGAACATTAATTACACAAATAAGTTGTTTCCATAAAATTAAATTTATTTTTACGAGAGTTGCAAAATGTTGCGTTTTCGCAACATCAGTCCAAAACGGTATATATATATATATATATATATATATATTTATTTATTTTTAATTTTAGTCTTTGAAACATTTCGCGTGAAGAGGTACATTGCACTTATTACATACATAAATTGTTTGACTTTATAGAGAATCTATGCTCACTTCTACCCAGACTTGGGTGTATATAATTTGAAGTGGCACTCTATTTGAATTTTATACAAACGCAGTTTATACATGAAACAATGTTTATTGAATTCGTTGCACATATAATTAGCTTTTACAGCAATAAGCATACGTACTACTTGTACGGAATGTAAATACAGCTTTCAAGAACAATATATTTTTATACTCACGAACAGTAAGTCAAACCAGCAGTACTGCCACGTAAACTTCTGGCCCGTAAAGCACTAGCGCAGGATAACACCTTTTCAACCTTAACAACAACTCCCTTTTTTCATTAATGACGCTGCGTGGTATTTATACTAAGCGCGTATGCCAAAATTAGCATATCTGAAGCAGCTTCTTTAATTCACTCAAAAGTTCGATTCTTGTGAATCGAATCTTGTGTATACCTTACACTGGCCTCCTTCGAAAAAAAAAATTAGGTAACTGAGGTCTGAACGGCTTCAGTTAACTAATTGAAAACGCGTGCTGGTCTGACTTTTGACATAATGGGTGGCAAAGCCAAAAAACCTTCCACACGTTGTGTGGGGGAAAAACGCCACTACCATTTTACAAAACTAACCCCGAAGGGTCCAGGTGACACCATTACACAGTGGATTTGCAGAGTTGCGGATACTGGGCTGGCCAACTGCGCCCTAAAATATCTATTTTAATTAAAAGTGACAACACAATTGCACAGCATGACATTTCTTGACTGTATCTGCTCTCCCCCAATTTATAATGTACATGTGTTATGATTTGCGAAGTTAGTATGTTAGTTGTTTGTTATCTGTAGTTAGTATGTATTTTTTTTCACTACATGTCCCCTTCAAAAATTTATAAAACAGTATGCCGTTTTTTTTTCAGTGGCTCACTCCTTCCCCTCAAAATGTTTACACAGTATATACAATGGGGAACTTCAAACCAATTTGGTTCGATTTTATTAAAGGGTGGGAGTTAGAATAAGAAAGATGATACAAGACTTGTTCCTCATGAATGCAGCAACTTCACTGCACCAGTTTGTCCAATCCGCTGAACCTCTCTTGATGGTCGCAGTCCTAGTAAAGGGGTTCGTTGACCGTGTGGGCATCCTTCGTGCAGCAGGTCGTTGGTCCTGAGGCGCTGGTCCGGCTTGACGATGGACAGGAGGTCTCTTGGGAGGAGGCCAACCTTGCTGGGCGGCTGATATCTTGCGTTCCCTGTACTTATGCAAAGGAGCTTTAAAATTGTCATTCTTCCTTTTTATAACCTTGTGTACCTTATCAGCGACGCATTCCTCCTTTGATGGAGTTTTTGTAGTGCACACTTTACCTTTCTTCGTACTTTTGCTTGTATCGGTATTAAATTTTAATGCAGATTCTATTTTTTCAACAACCTGACTCTGCTTTTCGTATTTGTGCTTATACGACTTCTTGTTTACCGCCTTAATTACTTCAGTATTAGCAGTTTTAATGCTGGAACCTGAAGGCGCTTTTTCACGTTTTTTATCCCCCTTAACTTTAGTTTTATCCTCTTTTGACGAAAAAGTTTCTTTGAAACTTGCGACATCAGAATCGTTATCATTTAAATTCTTTAACACTGCTTCAGTTTTAGGAAGATTAAGCTTTTCGTACTCGTGCGTTTTATTGCAAACTTTCTCTATAACTTCCGAAGCATCAGCTAAACTACCTACAGTATAACTCTGTGTCAACTTTTCATCCTGATTCTCAGTCTGGTTTTCATGTACTTTATTTAAAACCATATTATCAACCTGGCCTACACAATCCTCATTCGGATGGAAACTTGAAATAATATCATCATTACCTAGCGAGTTCCTACTATCGTTTAAAGAATTTTTATTGTCGTCAACTAATAAGTATTCACTAACTTCCGTAACGCATACTTCGTCATCTACTAAATTTCCTTCATTAACAGATGTGTGAATATCATCTAAAATATCAGGTATAGCATTAATAGAAGTGTCAGATGATTTATTTTCTAAACCACTAGCATTATTATCGGCACTATTTTCAGACATTTGTACTGGAATTACCTCATCATTCCAGCTAGACTCACTTTCTTTATAAGCCAAAAAAATACCCTGACTTTCACTATTCTCAAAATAATGATTACTACTCGGACAAAATAATACATTTGACCAAACAGTTTCAACAGGTTGAACCATATCATGTGAATCAACTTGCCAGTGCAAGTAAGGTGCTTGCATATTTTCTTTAAGTGCACTAATTTCATTATAACGCCGTGCGCTTCTATTATTTTGCTTGCGGTACTGCTTACGCTGCTGGTTTGAAACTCGCGAAAAATTTTGGCGCGGCTGTATAAAACTTCTCGTACCTGAATAACGGTGAGGGGTAGCGAAGAAATGTCTATTGTCATATTTAGCTAAAGCTTGAAGGAGGGTAACCTTGCTTGTAATTGTTTGATTATCTAAAAAATCTTGAACACTTGGCTTCAAACGTTGGATAACTATTTTTAAGATTATCGCTTCCATCAACTCTTCTAAATATTCCTCACACTTGGAAATCTTTTCCATAGCAAAATCTAATGCAGACTGACCTTCACGTTGCCTTAGCGAATAAATTTCCGCTTCAATTTCACTTTGATTAAAGGTCTTTGGAAAAACACTAAGAAACTGTTGCTTGAATGACAAATAGTCAAAAATCAGATTACTGCTTTGCATGCATGTGTACCACTGATATGCACTACCTCTTAAAGCGGCTAGAGCAATTTTAAGTTTATCCCCCTCTGGGGTGCATTGTTGCTGAAAGTAATGCTCAATTTTCTTTAGGAATTGGCTTGAGGGGCCGCCATTGAAGGTGGCTTCGAATGGCGCAATTTGCTGAACCATAATTACCCGAGGAAAATTTCCAGCAGGATTTTGTTCTACAACACTCATTTTTTAAATAGTATATAAGTACTTGCAACAATTTTATCAATATACGTACACAGTACACAGTTTTAAATTTCAATTATGTTCTTCGTTACAAATTTAACGCTAACTACCAGGGTATATATATTTTCGGGCGCCAGTATAGAGAATCTATGCTCACTTCTACCCAGACTTGGGTGTATATAATTTGAAGTGGCACTCTATTTGAATTTTATACAAACGCAGTTTATACATGAAACAATGTTTATTGAATTCGTTGCACATATAATTAGCTTTTACAGCAATAAGCATACGTACTACTTGTACGGAATGTAAATACAGCTTTCAAGAACAATATATTTTTATACTCACGAACAGTAAGTCAAACCAGCAGTACTGCCACGTAAACTTCTGGCCCGTAAAGCACTAGCGCAGGATAACACCTTTTCAACCTTAACAACAACTCCCTTTTTTCATTAATGACGCTGCGTGGTATTTATACTAAGCGCGTATGCCAAAATTAGCATATCTGAAGCAGCTTCTTTAATTCACTCAAAAGTTCGATTCTTGTGAATCGAATCTTGTGTATACCTTACAACTTTTGTAGTGTTAAATCTTTTTAGTTTATTTTCACTATTTTTAGTAATAATATGGTCCATACGGTCTTTCCGAGTTTCGTTGAGAATTAGATTTTGAATTGAAGATGGTCTTCCAATATGTGAAGTTTCAGGTAAAACAGAAGTCATCTGCTTTTCTTCAAGCCTTTTTATCAAAGATATGGCTCTCTCAAAGATATAGATCTCTGAAACTCTAATAAACTTATTTTAGAATGCATTACATCCATGTAGAGTCTCCATTTTTCCCATACAATACGCTCCTTTTTCTTAATATATTGCATACTTTTACATTTATTAGAAAAAACGTAAATTTCACCTGCAATGTCTTTAGGTGATTCGACATTTTCACACAATATACCATCGTCAAAAGCTTCTTCACCCGTCAAATCATCCAGATCTGGAGAGATATTGACGAGTTATGGTTCATCATTATCTTCTGTTGAGGACGAATCCGAAATATCATCATCCAGCTCATGAAAATACTCCAATGCCTCTTCCAATGACAAAAAACCACTTTTTTCTAGAGGCAAACTGATCTGAAATAAAAACAATACCAATTTACTGCATAAAAAACTAGGCAGCATATCAAAATCTTAAATAATACATTGGACACATTGGACTGATATTGCGATTTCTGAACATTTTAAAAAATATGAATTGAGAAATATAAAAACAAAAATTATGCTTTACCTGTTCAAGCCATTTTTTCTTTAGTCTCTAGTAAACTCGGAACAAGCACCAAATCGGAAATTTAACATGTGCTGCTATCTACGGTTATTATTTGAAATTAGTCATTTTTTTCCCTTTCAAAATTCCAGAGAAAAAATCTTTTGCAAGTGCTCGAAGCCGGCAAATGTGAAAAGAAAAAATTTATTATGAACAATTAAAGTATGGAGAATAAAATAAAAACATTAATTCAGATGTACAAAACTTACAACATGCCTTTAAAACGTACAGAAATTAATGTTGCGTTTTCACACCGGCAGTGTTAAATGGGTTAACTCTTCAAAAAGATACCGTTCATGAATATAAGAAAAATGCAGTAATTTTATTTTGGAAAATTTTCCATTATCAATAAAGATTTCAGTAATTCCAAAAACTAAATGATTTCATCTCTCCCCAAAATTTCAAAATGTCTTTTATCGACTAACAGCCTAATACCCTTGCTCAATTTTTCTTACAAATCCTATAACGAATAGAACACAGATGTGTCAGATTGGCCCCAATTAGCTCTTTGCTTAGCAAATATTTAGTTACAATTTATTACAGATATGTCTGAGAACTTTAGGTGACTTTTGGCAGATATAATGAGAATATAATGAGCCAGTGTCGAGAACCACTCAAGTGTTTATTAATGCCCTCATATGAATCTCAGTAAATAAATGTTGGATATATACGTCGATCAGTACAAACTTAGATGTCGATATCAGAGAGTATATACGTATGTTATACAGTAGTCGATACTCATTTTGTTAAGTACTTGTTTGTTTCCACTAGTGTTAATTATATGAAATAGATCATGCAGAATACGTTTAAGGCTCTTGTGTACAAACCCTATTGGATCCGCTCACATCAATGTTAACCTATGGAGAAAATGTGTACAAGGATTGTTCATTTGGATTCAAAGATATTCTTTTAATTGTACTCCGTAATAGAGAAAGAAAATTTACACCTTTGGACATTTTTCTTTTTTAAAACAAAATGCAAATAAATTTTAAAATTTAAATTATTCGGGGAAAAAATCTGGTGTAGTGTGTTTTAAATGCTCCTTAACTCCTTTGGGGGACGAAATTTTTAAAATGAATCCTGTTGCGAGGTGCAGAAAAGTTGAGGCTATCTGAAAATATAATTTTTATTGGATTACCAGAATTCATGTAGTTGTCAATAGTAGAAAATTTGCTCCATGTTTCAACATTGAGGTGAACGAATCCAATAGCCTTTAGGGTTAGTACACAGCAGCCTAAAGTCATCTATGAGGCATTCTGTGGATGTAATAGGAAAGGGGTCGACGTTGTAAATCAAGTAAAATTAAAGTTTTTACTCGGCATAATAAATATTTTAGTGCACAACTGCGTAGCAGATGAACAAAAATTTTTCAAATAACATTTGGATTACATGGTATTTTGATAAATGAAGATAACTAAAGAATATTTTTCTCATGATTAAAGTTTGGTGAGGGTATCTTGGAGTATTTGTTGGCAACTAAGTGTGTGTTTACATCGGGAATGTCCTCAAAGAAACTAATTCTGACTCTACTAAAATAAATTCCTGTGTCAGACACTCATGATTGAAATGTGGACAGCGGTTAGGGGGCTTAAAGAAAAAAGTTCTTTATTTGTTCACCTATTCAGATTAATTGCTAAAAGCGTAATGGGAGTCTCGTGTTTGAATGTTCGTCTCTTTCATAAAATAATACTCTAATATCCCCAGTTACGTTGATAATTTCCATTAAATAACTTTTATTTGGGATATACTAGATAAATCATGCATTAAAAGCGCTAAATATTTATAAATTAAACAGGCTGTTACCAAGTCACAGAGATTTTATCCATTTTTCTGGAATACGTCAATCAAATATTAAGTGTTTGTTATAGCTCTTCAAACGAGCTTAATGAAGATTCTAGTAATATTCTGCGAAAGACAGGTACATGAAAGACTTTCCATGTTCACATCAATTCTATGTCATTAATCAACAAATATACTTCGACGGCTACCTGCTTTAGACATCTCGCGTCTAGACAAAAATATCCATGAACATACTGACAGACACTACACAAAATTGAAGGTGCTTATTGCATCAATTATAAAACATTTTGCATTTTATTTTTTAAATATATTTGTGCATGTAAATAAATAAATATATATATATATATATATATATATATATATATATATATATATATATATATATAGATGGTCTGTATTTGGTCATTACATAATCTAAGTATTTATTTAATTCAGCACCTTTGAGTGACTGAAAAGTGAAGAGGTTTTAAAAAGTTAACAGGCAGCTGGGATAGCTTCCAAAAATGTAAATAGAGAGGATAATAGGACAGGGCTTCAAGCAGGAGAGAAATTAAAAAAGACTTACTTCATGGGTAATATTTCAATGTTTACTCATGGAGAAAATGTGTTCAAGGATTGCCGACTTGCATTGAAAGATTTTTATTTTTTTAATTGTACTCTGCAAAAGAGAAAGAAATTTTACACCTTGGGACATTTTTCGGTTTAAAAAAAACGCAAATGATATTTTAAAATTTAAATTATTCGGGGGGAAATCATCTGGTATAGTGTGTTTTAAATGCTCCTAAATTCCCTTGGTGGTCGAAATTTATAAAATGAATCCTGTTGCAAGGTTTAGAAAAGTTCAGGCTATCTGAAAATACCATTTTTATTTGATTATTAGCATTTATGTAGCTGTAAACAGTAGACAAATTTTTGCATAGGTTAATATTGAAGTGAGCGAATCCAGTAGACCTAGAACACAGCAGTTTTAACCTCATGGGTCGTAACGGTAACGCTACAGGGATATTCCTGTGCTGTACTCTAATAGCAAGTAACGTTGGTTTAACTACCGGGTGCAGCCTTAATAGAATAGCCATGAGATACATCGATGTAAATGATGAATGTCTCAAGGATAGGTGCGTGCCTCATTAACAGAAAAAAAGCTCTAACTCTATCAGCGAATTTACTACTTAAACGTGCTTTTAAGTTGTAACTTGTGTTTAATTTTATTTATCCAGATTGCGCAGTTTTATCTACACTGTTTAAAAATTGTGCAATTATAATCTATATATTTAAGTTTCTAAGCCAATTCTTTGGATAGTATGTGAGAGAAAACTACTACATCAATTTACTTCATTTTCATCTTAAACGAAAGATTTTAATCTATAGATGTGTCAAATTTGGTTTTTGTTACCACAATTTCTATTAATCAGCGATAATTTTCAATTAAAAAATGCTTTCTGCGCATGTTTAAATCTGGCTTTAGATACTTACTAGGCGTGAGGCGGCATCAATACGTTAATTTGTTTAATCCGAAAAATCTCTCTAGCTCTCTCTTTGCCATTTTTATTTTTAATTATGTTTTGGGGGATTCAGAATTAAACCTGACGGAAGTTGTTTATTTCGCGCTGTTGAGTAACCATATTTCTTTTTATTGGTTTCAACAGTAATTTTTTAAAGTGTATTTCTCGAGTCTTAATATTTATTTTTATTTTCAATGGCACATTAAAAGACAATTGAACACAAAAAAGACAACAATAAATCTATAAATGAAAGAGAGTAATCCAGTAGCGTTCTCAGATTGATGTCCGAGGAAGAGCAGGACATCTGGACAGGTGAGGCAAGTCCATTTCCTCGTGAAGATCACACAAGGTAGAAATAGGGTCAGGAACCACGTTGATGTGATATAGATATTTACGCAGGCAATCGTGACCAGATATCAGACGGAACAAGTCTTAATATTATGGTTTCCAACAATGGCAATGATGTGTTGAGAATAATTTGTGTATTAGTACATTTATTTACTATCCGTCATCAAGTTTTGCCGGGTACCAACTACTTCTGATTTAAAAAGGATTATATTTACAGAGGAAATTGTGAATTTAGGGCAAATATTTCTTCGTTAAACATGTACTAATAGAACAACATATGTTAAAAATAAAGGCATCATAATTTAATTTTTGTAATAATAAATCAAGGCTTTCAAACTCTGTTTTAGGAAATATAATAAATATAATTCCTTAATTCTTAATTAATATATTCTTTATTGTGAATTATTTCCATGTTTTTTTAACTCGCTTTCTTGTTTGTTTGTGTGTGTTTGTGTGTTTGTCTAGTACAAAGACTAGCTGGACTAGCTGGACATTTGAAACTTTTAGAATAGCTCAGAACACGATGACAATGCATTTTTTTTTATAATTTTAGCTATCTTTAAGCAGAACTGAATTAACATTCAGTTATTTTCGGTTAATTTTGTTTTGTAGACTGGTGCAGCCATCTGTCGACCGGGACGGGAACGAAAAGTTAAACGCAAGTTAACTTCCAATTAACTTCATTTTCTTTCAAGTTGATGGGATAATTCATCAAAAAATTTTTAAAAAAGTATTTATTAATACATAGAATTGTCAAGTTTATATGATTCAACAGAAAATTTAAAAACGTGGCATATAAAAAGCTCTTTTTATCTTGAAATTATTTTTCCTTTTAACTTTCTTAGTTAACAAATATATTAATTATTCTCAATGGAAAGCTTTCTTAATAATACTCTAAACATTTTTCCCCTAAAATAAAGTAAGGTAAATATGAAGCTTCCCTTCTTTATAAATATCAATAAAGTACCAAATTTTTCTAGCCAGCGGAATTTCATTATAATAAAAGCACTTTGTTCTAAACGATGTGCCACAAAATTATCCAAACAATATCCTCTAAAGAAATTGCTGTTTAGAGAACACTGCGTGATATAAAGAGTGCAGTAATTTATTTACTATTTTAATTAATGAAGGATAGATAGTTACATTCATTAGATCAATATTGATTTTGTATCCTGAATAGGCTTAGGGGCTTGTTTAAAATTGTTTAAAAGGGAACGTAATTTTGAAGTTTATTTGCATTATTAGAAGTTTATTTGCATTACTAAACTGTTATTGTTATTACTCTGATAGATTTGCGTTCACCAAAATTACCAATTAAACATAAAAACCAAGTACTATACGCTTGGTGACGTTAAATAAAGGAAGAAAACATTATAAATTTCCTCAAAAACACCTTCAGGCGTATTTTAAAAATATCGGACCGAGTTTTTTGTTGTTCCTGTTGTTACTTCATATTTAATAAATTAATTCTTATAATTTTATTAGCATTCTTGGATTTGTTATATCAAGTTCAATGACTTTAGTTTACAACATTTACTTAAAAATTACCTTATTTAGAAAATAATTTCATGTCTGTTTAATGTTTTGAGAGTTTGTTTATTTCTCATTTAAGAGGTAATGTTTTAAAAGTACAGGGTGTCCAGGCTAAAAGTATTCAAAAGTTATGGCTTATATTTACGGATCTTCCCATTCGAATTTGAAATAAAATATTTAAATAGAAAGAACACCTCATCAAGTTTTAAAATCAATCCCAGATTTCGATCATAGTATCATAGATTTCGATGTGTGCTCCTTTTGTTGCACAAGAAACGTCTAAATGGTAATCCAGTTCTCTCCAAGTGTTTCGTAGCATATCAGGAGTTGTTACACGAATTTCTTGAATGATACGATTCTCCAACACCTTCACAGTTTCAATTTTTTGTTTATGCACAGCGGATTTAATGAATCCCCATGCAAAAAACTCTAATAACTCCTGATATGCTACGAAATACTTGGAGAGAACTGGATTACCACTTAGACGTTAGTCGCGCTGCAAAAGGTGCACACATTGAAATCTATGATTGATATTAAAACTTGGTGAGATGTTCTTTCTATTTAAATGTTTTTTTATAAATTATAATATGTAGTTCCGTAAAAATAAGTCATAACTTATGTATACTTTTAGCCTGGACACCCTGTATTTTGCTATTCATTTTTAATTAAACTATTCATAGAGTGGGTTTCAACCTACAATAAGCATTATGTTAATGTTTCTAGTTCCATTATTTATACAAAGGAATTAATCTGTTCAACTAGTGTTAACTCAAATTGAGAAAGTTCTACCCTTTTGCATCTGAATTTTTATTTTTAAGAGGATAGAAGGTGCAAAAAATCTAAATGAAGAAAAAGGTTCTGAAAGTAAAGGAGACATCGTTCAACCGAAAACATGTTCTCGTTTGATTGTCCTTAGCAGTGATGAGGAAGAAATTTATTAAATTAATGTCACATTAAATGAAAAAAAATATTTTTTTGTTTCTTTTCGTTTTGTGTTATACATACATTTATATTTTTAATAAAAATTAAGTTGTTTATGTGGAATTTAAAAAAAATCGTGTTCAATAAGTTTTCAGAATGTAACCCCCTTTTTTGTACTGTCTCTGGGTCTCATATAACACGGTTTCACACAACACGGCATTATCTAGGAACCTTTCTACCGTATTATAGGAGGGACACTGTATTCAAGCATTGCAAGTGTAGGGGCTGCCGTGTGCGGCCGTGAATGAGACAAAGTCCAGCTGACAGTAACCGACGCCAGGAAATCTGAATGGCTAACCGCAGCATCTTAAGGCTACTCTGTACTAACCCTACTGGATTAGTTCCCCTCAATTTTAACCTATGGAGAAAAATTGTCTACTATTGACAGCTACAAAAATACTGATAATTCAATAAAAAGGATATTTTCAGATAGCCTGAACTTTCCTGCACCTTGCAACACGTTTTATAAATTTCTTCCACCAAAGGAATTTATTAACGTTTAAAATACACTATATGAGATTTTTCCCCCGAATAATTTAAATTTAAAAATATTATTTGCATTTTTTTAAAAAGAACATAAAATGTCCCAAGGTGCAAAATTTCTTTCTCTATTACGGAATACAGTTTATTTTTTTAAAAATGTTTAAATCCAAGTCGGCAATCCTTGGACACATTTTCCCCGTTGGTAAACATTGAGGTGAGCGAATCCAATAGGTTAGTATACAGCAAACTCCAGAGTTTCACAGTAGGATTCAGTATTTATGGTCGTAGATTAAGGGTCGCACCTTACCATTTAGGGTTGTACCGCATGAACATTTTTTGCATTCAAAAAATCTTATCACCGACCACACTTCACAACTGGTGGGATTTTTGATTTTAATGTCCATTTTAAACTAACATAGCAAAGCTTTACAACTTTATAGAACAATTTAATTTACACCAAATGAAGCACCAAACGTTCAGGTACCAAATGAAGGTGGAGTCGTTACAATCCCGTGAACTGCGTATGGTTTATGAGTAGGGATACGTAAATTTCATATACAAAATATAGAAATTTCGCAAAAAAAGAAATTAGAATTTTTTAAATTTTTGCATTTATTTGCAAATATATATTAATATATATATATATATATATATATTTATTTATTTATTTATTTATTTATTTATTTATATTTATATATATATATATATATATATATATATATATATATATAAATACAAAAATTTCGCATTTATTTAAAAAATTACAATTTTATTTACTTGGTTTTTTAAGCATCAGAATTCTTAATTAAAAGCTAACATTGTAGTAGTCTTCAGATTTTCTTCCTTAAGTCTTTAGCAATAAATAATCAGCAAATTTCGAGAGTGAGATCTCTCAGTTAAAGACCACGGATGGTCTTTGTTAAGCAGTTATGTTATTAAATTATTACTATTATTACCTAATTTCGCTTACAAAGCCGTTCACCGAGTTTTTCCGAGTTTTTTATAACCGAGTTTTCCCCGTAAAGCAGTAAAAAAATAATTTTTGCATTTATTCGCTCATATCGACAAATTTCGCATTTACTCGCATCTATTTCGTAAATACGAAAATTATGTATCCCAATTTATGAGCAATCGGTTCTGACTTTGCGGATAGCAATATAAATCTACTTTTCTTTAAAGTAAACTAAAAATAATATATTTCTCCACTCATAAGATGCACGTAAGGGTAACATCTTGTAGAAATATGTTTTCATTTAGAAAAAATTAGAAATCTCAAGGTTTGAAATAAAACCTAAACACGAGCATCAACTTTAATGTATTCAGTTTCTATTCCTTCCACTCCCTTATTCTATACTTTAAAAAAGGCTCTTTATCGCAGGAATGTTATTTCAGAAGCAAAACTTTTTGATAAAATAATACTTTATGGCTCCAAGCTAACGTTTCAAATTTTTTACCAATAAAAGAGATTTATACTATCGAAATATAATTTTCTTGAACGTAGATGATTTTTGAAATACACTTTAAACCTTTATATGTGTTTTCACAGTGAATGTTTATTATTTAATTCCTATTAAAATTCCTAAAATTTCAGCATGAAATAAACACCACAGCACTGAAAAATATGGAATTAGGAGCGTAGTAAACTTTTTTATTCAGGATTATAGAAATAATCTATAACCGATGCATCAACTCATAGTAACGGAACATTGTCGAAGCATAAAATGATTAACTATGCCAAAAAAAATGACTAACGAAGTCAAAAAGCATAAAATGATTAACGAAGTCAAAGCATATAATGATTAACGAAGTCAAGAAGCATAAAATGATTATTCTTATGCAAACGAACTGAAAATAAAAATATCGCAATTCACAAGTGGACAATTCACGCAAATAGCACGAGACCATGGTGGCACAACAGCACAAAATATAAGTTGACCTAAACTTAAATTTGTGTAATATATCAAAATATTTTGAAATCAAGACTCGAAATATTTAGATCTTCAAAAATTATAAAATATCGTTTAAAACTGACAGCGTAGAGTTGGTAATTGACTATGCTTATTAATAAGGAAAACTAAAAAAAATAACATAACAAATTAAACAAAAAAACTACAACACAAAATATAAGTGTACCTAAACTTAAATTTGTGTAATATTTCAAAATATTTTGAAATCAGGCCTCGAAACATTTAGGTCCTCAAAATTTATAGAATAATGTTTAAAATTAACAGCGCAGAGTTGGTAATTCACTATGCTTATTAATAAGGAAAACTAAAGAAGAATATTAACACAAGAAATTAAACAAAAAAAACTACAATACAAAATATAAGTGTACCTAAAGATAAATTTGTGTAATATTGCAAAATATTTTGAAATCAAGCCTCGAGACATTTAGGTCCTCAAAAATTGTAGAATAACATTTAAAACTGACAGAACTGAGTTGGTAATTCACTATGCTTATTAATAAAGAAAACTAAAATAAGTTAAAAGATTGGTAAATTTCTTCCCCTAGTCCATATTTAACGTATTCAGCAATAATAAAACTAAACATTTAAGTTAATAAATGCAGGAAGATATTCTGCATTTTTAAATATTTTAAGCTTTACGTTAAGTTGCCTCTAAGTCATTTCGTAATTAATATAAATTATTTACTTTACTCGCTTGATTTTCGATTGCTGCACAACAATTTTGACCGAAAAAGGCTTGGCATGTGTAAACAATTATAAACGCATAGCTGCAGTAAGAAATCCCTTTGAGACTGTGAAAAATTAAGTTAGAGAGAAGCTCTGAATAACAAAAGAGACACAATCCCTAGAACCTTGAGATCTCAGAAATTGGTTCAAACTTTAGAAATTAAATTGAGATTAAACACTCAAAGAAAGGAACTAGGAAAAAAAAGGAAATTGCTTAAAGGCGGAGATTATTAATCAAAGGAAAGGGCTAGAGGAAAAAAATATTTCATTTATCTAAAATTAAAGAGTAAACCGAAGAGGAAGGGTAAACATTATCTCAAGAATGCTGAAAACTGATAATAAAGTCCACTGTTTATATTATTCTAGTAAATGAAAATTAGCCGTAAAACAATAATCAATCAATTTAATAATAATTAAATTATAGAATTATAGAATATAGAATTATAGAATTATAGAATTATAGAATTATAGATTATAGAATATGAGATAGAGGTTTAAAAATTCTAATACAGAAATGAAACGCTTCAAATTATGATCATTTGAGGTTGATTAATAGCTGGACTCTTTACCTCGAAGTCTATGTTTTCCTATCTTTAAAATATGGAAAAAATCTCATTTTTAGGCGTCATTGATCACATTCTATCCTGTAAATATGTTGATGTTGTTTACCACTTTTAATATGCGAGAATCGTTGGCTGATTTCAATGGGGGCACCATATAGGTAAAACAACACCACCCCTTGATGCCACCTCAATTTTGACCGAACACCCCCCCCAGGGGCAACATCTGGGGTGATCGTATCTTCTCCCACCCTCTCTGACCTCATAGAAGGACTTTCCTTTATACGGATTTAATGTACCCCTATCCGGCCCAGGCACGAAGGTATTTGATGGCGTCATCGGTATTCGAACCGAGCATCCCCAGTTCCAGGCACAACGCGCTACCATTGGCTCCCTCGGGCCCGTCCTGTAAATATTGATACTTTTATTCATTTGTTTGCTTATTTCACGCCCTAATTTATTTTTCCACCATGAATATCTGACATATTATGCCGGAGGCTGGTGACGATCGTAAACTAGAACCGAATCCCGCTGCAGACGACGTTTAAAAATATTTGTATTTCACGTTTTGAAGAAATTGCCCATCAACTACGATGAGCCGGTATGAGAGTAGCAGAAAAAGTAATTCTTCTGAAATCGCTGTTAAGTTTTTTGCTTCCTAATATTTGGTATCCACGTTATTCTTTTAATTGTACGAGTCGTTCACTGAAAAGCCAAAGAAACTGGTACATCTGCCTAATATCGTGTAGGGCCGTCACGAGCACGCAGAAGTGCAGCAACACGACGTGGCATGGACTCGACTAATGCCTGAAAGTATCCTGGAGGCAATTCACACCATGAATCCTGCAGGGCAGTCCACAAATCCATAGCAGTGCGACAGGTTGGAGATCTTTTGAACAGCACGTTGCAAGGCATCCCAGATATTCTCAATAAGGTTCATGTCTGGCGATTCAGGTGGCCAATAGAAGTGTTTAAAGTCAAAAGATTGATCCTGGATCCACTTGGTAGCAACTCTCGATTGCCCCGTTGGAATTGCCCAAGTCCGTCGGAATGCACAATGGACATGAATAGGTGCAGATGATCGGAAAGGATGTTTGTGCACCCGTCACCTGTCAGAATCGTCTCTAGACCTATCAGGGGTCCCATATCACGCCAACTGGACACGCTCAATACCATCACAGAGGCTCCACACACTTTAACGGCCCCCTTTTGACATGTACGGTCCACGAATTCACGAAGGTGTCTCCATACCCTTACACGTCCATTCACCCGATACAATTGGAAACGATACTCGTAAAACCAGGCAATGAGTTTCCAGTCATCAATAGTCCGATGGCGGTGTTAACGGGCCCAGGAAAGACTTAAAGCTTTGTGCGATGCAGTCAACAACGGTACACGAGTGGGCCCGCGACTCCGAAAGCCCATATCAATGACGGCCCTTTGAACAGTTCGCACGCGGATTCAATACCCCGGCATTGAAATCCCCAGCAATTTGAGGAAGTGTTGCACATCTATCTCGTTTAAGGATTCTCGTCAGTCGTCGACGGTCCGGTTATTTCAAGGTCTTGTTCCGGCCGCACCGCTGTCGGGGATTTGATGTTTTACCGGATACTGGATATTCGCGCTACTCTCGTCAAATGTCCGTGCGCGAAAATCCAAACTGCATAGCTACCTCGGAGATGCTGTGTCACATATTTCGTGCACCGACTACAACGCCACGTTCAAAGTCACATAAATCGTGATAACCCGCCATTGTAGCAGCAAGAACCGATCTAACAGCTTCTTTGGACACCTGTGGTTGCTATCTCCTTTATTTGCACATGTTTGCCTCTACCAGTGTTTTGGGCTCTTCAGTGTATTTTTAATGTCACATTTATGTAATGAATATTTTATTTTTGATATTTAAATTATGATAATATGCTTTAGTTTTGCGATATATAAAAATACTCCTTGAGTTCACTGCTAGCCAGTGACTACAAGGCTTTTTTAAATAGTCTTTTGAAAAACATAGTAAATCCTTTCCCTCCTTTCACTGGTCCTTTTGTATACATTTATTTCTTCAATTGGTCGTTATTGTAACGAAGATCTGTCAACACCAGTGCTTTCCGCATCAACTATCCCGCGGATTTGGAGAAATCTCTTTTTGAATGGCCATTATTCCTCACAAGATGAGGGAAATATAACATAATTCCAGATCGCTCTAGGAGTTTAAATGGAATATATTATGTCCATTAATTAGAAACATGGTTTTAAAAATCTAGATATATTGAAACGGCTTTTTGAGAAAACAGTTATGTTAAGGTTATGACACCTGGGTCCGATCCTTGACCCTGACAGGCGATCGTTTTGAAAATGATCCGTTGAAGAAAAAACTGTTTTGAAAGCACTAGTAAAAGATGAGAAATAAATCTGCTGTGAGCCTTTTCAAAGGACATTGAAAAGTTTGTTTCAATGGACAGCTATGCAAACGTCAGCTCCATCGACAAAATAAATAAAGAAACATGTTCTATCTAACAACCTTATTCAATGACCTCGAAATAAAAGTGGAAGTGCTATAAATAGCATTAAAATATTCAAAAAGGACAGTTCCTGACATTTCGAAAGCAGCGTCTTGGAAAAACAGCAGACTGGCATTTACAAGCTTTTGAGTACAGAATACCAAACTGTTAAAATTTGACGCGTTATTTTCTATCTTCATTATTCGAGCTGCTAGACTTCCTACAAAAATTATTTCATCATCAGTTTGATCATTTCTGAAGTAAAATTCTGCAAGTAAATTTTGTTAATTGATATCAGTAAAGCAAACAAATAATCACTTTAAGAAAACAAAAGGGGCGCGAATAATAGTGCATCCTACAAATGACACTCTGTAACCAAAACCAACGTCGACAAAATAAATAAAGAAACATGTTTTATCTAACAACCTTATTCAATGACCTCGAAATAAAAGTGGAAGTGCTATAAATAGCATTAAAATATTCAAAAAGGACAGTTCCTGACATTTCGAAAGCAGCGTCTTGGAAAAACAGCAGACTGGCATTACAAGCTTTTGAGTACAGAATACCAAACGGTTAAAATTTGACGCGTTATTTTCTATCTTCATTATTCGAGCTGCTAGACTTCCTACAAAAATTGTTTCATCATCAGTTTGATCATTTCTGAAGTAAAATTCTGCAAGTAAATTTTGTTAATTGATATCAGTAAAGCAAACAAATAATCACTTTAAGAAAACAAAAGGGGCGCGAATAATAGTGCATCCTACAAATGACACTCTGTAACCAAAACCGAAACTTAGAAGTAATGTGGCAAAAAAGTTTTTATATACAAAGTCATAAAAAAATGTTCGTAGTTTAGAAAATAAATTACAACCCAAATTTCAATCTTGCAAAAATAGGAGATCGTTGATAGGCTAGTTTTGAAGGGCTATGCTAGTGTTAAACAAGCCGGGATATAACGTATGAACTCCGAAGAGAGAGAGTCAGCATACCAAGACCACTTGAAAGTTATAATAAACAAAAAAAAGTTAAAATCCCGCCATCATAAGTTAATTGACCTCACGAAGTGTTTCACATTGCCTAGGTCCGCCCTTTAGAATCTTACTTCATAAATTATAATCAAAATTACATGTTGTGGTCTAGAAACCCTAAATCAGGTGAATCATCAGGTGGATCATCAACAAAGTAGTACTGTTCGTAATAAGAAAAGTTCGTTGAAAATGGAGTCACGATTAGCTTGATAATTACGTAACTCTTGAAAGCCTGTCGAACAACAATCCTGATGGTCCTCAATATAAAATAAATGACATCAGACAGAGAAAATCAATAAATCTTGGGTACAAGATATATGAGCAAAGAAATTTCAGATCATTTTGACAAAACTTCAGCAGCTAAATCTTCAGAACCACAGCTACGGCCACTCTTACCTTCAACAGATGCTTTATCAATCAATGAGCAATTAGAGACCGGCAGCGTAAATAGGACGAGGCAAAGAAAAGTCAGGCAGACTCACATGGTCTTGCCAAAAGTCACAGGCAGAAGATTGAGCCAAAAAGTAACCCTCACGCAGTTGATTTTAGGACATGGACCATTTCCAACCTATATGGACAGATATTGATCTACAACGTTCGTTGTAATGTGATAATCTGTGCTTTACATTCTGTAAAGTATCTTTACAACCAATTATCACTGAAAAAAATGGTTAGAAATCCATATGCAGTAACTGGAAATTCTATTATCACTAGCAAATCGATCAAGGCAAAATTAACAACTATGAGCTTTTTCTCTTGAATAACACAGACTGTATAATAAGCCATAAAATATTGAACTCCTACAGGAAGACTGGTTAGTTCTGTTAAATCTTAGAGCAAGTAAAAGGTATTTTTTCCATGTGTTTATAATATATCTGGTGGAAAATGCTGGTTATTACAAATTATTATTTGTAATAACCAGAAAAAGTTGTGGGTTTTCCAGTTTAACACAGATTTCGAAAGATTACAAAAGTCCGCTACTAAAACGGCACTGGAACCCAAAACTTCTAGATCCTATAGGAAGCGTCCCACCCAAATAGCCATGGTCGAGTTTAGGAAAGAATAAGTAAAAACAATATCAGCAGAATTCTAAAGTGTGTGAAAAAGGCTTACCTTACAAAAATATGACATTATTTTACCTAGAAAAGAAAAATTGAAATTGCATGATTAGGATAAACACTGAGAAAAACTGTATAAAAGTTATGCCCAAATTTAAATATGACTTCAAAGTGTATAAGTCCCTAAAAATGTAATGAATTAGAACGGCCTAAAATCCCCTAATTAGAACCTAATAATTGCTGCATTAACTCAAGCAGATACAAAGATACATGCAAGAATCAATGATAAGGTCATACATCATGTAATTATGGAATAAAAACGTTAGCACTTAAGTACAATAATTACATACTCTAATTTAGAACCACTAAATTATGCCATAGGAAAACACTTGCGACGTGAAACTTTGATAAGATGTAAAGAATGGGGATATAAGACGTAATTGCATTCTTTAAATCAAGTTAATTGGTGAAATTGGGTTGTTAAATTAGTAACAGATAAATTTTAAGTAATTAATGAAATTCTCCTGTAATTGTTTATCAAGTGTGTATTTTCAATTGTGTAGGGGAGAATTAAGTGCTACAATGTTAAAAATGCAAATTATTTTTATTGCCATAGTATAAAGATAAAAAGAAAAGGTATAGTAATCATATAATTTGCATAAACTCAAGAGGATGTACGTGAGAGTAAAACTTACAAAAAATTTATTTTGAAACATTTTGAATACAACTGTATAAATAATTCAGTTTTTTAATGAGACTGAAGCCTACAAAACATGCTTTTGTACTTTTTATAATTATGTTTCTAAATGAAAATATGAAAAATATCTTACTTTGCATAAAATCCATGGAGTGTGTAAAGAAATTAAATTTTGTACCTAAATTAAGTTGTTAAGGTGACCTCCCAGGATTCTGTGATTATACTAAACTAAAAAATAAATAAATAATTTATTACCGCTGTACTAGTGCAAAAAGTAAAAATGGATTAAAGAAATTTCGAAATTTTTTTTAAAAATACATGATTTTAGTTCCTTCGATGGTTGTTGTCCACACTTAGAGCGATATATATGCTGACCTCGAAGATCATCCGTCCTTAGTTAATTATAGGAAATTACCTAACTATACTTAAGGCTGCTGTGTACAAACCCTGTTGAATTCGCTCACTCGATGTTGATCTACGGAGAAAATATGTCTACTAATTTACAGCTACTTAAATAGTGATAATCTAATAAAAATAATATTTCCAAATAGACTTAACTTCTCTGAAACTTGCAAAAGAATTAATTTTTTAAATTTCGTCCACCAAAGGAATTTTGGAGCATTTGCAACAAACTAGACCCGATTTATTCCCCGAATAATTTAAATTTTAAAGTATTATTTATATTTTTTACATTTAAGGTCCTTTCTCTCTCTCTCTCTCTCTCTCTCTCTCTCTCTCTCTCTCTATATATATATATATATATATATATATATATATATATATATATATATATATATATATATATATATATATATAATATATATAATATATATATATATGTATATATATATATATATATACATATATACATATATATATATATACACATATACATATATACATATATATATATACATATATATATATATATATACATATATATATATATATATATATATATATATATATATATATATATATATATATATATATATATATATATATATATATATATATATATATATATATATATATACAGAGTGGTCATAAAGACACATTTTACCGATATATGGACCTCTATCGGCTGTTCCGTTCAACCGATCGAGATGAGATTTCAGATATAGTTATTCAGAGATATGAGCTCGGGATTCTGTGAACGGCAACCAAGTGGCGCTCATGGTTACGGTTAAAGGAACAGAAACTCGAAATTTTCGAAAATGGCAAAACCCATTTTTACCCATCGCAAAATGCTCAGCGCATGTGAAAACCCTAATGAGCGTTAGAACGGTACGTGTATCGCAAAAAACGGACGCGTTATGCACGCACAAAAAACAGCTCTGCGAACAGCCTACAAAAACGATATATGGAACTCTAGCGGCCATTCCGTTCAACCTGTCGAGATGAGATTTCAGATATAGTTATTTAGATGTATGAGCTCGGGATTCTGATAACTGCAACACAGTGATGGTTACGGTTATAGGTATAGAAACTCGAAATTTTCAAATGGCAACGCCAACTTTTTCCCGTCGCAAAATGCTCGGCGCATGCGAAAACCGGAAAAAGCGTTCGGACGGTACGTGTATCACAAAAAACGGGCTCGTTATGCACGCACAAAAAAACAGCTCTGCGAACGGCTAACAAAAAAGAGCTTTTTATCGGTTTTCTGAACCTGAATATCTGGCAGACGGCGTTCTGTGATTGGTTTTTAGCCTCTGTCATATGCAAATATCCTCCGTGCGCCCCGATCGTGTCTTTGTTGGCCATTCGCAGAGCTGTTTATTAGGGTGGAGCGCTCAACCTATAGATCAACAAAAAATGTGTTACAATATTTTTATTAAAATTTTCCTTTTACCCGAGCATTTCATTTGAAAATTTACAATTTTGCTGGCATACAGATGAAACTTGAACGATAATCTTGTTCTAAATTCTGTATAAACTATTAGTTATTATGAATAAAACTACTCACGAGGAACAGAATATTACTAATTTAATAAACAAAAAGCTTCACTTAAAACATAAAACATATAAAAAACTAGTCAAAGGATACTTTAAAATCACGTTTGGTGTCGAATTTGGGCATCAATTTTTTTTACTCAATTTTGGAATTCATGAGACCTTCTCTGGACTTTATATCACATACCTGCATAGAAACATCCGTTACCCTTACTGAACGTTCTGTGTCTTAGGTATTACATAGAAATCTTAGAAAAGGTATCTTTTTACTTTCTTTGGTTTCAACCATCGAAAGCAAATCTTCATCCTTGACGTCTCTAAGAATGGAAGGTTGGAAATACTTTTGTTACCAATCTATAAGGTGTCTGTATGATTTGGCATTAAGTTTTATTTTAAGGACCTCAAAAACACGAGGAAACTTTCCTTGATGAAAAGCGTGTCTTGTATTAAGATTCTTCAAGGAGCAAGTTCATGAATGTGTTTTTCAGTATCTGAGAGCATCGATAATAGAACATTCTCAGGATGGGCAAAGAAGCTGTTCCTCTCAATGACAGTATTGGCTACTTCTTTAGGTTGAGGTGGAAGGTATCGAGTATATGAAACCAATTTCCAAAAATGTCTAAATCGTCAAAATATAAAGCCTTAACATTCTGTTGGCTTTCGTTAACAGTCGAGAATGCGACTTTTTCCTGGATCTCTGTTTGCTAGATCGAAAGAACACTCACCACTTATTACAGCTGATGCAATGTCATAAAAATATCGTTGATCCGAACTTATATCTCTGAGGATATCCGACTGAAAATCCGGCAACACGCTTTCTATATTTTCATACTGTACGACCAGATTGTTTTCACGTATTCTAGTAATCTTCCAATACAGAGGCTGTTCGCACATTTTTAGACGATTTTGGTAAGCGATAATAAAAAATCGTTTGCTGCAAAAGAAATAATTGCAATTGTACTATGTTTTTAAAAGTCAAAATTATCGTCTGCGGCTTGAAAGTTTTGTTTTTATTCAAAATGGCGTTTTTAACAAAGCAGTGGTTCGAAGGCTACATTTATGCTCTTTCCGAAGAGAAATATGCATACTCCGTTATCCAAAAAGGATGTGAGAGTCATGGTTTTGTGATATCTAAAGCGTCGATAGGTAATATCGTCAACAAGAAAGGAAAAAAAACGTCAAATTGGAGCCTCAAGTGGGACAAAAATTCCAAACAAGTATCCAAGGAAAAAACGGACATCTTCGACTATTGCAAAGGTACGTTGTTTAATGTTAAAAGAAAATCCCCCTAGTCAAAGGACAGTTGCAAAATCATTAAAATGCTCGGTGTCCACTGTAAACAAAATGATAAATGTTGATTTAAATCTTAAGAAAGCGAAAAAACACAATGTGCATCGTCTTCTTCCAAATCATATCGCTGAACGCAGGACACGCTGCAGAATTCTACATGGTTAAAAGAATAGTTCAAAGAATGGTTCAAAGAATAGGAGTACATGGTTCAAAGAATCGAAAGAAAGTTTTTCTAAGGGATTCATGATTGTTGCTGGTTTTTCTTATAATGGCAAATTAAAAATAAATAGAGTGGAAAAAATGTCAAGATTAACTCCAAATACTATCAGGAACACATTTTATCGCCAATTTTTCTGAATGAAATACCATCGCTTTACCCACAGTGCCATCAATCTGTGAGACTCCATCAGGACAAAGCTGATTTCCTAAAAGAAATGGACCAAAAAACTGGTATCAAGGCCATATCAGCCTTTCGCTGATATCTCTACTAAATCTCCCGATGTATCACCTATGGATTTTTGTGCTTTCGGACTTTTAAAATCTGCATTATCCAAACGTAGTCCCAAAACCCTTACAGGACTCTGGAAAGCTGTTCAAGAGGAATGGGATAGAATACCTCTTCTGACACTTCAAAAGGCATTATTATCCTGGAAATTGCGGTGTCGAAAGATACTTCAGAATAAGGGATGTCAAATAGAAAATTTAAAACACAAGAATTTTATGTATTTAGTTTTGTGAATACAATATACATCGTCTAAAAAATGTGTGAACAGCCTCTGTAGTACAAGAATAGGAAGTAGGCCCAGCAGTTTTGCCATCTAAGTATGAAAACAGGTGCCTCAAAGGAAATTCATTCCTGTGTAGAAGGTATATGATCCATTTTAAAGATTTATTCAAACGTTTTTCTTACAACCGTATAACACCACCTTTTTTCTCTGTACAGGTGACCCTCCTAAAACTCGGTAGATAGGTTCCTAGAAAATGTCGTGTTGTGTGAAACCGTATTATATGAGACCCAGAGACAGTACAAAAAAGGGGGTTGCGTTCCGAAAACTTATTAAAAACAATCTTTTTTTAATTCCATATAAGCAAGTTAAATTTTATTAAAATATAAATGTATGTATAACACAAAACAAAAAAAAATATTTTTTTCATTTAATGTGACTTTAATTTAATAAATTTCTTCCTCATCACTGCTAAGTACAATCGAACGAGAACACGTTTTCGGTTGAACAATGTCACCTTCACTTTCAGAACCTTTTTCTTCATTTAGATTTTTTTCACCTTCTATCTTCTTTAAAATATCTGTAATTTTGGTTTCTTTGCTGGTTCTTACGAGGTCATTGTAGATTTCACGGTATGGAGATAGACAATTTTGCAGCTCCCTTTTGAGTTTTCGGCTTCTTTGAGCGGAAGGGTCTACATTCAGGAAAAATTATTCCAGATTTTCAGCTAAGCTTAGGCCTTCTTACAATTTTATAGAGTTATAAATGAATAAATTATAATTTGTTTATACGTTTTCATGTAAAGCCACTATAGTTCATTGTTCCTTCCCGTCATTATTTTAAGGTAATTTAGTTTTTAAATGTGTTAAACAAAAATCATATCTAGTGCTGTAGAAGTACAGTGTTGTACAAAGGTTTTCGCAATTTTTTAATCGTATTAGAGCGAAACCGTGTTACAGGTTGTAGTGCTATACGAGGGTTCCCGCAATTTATCCTATCGTGTTAGAGCGAAACCGTGTTATAAGATGCCGTGCTGTAGGAGGGCTACCTGTATATGTAACTGTTCCATCACAATCAACCGCTACAGTTTCTCTCAATGAGATGTTTTCAGAAGAAAGCAAGTCCCATATAGCAAGTTTTATGCTCTTAGCCGTGCCAGTACTTGGAACAGCGTAGCCGACATAAATAGTCTTGTTCCTTGATAACTGAAATCTGTTCTTCTACCATCACTTGGCGGTATTTTTGACACCGTTTTTCACTACCGTTAAAACTTTATCCTTTCTGCCGTAAAAGAATAAAGTTGGAACACAGAAAACGCGATGTTCAGCTAATATTTCTGTATGTACTTTTGCTCTTTCATGCCGCAATTTTGATCTGTCTATTATTTTGACATCTGATTTAATGTCATGAAGAAATGCCGACGCGATTGCTGCACCAGCTCCATCAGATAGGCCTTATCGGTTACACGTTTTGGACAAAGACGGCAAGCTGAGATTTAACTTTTTCCGGGGCACTTGCAGCTTTGAACGGGTCTAAATTATCGCCTATATCAATTGTATCTTCTGATTCGTTAGTTAGAACAGAGCTCCGTGGAGATAGTTCTGTATTCTTGCGTTTCTCTCTATTTGTCACAGAAGCATAATATAGTTTTAATTTTCTATTTCTATCATTTCGTTTTTCTATTTTTTTCGTTTGTGAGAAGTCTATATCACCAGTAATCATTTTTCTTACAGTCCTCTCATCAGTCAGAAAAGTTTATTTTTCTTACGCTACTTTTGTTCCTTTTGGACACTTGAATTGAAGAAAATCTTTGCACTTACAAGAACAGATATCAAATAGTTTGTTACTATGTGTGTGGAAATCTTCTTCATCGTCAATCAATCGTTTCCAAGATTTTGTCAAATTTTTACATTTCGAATGGTAAGCTCTTATCAACTGTATAATTCGGGTATGGAATACGATTGGAATTGGAACTTCTTGCCATATCGTTTCGATTTTTATCGCAACAATTTCCTTAATATGTAAAACAAATGACTCCCTTCGAGTATCCAATTTAAACTTTAGCTGAAATCTTAAAAAAATTTATAATTTCATGACCGCCTTCTACATAGGTAACCTTTCACCTCTCAATGTTGCCAAAAATACAACTAAGAGCTTTTCTTGTGTTATCCCTTTTCACCTCTGTAACAATTAGCAAACGAAACTCTAGAAACGACCGAATTGTGAACAATAATCTCGGGAAATCACAAATTCTGACCAAAGAAGTGTGTATAGCGTTTATGCTTACGCATGCGCACGGGCAGAGGATAATGACCGGACAAAGAAATTCACCCATACACACTTATTGGATTCCAAAAAACAATTCGTTGGCTACTTAAGTTATTCTTGTTTCCTCGCTATTTTGCGGTAATAAATCATATAGAAAAGAGAAATTTGATCAGATTTTGAGAAATTCAAGTCAAATTGTGCAGGTAGAAAGACTCAAAATAAATTTAAAATATTTTAGGATGCGTTTTTTTGAACGGTTGGGTCAAATTACTTCCACTATTAGGAAAGAATTTGACAAAATTGGACATTTCGCTCCACCCTAATATATATATATATATATATATATATATATATATATATATATATATATATATATATATATATATATATAAACTCGTCAAAAGTGAAATTGCAACGCCATGAAGGAATGCGCGTAGCAATGTGAAAATAATAGAATCAGTAGATGTCAGAGACATATGAAAATGATTAAATGCGCGTGCGCATCTGATCACATGATACCCAGTTTCTGGCTATAAAAGCCAGTAGCTGGCTCGCTCTGTATATTATGCTATCAATGACAGATTGTTGTAACGGAACTTGGAGAAGGGTAGAAAATGCACTCGGAGACATCAGCGAGATGAATACCAGCAGTTTTCGTCTGAGGAACAAGAACGTATCCTAGACCTGCATGAGCTCGGTTTGTCGATACGCGCAGTTGCCAATCGTGTTCGACCGGACGTCAGTACAATTCAGCTATGTGTGAACCGATGGACGCAGGACCAACTGGGAACACGGCAAAGAGGCAGAGGATCAGCCAGGTGCACGTCAGATCGCACTGACAGGCAAATTCGGCGAACGTTTCGAGTGGACCCGTTCGCCACGGCAAGTCATATTCAAATCTACCTACCATTATCAAATGGGGCATCTCTCTCCCGGGGCATCTGCCCGGCCTCATGTCGCACGTCACACTCTGAACTGCCTCACTGAAATTAACGTCCTCCCCTGGCCGGCAGTCTCACCCTGTCTCTCTCCCATCGAGCACGTGAGGGCTGCCATCCGACTTGCGGTGCACAGGCCGCATACCGTAGAGGAACTAAGAGCTGCAGTGCACACGGCTTGGCATGGAATATCTCAGAAAACCATAAATACCCTCATAGACAGCATGCCTTGCCGTCTAGAGGCCTGTATAGCTGCCCAAAGTGGCAACATTCGATACTGAATAAACAGTTTAATTTTTCTTATCTTTGTTTGTTTCTTTAATCGTCTGCATATGTGTCGTACTTCTACCGATCCTGTTATTTTCACTTCGCTACGCTCATTCCTTCGTGGTGTTGCAATTTCACTTTATATATATATATATATATATATATATATAGTACAAAAAACAACTCTGGAACGGCTTGTGATGGCACCCATGTGGGAAATATGTAATCCAAATAAAAAATTTCTTTTGTCCGATCTGTGTTGTCGTCAGTGATTGGTGTCTTGCCTCTGTCATATGCAAATTTCCTCCGTGCACCCAGATCGTGTTTTTGTTCGCCGTTCGCAAAGCTCATTTTTGTGCGCACATAACGCGTCTGTTTTTTTGTGATAAGCGTACCGTTCCAACGCTCTTTAGGGTTCTCCCATGCGCTGAGCATTTTGTGACGGAAAAAAGTGGGCGTTGCCATTCGAAAATTTCGAGTTTCTGTACTTACAACCGTAACCGTGAGCGCCACTTTATTGCCGTTCACAGAATCTCGAGCTGATACCTCTGAATAACTATATCTGAAGTCTCATCTCAATCAGTTGAATGGAATAGCCGCTAGAGGTCCATATATCGCCAAGGTTTTTTATGACAACCCTGTATATATATATATATATATATATATATATATATATATACAGTGATGGAAATTGATTTATGAAAACACGGTTTTTTAAAAAAACTTCTTTGATATTCTTTAAAAATGAATGAAATTTCATACATTATACATGCTATGAATAACATATGATTTACAAAAATGAAATTTCATACATAATAATAAACAAAAATGTAAGGTCAAAAATTAGTCTTTCGTAACATATAAACATGGAAATTGATTTATGAAATATCACATTTCATTAGCTATTCTGAAGTAATATGACAAAAATTTCCATAAAACCAAGTAACGTGACATGCGCAGTAGACATAAAAAGCGTTATATATTGGAAGCAATACGTTTCAGTCATACTTTTTACGATGGGTAAACGAAAGTTCTTGTCTGAGGACGAAAGAGCCAAAATCGATGCATATCTAGAATGTGAAAAAATCTGTTCCGAAAATTAGTAAATTAATTAATAGATCAGTTGGTGTGATATATAACTATAGAAAATATTTAGCAAATGATGGCAAAAATTTTAACAAAAAAGGTAATCCACGTTTAAATAAGATGGAGAAAAGGGGGATTCTTCAACTTCTATCAAAAACCGGCCACAGTTCAAAGCAGATTTGTGCAGATCTATCCCTTCCTGTTACTTCTAGATGAGTTAGGCAAATTTTAAATTCTTCATGGATTCGAAGATGAAGTCTGGAAAGATACTTCTGCGTCACAAGCTGATGCGTTTTCAGTATTGCGAGAAGTACATAGCAATGAGCGATAATTGGAAGAAGGTCATTTTCTACGATGAAAACAAATTTAATTTGGATGGCCCCGATGGTTTGAAATATTACTGGGGGGACCTCCGAAAAGAACCAAAATCTACATTCAGAAGAAATTTTGGTGGTGGAAGTTTGATGACTTGCGCAGCGATTGCTTGTGATGGCAGAAGTGAAATTGTATTTTTAAACGGTCGCCAGAATTCATTTGATTACAGCTCAGTTTTAGAAAATTCCCTTCTTCCATTTGCATGGCAATATTATAGTTTAGATTACATCTCCATGCAAGACAATGCAAGTATTCACACTTCAAATGCAATGAAAGATTGGTTTGACGAACAGAATATTGATCATTTAGATCATCCACCTAATAGTCCTGATTTGAACCCCCATCGAAAACGTTTGGGCACAGCTTGTTCGGAAGGCTTATGCAGATGGAATGCAGTACACATCACTTTTAGAATTGAAAGCTTCAATTTACCAAAACTGGAAACTAATTCAACACAAGTATATTCAAAATCTTGTTTTATCAATGCCATCTAGAATAAAAGAAACTGTGATGAAGAAAGGCGGATTTACTATCTATTAATGTGAATGAAATGTGATATTTCATAAATCAGTTTCCATGTCTGTATGTGACGAAAATCTAATTTTTAATCTTATGCTTTTGTTTATCATTGTGTATGAAATTTTATTTTTGTAACTCATTTGTTATTCATAGCATGTATAATGTATGAAATTTCATTCCTTTTTAATGAATATTAAAAGAGTTTTTGTTAAAAAACCGTGTTTTCATAAATCAATTTTCAACACTGTATATATATACGGGTGGTTATCAATATAATGGAAACACTAAGAAACACCAGGAAAACCTTTATTAATACGGCGCAGGATAACCTCTTTCCTGTAATACCACCTGATTCACCTTCGAATCGGATTATACAAGTCATGAATAGTGGTTAAGAATATATTATACCATTCTTCGGGGGGAAATCATGAAGTTCCTGTAGAGATGCTGTGGTGGATATCGATACCTGGCTCTATCCGCTTATACGATCACAGTGGTTGGATGATATACAGTCGGGGGGGGGGGGATTGTACAGCGCAAGATAAGATATTTGACTTCTTTTTCATGCTCATTAAACCAATACTTGATAGATTTAGCTGTATATATAGGGGGATTATCATCCTGGAGAACGCTATCTCCTGCAAGAAACAATGTTTGCACCATAGTATGGACTATTGAGCTAAAATTTCGACATAGTCCTTCCCATTCTATCTTCCTTTTAGGGCTACAATAGGGCCTGAAGAAAATCATGAAATGCCATCCCAAACCCTGATAGATCTACCACCATGATTGACAGTTCAGATAAAACAGCCAGAATCTTACGCTTGTGTAGGTTTTCTCCAGACATACGCCCGTTCCTTTTGCAAAGAACAATGTGAACATTGATTCTTCGGACTAAATGCCGTTTTTTCGACATATTACTCGACCAGGATTTGCGCTCGTGGCACCATAGGGGGCGATATTTTGTATTGGCATCTATTACAAGTTGCTTCGGAATAGCTACTCTTCAGTAAATGCTTTGTTTGTGAAGTTCCCTTCTATCTCTAATAGTTGATAACGGAACATGCAGATGCAGATTGAGCTCTTCGGTCACTATGGTTGCAGTTGTTTTCTTTCTTCGTGTCACAATCCGCTTCAATATCTCGTACGTCTCTTTCACTCACCTCTCTCTTTCATCCACTATTCTGTTTGGCAAAGGATGTTTTTCCTTGCACTCTGTATGCTATCATCACTTTCGATACCATAGCTCGAAAACACCCATTAGTCTGGGGGTTGCAGTAACAGATACTCCAATTTAAACGGGCTCCAACAATTTGCCCTTTTCGCAAGTTCTGCAAAGTTTGACATTTTACGCTGTTTCCCCAAAAGCACGATGTATTTAGCTTCATTACTGCTACCTGACAGTAGAATGATACATACACTATATTATATAAAAAATACCGGTAGCCACATTTGTTTTTTAAGGAATACGAAGCACATTCATAGACACCGCTAATATTGATAGGTGTTTCCATTATTTTGATAACCACCCGTATATATATATATATATATATATATATATATATATATATATATATATATATATATATATATATATATATACAGGGTGTTCACACATTTTTTTAAACGATGTATAATGTATTCATAAAACTAAATTACATAAAATTCTTGTGTTTTAAATGTTCTATTTGACATCCCTTATTCTGAACTATCTTTCGACACCGCAATTTCCAGGATAATAATGCCTTTTGAAGTGTCAGAAGAGGTATTCTATCCCATTCTTCCTGGACAGCTTTCCAGAGTCCTGTAAGGGTTTGGGGACGACGTTTGGATAATTTAGATTTTAAAAGTCCGAAAGCACAAAAGTCCATAGGTGATACATCGGGAGATATAGTACGGATATCAGTGAAGGGTATGGCCTTGATATCAGTTTTTTGTTCCATTTCTTTTAGGAAATTTACAGTGGATTTTGATGTGTGACAGCTAGCTTTGTCCTGATGGAGTCAAACTGATTGATGGCACTGTGGGTAAAGCGATGGTATTTCATTCAGAAAATTTGGCGATAAAATAAGTTCCTGATAGTATTTGGAGTTAATCTTGACCATTTTTTTCCACTCTCTTTATTTTTAACTTGCCATTATAAGAAAAACCAGCAACAATCATGAATCCCTTAGAAAAACTTTCTTTCGGTTCTTTGAACCATGTACTTAATTTTTTTTCTCCCCTTTCATGATAATAAATGGCTCTTTTTTTGTTGCAATCATTTAAATACACCCATGATTCATCTATTGTGACTATTGTTTTCCATTTTTCTTTGGATAAGTGTTTCTCATATAGAATTCTACAGTGTGTCCTGCGTTCAGCGATATGATTTGGAAGAAGACGATGCACATTGCGTTTTTTCGCTTTCTTAAGATTTAAATCAACGTTTATCATTTTGTTTACAGTGGACACCGAGCATTTTAATGATTTTGCAACTGTCCTTTGACTAGGGGGGTTTTCTTTTAACATTAAACAACGTACCTTTGCAATAGTCGAAGATGTCCGTTTTTTCCTTGGATACTCGTTTGGAATTTTTGTCCCACTTGAGGCTCCAATTTGACATTTTTTTTCCTTTCTTGTTGACGATATTACCTATCGACGCTTTAGATATCACAAAACCATGACTCTCACATCATTTTTGGATAACGGAGTATGCATATTTCTCTTCGGAAAGAGCATAAATGTAGCCTTCGAACCACTGCTTTGTTAAAAACGCCATTTTGAATAAAAACAAAACTTTCAAGCCGCATATGATAATTTTGACTTTTAAAAACATAGTACAATTGCAATTATTTCTTTTGCAACAAGCGATTTTTTATTACCGCTTACCAAAATCGTCTAAAAAATGTGCGAACAGCCTCTGTATATATATATATATGGCGGATTTGGTTTTTCTTCACGCCCATTTTAAATACGTTAATCCGCAGCTCTTGAGAACCATGATGCAGTCTGTGAACCGGTGGCGAAGACACTTGTCGTCCAAAAACTCTCCAAAAGGTAATAATCCAAGCCTGAACAACACAAAGATCAATCGGTACTCTTTCCTAAACATCTTTATTAAATTTCCTTAAAACTCTCAGCTCCATAATTAATAAAATTACTTCCCAACCCTTCCCAAAAATGTGTACCGCCGAGCGGCACGTCCTATCATTTCCTATCCATCCACGACTTTTCTTCGGACATGATGAAAATCTTCTTTTCATGAATATTCTTCTTTTCATAAAAATTTTTGTTTCCAACCTTAAAACCAACGCTTAGTGAAGCTCATTAATTATTCATTTCGTCATATCAAATGTTCTTTTCGCTGAGCTTAGCATTTCCTTTCTTAGCGCCAGCTCAAGGCTACATTAAATAGGCTACATTAAATTTTTAAAAGAGATAATATCAGTTATATTTTCAAAAATATTGCCACTATATTTACAGTGTCCTGCCTTGAAGTAAGAAAAATTTGGATTTGAAAAAACTATATAATCTCACGTTATATATATCACATGAAAATTTGTAACGCCTGGAAAATATTTACGACATGTTTATGCCTAAATCCTGTCTCCAATTGAATCCGATTTGGAAAATAAAGCAACCTGTCCTAAATTGAACTCTCGAGCATAAACATCCGATAAAGTCTCAGAAATTCGAGAATATTTTGAATAAATTCTGCTTCAAACTGAGTATTTTGTTCCAGTGTAAGCTGGATATATATATATATATATATATATATATATATATATATATATATATATATATATATATATTAACATTCTTTGAATTCAAACTGCGTGTTTGTATTTCGGCCAAGGTTTGTCATATTAAATTATTGCACTGCGACGGTCTTTCAAATAAAAGTGTGTATATATAACTCATAACTTAAACAACTTAGGAAGTGTTTTGTGAATAGAAAATAAATTTCCCTTGGCATATATGGAGCAATCAGGCCAAATTTCAAGCTAAACAAACTACTCTTTCCAATACGGAAAACTCTTAAGAAAAGAAATCATTTTAATGCATGCTAGCAACTGATAAAATATTACATCGTTAAAAGAGTTTTTTTTTTCCAGTACCGCTGAGTTGAAAATTATTGAAAGTAGTCTTTTGTCCAACGATCTGAATTAATTTCCGCTGTTTGAGTACCTTCTCTGGATGGTAGGAGATACGGATTCCAATACTCGTCTACCAGAGGCTCGTTGTTTCGGCGTTCGACTCCATCATATTGTTTATGCAATCAAATATGCAATGAAAATGCATTTTACTGTCTACTCTGGCAAAAGTGGTATTTTAAGCATACTGTATCTAAAGCGTCTTAGGTTAGGAAATTTCAGAGTAAAAACTGTATTTATAAACTTATTCGGGATCCCAGAAAGACCCAATAGTAACTTTTAATAAGAAATCCAATAGAAATCTTTGATACGAGAACGAATTAGAGAGAAGGGAAAGAAATGAGATCATATGTTGTCGAATGCGATTACATTGCTAACACTTATTGGGGTCTCCTGTCCCTCCTGCTCTACCAGGAGATGTTGGCTTGGTGAACTTTCGACTCAAAACAGGCCAAGATTATGTACAGGGCCACCTTTACCATTTTCGTCTGGTGAGCTCTCCATTGTGCCCGCAATGTGGCATAAACAATATGACTGGTGAACACCTCTGCAGTTGCCCAGAATTCAAAGACGTCGCATGCTTTTCTGCAGATGATGTTCGTACTGTTTTTCCTGTTTCGAGACTTTATTGGGATGTCTAATGGTGCAACTTGACCAAAGTCTGGCGTAAGAAAAAAAAAGTATTTTATTCGTAGGCCTCTAAATCAATTCCGCAATATTTTCGAATTCGTGCGTCAAAGATGCAGAAACTAACAGAAATTATACCGGCAATATGTGCACTAGGCAAAATAAGTATAGCTACACACGTATCCACTTTAAATGGAATATCCACTTCAAATATTACTTATTTGCCTTCTTGTTATAGCAATGAAATCTAACAGTCTATTACCGCAATCTTAGTTGTCATTCGACAGCTAAGATTGCGGTAATAGACTGCAATCGTACGATTACAGTTTGTTAATATAAAGAGAGGTAGGTCCTACTAACCGAAAATATCTTCCTTTCTAGGAAATCCAATCTTTTTCGTTTTGTAAGTGTTCGATTCCTACAACCGTGATCCTCTTTGAAAAGAAGGATCAGCATTTTCATCTTTATTTGCATGTTTTTTCTGCGCAACCGCGAACAGTGTGAATTCGTACTTAAGCGTTGAACGCACGTTGTAGGTATGCTTTTTGCGTTTCGCCAGCTCGGAATGAGCACGCAATTTTGCCGTTAGGCACGGTCTGAGTAAGGGCCTGTTCACATAGGAGTCCGTTGCGTTTCGTTAAGGAAAATATGACGTTGAGACGAAAATAAACCAATCATATGCCTCCAAACAATTAGCAATGAAATTTTTAACGCCTATGATTGGTTTATTTTCGTCTCAACGTCATCTTTTCCTTGACGCAACGCAACGGACTTCTATGTGAACAGGCCCTAAGAGCTAACTTATTTGTTGTTACTCTGCATATTATTGTTGTTCAGCTGTCAAGGCACTTGTATAGCGTCATGGCGCATTCATCATGGCGCATTCATCATGCATGTGACATCCAATAAGACTAGTTAATGCCAAAGAAAAAGAACGCCAATGAAAATTCCCTTTAAATACAGTTAGGGATTGAGGTAGCCTAGTGTTAGAGCTCCGGCTTTAGGTACTGAGGGTGCTCGGATCGAATCCCGACAAGCGCCATTAAATGCTTCCGTATCTAGGCTCGGTATGGGCACGTTAAATCCGTAGAGCAGAAAATCCCTCTATGGGGTCACAGAGGGTGGGATAGAGTACGATTCCTCCAGGTGTCGCCCCTGGGGGTTCTCGGTCATATGGCACCTAGCTAAGTCGGCATATTTAAAAAGGATTGCTTTGCACAGATTTCATAAATGGAAGGAGCAGTCTTGACCTCAGCAATAGAATTCGCTCCGGAGCGAGTGGAATCAGATTCAGTCCAAGAGCACGAGTGCCGGGGAGCAACTGTTGGGACGAGTTACCTCCCATAAGTTGATCAAGCTTAGAATGCATTCCCGGAACTATCGCCTGGAATAGACCGCTCTTTTCACAACAATGAATTATTGTTAGATTTCAGAGTAAATTCTCTTAAAATTCATATATATATATAACGAGTTGCTATGCGGCACAAAAATCGACGATATTTCTACACTCCGAATGGCAACGGCTGCAACTACTAGATGTAAACACTAGTGGCCGTCCGCAATTTGCAACCGCGAGTTAACTTGGATTTACGCACTGAAATCACGAATGCGCGATAGCGAGTTGCACGACCAAGTGAAAATTGGGAACAGTCTCAAGAAAGAACGCGATGAAATAATTCATTAAGAGAGAGCATAAATGATCACGAGGTTAGGCTTAACCGTCTCCAGCATAGCACCCGACAGCCAGTAATAGTTAATTTTCTATACATCTTTCATTACTTGCTGAATTTTTACTCCATTTTATAAATGAAGAAATTTTCCCAACAATTTATTATTTCATTTGATAAAGTGTAGATATCTGAATAGTGAACAATATTACATACAGAGAGTGATGTAATCCATGGAATATTTTAGTACTTGCTAAATTTTTACTCCACTTTTTAAGTGAAAAAATTTTTCTCCAACAATTTCTTATTTGATGTAATGATAAAGTGTAAATATCATAATTTTGAAAAATAGTACATACAGAGAGCGATGTAATTTATAAAATCATTGTTGTTGGGTTTCTCAGTGTTATCTTTAACTCTGTTCTGAAGTAAAGGAAACTCATATTTTTTAATCACGATGTTTTGAATCAGACTTATAGAGAATACCCCTTAACAACGTATATTGATGACAAGTAATGGTAACATACCTTACATATGTAACTTTCAGTTGAGTTGTTTTGCAAAGGAAAATATACAACTAAAAGCGCGCAGTGGCTAGTACAGTTAGAATACTTGTTGTTGCTTATGCCACCTGACCTGAATGTATTCCACACCAGGTCCGTATAGGATTGCGGGCAGAGGGTTGCGGCTCTGGTTTATAATGTAATCACAAGGGTTTAAGTCCGATTTTGCTAGGTGCCACCTCAATTTTGACAGAGTACCCCTAGGGTGACATCTGGGGGGGATCGTACCTTCCCCACACACGGACCTGAAAGGACTCTCCGGTCTACGGATTTAATGGTTCCCGTATCCGGCCTAGATACGGAGGAATTTAATGGCGTTTGCAGGATTCGGTCCGAGCACTTTCAGTACCGATAGCCAACACGCTACCACAAGGCCTCCTCTGGCCCAGTTAGTACACTGGTAAAATATGCTGTACCTCGAATTCTATTGGAATGTACTTTAAGGGGACAGTGGACTTTCAAAATTGTGAAATTTGTACAAAAATTCGATTTTTTTTTATTTTGTTGAATTGTGAAGCTACGGACGAGTAGGAATGTGTTGCAAAAAGAATTTTTAATTTCTGTGATTACTTTCCTAGTTATAGGCATTTGTATTTAATTTAGATATCATGTGGTTACTAATAGCAATAACTTTAAATAAAAATAAAAATAAAAATTTTCGTGTCATATGAATATTCAAATTGTTCCGGGCGCATTTCTAATGATCCTATTGCTTGAAATTTAAGTTTTATAATTTAAGTTTTATATACTTAACTGTACATCAAATAAATCTTATTGAAAAAAATTATGCTTCCTAGCTCAGAATTTCTAAATATTGTACTCGAAAAGATGATTTACAGGTATTTTGCGTCATAAAAAGGGTGTTTTCACTAATATTATTTTTTTCTCTTTATATTTTTAATGAATGCTTAAAATAAGCAATAAGTTTCATTGTTAGTTGTATAAGGTATCCCGTAAATAAAAATTACCATATTATGTGAAAAAGAAATGCGCCTGGAATATTTTTAATGAGGCCAATTTTTGATATAATTAATAATACATAATTCATAAATTATTAATATTTCATCATTAAATTTTAACCACTTTTACATATCTATGGTACTAATTACATAATCAAATTTCAAGTAAATCCATTCAAAACAAAAAAAGTTAGGTTTGAAGGTCCACTGTCGCCTTAATCTGTTCATATAATTTTTTAGTACAATTGAGTGCTTACACCAGATACCTTACACTCCACTCAACTCAATATATTTTAATTTATTTTATACTACGAGGATGGATCCAAAAAAAGGTTACAATCATCAGCATTTGAAAAGTAATTATTGTGGAGGGAATACTTTTTCCCCAGAGTGTAGACAATTGGCCCTAGTTGTCTTGCAGCGGTTGTGCAGGTACGTAGACTAAGTTCGCAGACGCGTCAGAAATGTTGAAATGGCAAGACGTTTAGAAAAGTGGTCTCGCTTGAAAAGTGGTCCCCATACTACTCGCCAAACTCAAGAATTGCTGCAAAAGTTTAAGTGGTATGTCTAGACACATCCACCCCCATATAGCCAAGATTTGGCACCCAGTGACCATTCCTTTTTTCCGCAATTGAAGGATTATTTATCTGGAATGAGGTTCTCTTTAGACAGTGATGTGAAAACAGCTACCCAGAATTGGCTCAATGAGCAAGGACGTGATTTCTACCAAGCAAGGTTAAACAAGTTGGCCCTGCAATCATATAAATGCCTAAATAGATTTGGTGATTATGTGGGAAAAAGATCGGCAAGTATAGCTCTTAATTCCCTTTTGAATTTTCTGTCTATTGTTAATAAATATTTTTATTACCCTTGTAACCTTTCTTTTTATCAACCCTCGTATATACTACTGCGACACTTAGTGGTGTTTCGAGCTAAAAGTTTTACAATATTTCCAAAAATCACTGATATATACCAAAAAAAGTGAAAAACACTGAATTTTTTTATCACATTTCTATAAGTGCAGGTACCTGCAGAATGTTTAAATTAACACATATAGCTGAGCTTCTCAGTCAAAACATAGTAATATGTAAAACACTATTGCAAAACTTCATCGAACTATATTAAAATTTAAATGATTAGCTTTCTCGTTTAGAAATGTAGCAGAAAATGGGTTTCCTTGAAAATGCATTTAAAGATGCTACTGCCGATCTTTTAATATCACTTCCAGTTTATTAAATTGGCCATGAATTCTCATCAAATGATCATAGGAATAAAAGTAAATCAGTTTTATAATTCCAAAAGATTGTCCTTTGAAATAGAACAATAAAAGAAATTTCGAAATTTGGCACCAAAACAGCCATTTCAACATATGCAGATACATTAATAAGTATTTGGTTTGGTTTAAAATAAAACCAAGCTAACTATTACCCCTCCACCCAACCCCAACCCTGGAATATTAGAAATGTTATGTACGTTAGAAAAATGAATTACAGTTCCCATCAATATTCCTTATGTGGTTTAAATTCCGGTGAATAAATATTCTTTTTTAAGAGTGACTCATTCAGAAGTAAAACGCTTACCCTATAAACTTTTATACAAATTTTTATTACATCTTTTTTTTTCGTTTTGAAGGTTAAATTCCGTTTGACAATTATTCTGTTATTGCAGCGTTGCTCCTAATCTATTAGAAGAACCCTTTACAAGGTTATATTCAATTCAATTTGTGTTAATGATGATAGCTCTTCTTTAAACGTTCAGTCTAGACACTGCCTGCAAATGCTTATTACATTTTTATGGGATTTTATAAGTTGCGGAGAAAAGAATTCGATAATAATCGTCTGGATATGTTAGTAACGGGAGCTCCAGACTCGAGATTAAGAGACTTTAAGTTCCATTCCCGATCTTGAGAGATGGTCATTACAAAGACTGATTTTTTCACTTCTTAATTGCGATATTTTGCCCTTACACAATTGGAAATACACCCATCATAAAACACATAAGTATTTAATATTTCAAAACAGAATATACTAATTTTATAGTTATATTACCCATCGTTGACCTAAAAACCATCAACACAGCTTGTAATTTTCAAAAACCGTAAAATTTTAAAATTATTGGTGCTTATAGTAAAGATATTTCAAAGTTTAAATTTTTTTTCAATTTAATTCACGATCTCTTTACTTAGAGAGTGAAAAGTTTTCTGAAATATGTATGTAGTATTCCTGCAACATTTTTGTCTAAATTTTAAATTTTTAAAGTGTTCAAACCTTATAAAGGAAAGAAATGTATATATATATATATATATATATATACCGGGTGCGTCATAAATTCGTGCAAAGTTCAAAAATTCATAATAAAAGAAGTAATGCTTGGAAAATTTTTCTGTTTGCGCCAATAAGATCAGAGGGACATTGGAATTTTTTCCATGTAAAAAAAAAAGTTTCCAAAAGTAACCGAAAGGGGGCGTTTACACGTAATACTGATACGTTTTATGCAAATCAGGCAAACTCAAACAGAAAATCAAACAAATCACAATAACATGAGACTGTGCATTTATTTTAAAGTAACAGATGTTCAACTTTACTACCATCACAAGGTAATAGGCAAGAGAGGCGCCCATTACAGCGGATTGTAGCATCGATGGCAGCGGCTGTCTGTCGAATGACATTTTTCGGTTCCACCAAAATGGTTGGAGAGCCCCGGTACACATGAGATTTTAAGTATACCCCCAACTAAAAATTTGCAGGTATCAAGTTTGGTGATCGTGAGGGCCACTGAACCTTACAACCGCGACTTATAAAACTCGGTCTTCAGTGAAAGATTCCACAAGGAATGTCTTGATATCACGTGAAATGTGGGGCGGGGCACCATCCTGCATGAAGGTGACAACAGGTAACCCATGTCTTTCCTGCAATGCAGGCTTAACGTGGTCACGCAAAAGCGTCCTCTTTCGGTTACTTTTGGAAACTTTTTTTTTACATGGAAAAAAAATCCAATGTCCCTCTGATCCTGTTCGCACAAACAGAAAATATTTCCGAGCATTATTTCTTTTATTACGAATTTTTGAACTTTGATATATATATATATATATATATATATATATATATATATATATATATATATATATATGTATGTAGAGAGAGCCGCCTTCCTCTACCCCATTTTTCATAATGTGCTCTCCTGTGTTACGCCATGAAGTTGACGTAGCGTCGCCACGTCTCAGAGAGAAGCTTTCGCCTCAGTGGGATTGAACTTTGACTTTTCAGCGCAGACGAGAGCGGAAGTTGATTCGAATAAGATGGACTCGTAACGTTAAGTGTAAAATGCTGAAACGACGGTGCTTTCTTTTAAAAGAAACTATTCTAAAGACGTAATTTTTATTAATCTACAATGTAAATATTCTACATAACCAGTATCGTCTCTATATATCCAAGAACTATTAAAAGTTTTGGTTCGTATTATTCCGCTCAACAAATTCCTGACCTAAAAAACTCAGAAGTCGCATGTGAATTGATTCCGGGATCGTGGGATCGTGACACTGTGTATTCGGATTTAAAATGTGAACTTCTAAAATGATGAGGACTTGATGAACTGCTAATTAGGATCATGACAATGTGTCTGGATAGTGGTATACAAATCTAAAGAAGCTGAATGAAGACGAATTTTGTTTTTACGACGAAACAAGAAGTGTTTAAAGAAGTTCTAAGACGTTGAATGAAGATTAATTTTAGATTAATGATTAAGAAGGATACTTAATAATGAAGATTATTTTGATAATTCAGAGTTCTGTTCCATTGGATTACTGTGATCTCCAATTTGCTGATTTACAGAGATTTTAAACGTGAGTTGTTTTGTTTTATTAATTGATTTTTACTTTATGATTTCAAAATGGCTACTTTAGGCGAAGTCCCGCGTATAAAAAACACTTAACTTTATTTTCTGCCAATGCCATAAAATTATTACAGAGTCTAATTTTTGAAAATGATCCAGGTGACAGAAAGAGTAGAGAAAGACTTAGAAAATTTCCAGGATTTAATTACAATGTTAATTCAAAAGAGTATGAAGATAAAATTAAATATGTAACTGATAATTTTACAGTGAATTATCTCATTACTGTTTGTAATTTACTAAATTTAAAAGATGACGGCAAACCAAACGAACTTGTTGAGTGTTTCGTTACAAATTTAAATGATTTAAAATTGCTAAGCTCTAGTTCTCTTGACGCTGATGAAACTGACGAAGAAGTCTCTTGTGAAACAGATATTACTAGTGGATTAAATCTGTCAAACGTTGGGTCAGTTTCAAACTTAAAAGAAGTAACGGAAGTCTCTTGTGAAACAGAAACTACTAATGAATTAAATCTTCCAAACGTTAGGTCAGTTTCAAACTTAAAAGAAGTAACGGTGAGTTTCCGTGACGTAGAGGGTGCAATCAAGCATTTTAGTGCTGATGATAATTATTCCGTAGAAAATTGGATTTCTGATTTTGAGGAAACCGCTACATTATTATCGTGGAATGATATTCAGAGGTTCATTTTTGCCAAAAAATCTTTAAGTGGTATTGCAAAATTTTTTCTACAGAGTGAAAGTAATGTTAATTCATGGGATAAATTAAAAGTACTTTGGCAATTCCCCTCCTCAAGCCCCGAGAAATTATGAACCGAGGCTGGGGCAGAATGCAACCCCTTCGGGCTATGACCTTTCCCTCCGCAGAACCCCGAGAATTGATGAACCGGGTCGAGACACAAAAGACAACCCCGTCGGCGATGCTTCGAGTGGAAATATTCCAACGGAGAGACCACAATGGAATCTAGCGCCGGAAGGAAGTGGAAGGGGGCTCACAATGGGCTAGTCGCCACGAAGTCCCAAAACTCGGACAAGAGCAGTAATGGTTCTATGATACGATTACGATGGAAAAAACCGGCATCGTTTTGCTCACGGACCAGGAGAGGAACCTATCAGAACCCAGGTTTAAAGAGCGTGATTATAAAATATTCCGCCAGGGAAAAAGGTAATAAAAAGTGATGCATAAGTTTTAGGGAGACTCAGAGACTGAGAGACTTGGTGATTTAGAGATTAGTGAGTGAAAGCTGAGAACTTAGCTTAGCTTAGCTGAGATATTCAACGATATTCGTACTGGATCTGAGCCAGATTTCAGGCCTGGATATATTTTCCGATTGCACCTTTTGTCGCTGAGAAAGGTCGTACACTTGATCAAAGCTTGATCTATTATTTGCTTGGAAGCAGAGAGCCTCTGCATTACAAGACAGTGTGACGAGCCGTCCACTCATCTGCATTCATTTATTGAAGAAGTACGGAGTTAGAGATATCTCAATCCGAAACATTTTCGACGAGCGGAACCTGTTTTCCCAGCGAGGAGTGATACTCTTCGTTCGTGCCGTATTCCCTATAGGCCAATCTACAGCCAAAGGAGGTGTGAAGTGATTCTTCATTGTGAACTTTTCCCGACGAGCGTAGCAGATTCTGACTGACTTTTGTTAACTAGATGTCCCAGAGCACGACTGTCGTGTGCCAAATTTCCTAGAGAAATCTTCAATAAAATGTGGTTTATGTGTATAAGGTTCTGTATTAGTTAGCTGGTTATCCTTTTACGTAACCGCGTGTCGCTACCTAAAGTGTCGGCTTAGACACGAAACCGTGGAACTCGTTACAGTACTGTTGACAGAAGAGTGGGGATATTTATATGATGTTAAATAAAAGAAAGATGAAATGAAATGAATCTTTTCATGAATATTTTTATGTGGTGAAAACAATCGCGATTAAAGGTAACGTCGAAGATGCAGCTTAAATTCATTATATAATAAATGGTGTTTAGGATTCACCAACAAATAAGTACGTGCTCTATAAATCTAGACATTTAGCTGAATTTAAAGAAAATTTAACCTTGTATCAGAAAGTGTGTGAGGATAGACAACGAATTAAAAGCCGCTCCGAATTTAATGAAAGAACGAGGGTGACAGTTGGTTCTATGTAAAACAGAAGTAACTTTGAAAAACCGAGAACAAAATTTGATAACAACCATGTTATTTCCCCTGTTAAGTCTAATTTTGGAAGAGTTGAACCGAAATATGAAACCGAAACTGGTAATGTTAAAGAAGAGAAATTTAATTCTAATCATTCTGCATTTCTCAATCGTAGAATTCGTTTTAACCCTTTCAGGGGCAGTGTCAGTGTCAATATGTCACCTTTTTAAAAAAATTTCTAAAGCAAAATATCGCTATTGAATAATACAATTAAATGCCATGGTGTTCTTTCACTCTTTCAGTAGCCAATAGATGGCAGCACTACATTTCAGAAGCATTTTCTTCATACGAAAAAAATTTTAGCGGACATATTGTTTCAGTCTGAAGGAAATTATCTCTAATTTATTTAACTAAACAATGGTTTTTACAGTCCACATCCATTTTTTGGGGTATGATCCATGTTAATGTACATCTATATTCGCTAAATATCTGTTTTATTTATTAAAAATGCCTTCAAAACAGCTACTGTTTAAGGTGTCAGAATGAAACTGACACCGCCCGTCTACGTGTTTGCATTTTGACAAACATGTCAACACTTCTCCTAATAGCCTCACCGACTGCGTTCTTGTTTACTGGAAGTAATAAATTTGGTTTGTTGATAGCAGGGGTGGTTTCAATCGTAAATAAAGGATCAAAAGGTTAGAAAGAGAGTTTTTCGAAACTCTTTCGTATTTGGATTCTATTATTGTTTACACGCATGCATGAAAAAGCTCCCACTACTTGCATTGAAAAATTTCATAGAAAATGATATATTGATATTTTATTATTATTATTTTTAATATTATTCAAGAAAAAGTGTTCGTATTGGTCTATAATATTGTCAAAAAATATATTACATGTTTTTATTATTAGAATATTAAAGAAATTATATTCATAAAAGTGTATATATAAATATTCATATTTAGAAAAAATGCAAGTTTTAATAATAATAATATAAATAAATAAATTAAAAATGAAGATACCATGCAAGGTAAGAGAAATTTATTATATATGAATAAAAAACAAGTTTATCATGTGTATTTAATAATATAAAATGTGTTTTCTTTTAAAATACAGTATTTGTAGAGTAGCGTCAAAACATGGTTGCTAGATGTGCGGTGTCAGTCCCAGTATGACACCTCCCCCCCATTCCCCTGCAACCGTATATTTTTTTTAACTGCAAATTATATGTTTGTAGGCTTGAATAATTACATTTAGCGAGTTTTTTCTAAAATAAAATTCATTTTTGGCATAGCGCCCCCCAAAGGGATAACTATGGATCTGGAAATCATATATCAAAATTTTGTGAACACAGATTTAAACTTTAAAGTGTTTTAAATGCGATGTGTTTGGCCACAAGGCGTCAGAATGCACATCAGAAACTAAACCCAAAGTAACCTATTTATGTGTAATCGTTATTTCGAACATGAACAAAACTGTTCAAATCAATAATACAAAAGTAAAGGGTCTGATTGATACCAGAAGTTCAGTTACATTACTTCGGAAATCAATTTATGGAAAATTAAAGATTAATAAATTATACCCGGTAAATTCAAGTGTAACAGATGTTGGGAAATGTTTAGTGAAACCATTGGGATCTTTTTCTACTGAAATTATGATTGATGATTTTATTTGTACAGCTGATATATGTGTAGTAAAAGATTATTGTTTACCTTATGATGTAATAATTGGTTTAAATGTGTCCATGCAAGGTGAAGTTTTAATTATTGAAAATCGAATTATAGTTAAAAATAGATCTCAAAATAATGTATTGTAAATGCCGTATCTGCTTTACCAATCTTAAATGACTATATTTATGAAATTAATATTGAACCCAAGTGTAATATTGAGCCTGAGTGTGATACTAATATTGAGATAAAACCTGACAGTAGTACTGATGTTTCTGATCCGAGAATTACCACAACTGAGTCTGAGAACAGTGCTGTTACTGATGTTGCAGAAGATACTGATATAGAAGTTGAAATAAATACTGATGCTATTGTTGAAGAAAAAGTAAATGTAGATACTGAGCATGGTACTTATGCTTTCAAGCGAAACCCAGAAGATGACAACATTGTTGATATTGTATATGTTGAAAGTCCCTTAGATAATAATTTAGATAGCCCTAAGATGACTTTTGAAATTGAGAGATGTGAAGAATTTCATCAAGATACTCCAGAATTTATACCAGAAAGAATAAATATTGAGCAAGAAATGGTTGCCATAGAAAGTTACTCAAGTGATATTGACATCGTAGATGAAAATGTTGAAGAAAACATTACAAGTTCTTTTATATCTCCTTTTTCGCTATCTATCAATTCCTCAGTTTCTGATACATCTGGCATGCGATCATTTACATCTCTGTCAGAGGATAAACAAGATCACGAACCAAAAGAAATGACCAAAATGCTAGAAAGATGAAAGATACTGAAAGAAGAAAAAGTACTGAGAAAATAAGACTAAAACATGATGTTCGTGAAAATCCACAAGATGAAAATAAGAGAGAAAATGTTTATATTCAAAGACTTGAATCTCAGACGACTACGAGTCGACGATCTTACCTTGACTGGTTTATTTTGCTAATAGAATTATTTCGAAATTTGTACGGTTATGATTGGTGTATCATAAGAGGAGTAATGATGAGTTTATATCTTCCTGTTGTTACAGAAGCTGTTTGCACATTTTTTAGACGATTTTGGTAAGCGGTAATAAAAAATCGTTTACTGCAAAAGAAATAATTGCAATTGTACTATGTTTTTAAAAGTCAAAATTATACTCTGCGGCTTGAAAGTTTTGTTTTTATTCAAAATGGCGTTTTTAACAAAGCAGTGGTTCAAAGGCTACATTTATGCTCTTTCCGAAGAGAAATATGCATACTCCGTTATCCAAAACGATGTGAAAGTCATGGTTTTGTGATATCTAAAGCGTCGATAGGTAATATCGTCAACCAGAAAGGAAAAAAACGTCAAATTGGAGCCTCAAATGGGACAAAAATTCCAAACAAGTATCCAAGGAAAAAACGGACATCTTCGACTATTGCAAAGGTACGTTGTTTAATGTTAAAAGAAAATCCCCCTAGTCAAAGGACAGTTGCAAAATCATTAAAATGCTCGGTGTCCACTGTAAACAAAATGATAAACGTTGATTTAAAGAGCCATAATGGTTGAAAAAAGAGCCATTTATTATCATAAAAGGGGAGAAAAAAAATTAAGTACATGGTTCAAAGAATCGAAAGAAAGTTTTTCTGAGGGATTCATGATTGTTGCTGGTTTTTCTTATAATGGCAAGTTAAAAATAAAGAGAGTGGGAAAAAATGTCAAGATTAACTCCAAATACTATCAGGAACATATTTTATCGCCAATTTTTCTGAATGAAATACCATCGCTTAACCCACAGTGCCATCAATCTCTGAGACTCCATCAGGACAAAGCTAGCAGTCACACATCAAAATCCACTGTAAATTTCCTAAAAGAAATTAAACAAAAAACTGGTTTCAAGGCCATACCCTTCACTGATATCCCTACTAAATCTCCCGATGTATCACCTATGGATTTTTGTGCTTTCGGACTTTTAAAATCTGCATTATCCAAACGTCGCCCCAAAACCCTTACAGGACTCTAGAAAGCTGTTCAGGGGGAATGGGATAGAATACCTCTTCTGACACTTCAAAAGGCATTATTATCCTGGAAATTGCGGTGTCGAAAGATAGTTCAGAATAAGGGATGTCAAATAAAATATTTAAAACACAAGAATTTTATGTAATTTAGTTTTGTGAATACAATATGCATCGTCTAAATAATGTGTGAACAGCCTCTGTATTAATCAAACAAATATTTTTGCTGTTGCACAAAAAGAAGATGTAGTGTCCCAAACGAAACAAATTATCGATGAACTTAGAACTTACAACAAAATGTTGAAACACACATGCTCCCAGAATTGAAAAACGAAGAATGTGTTATTTTCATCCGAATATCAGATAAGAGAACTATGGAAAGAGAACTTGAGATAAAAACCGAATTTCGTGTTGACTTTGAGACCCAGCAAGATGAACTCTGTAAAAACGCCAGAAAACAAATCTTTATATTTCAAGGAAAAAACAAAAAGGCATATAACCTACGAAGACGACAGCCGCGACCCTATAACGTCGGTGATCTACTAGATGCGATCAAGCGAGTAAAGTTAAGACCACCCTTAAAACTCAAACATAAGTACTTCGAAACCTATAAAATTACAAAGATCAAAGGTGATAATACATACGATGTGGTTAAGGAAGGGTGTTATGAAGGACCTACTCACAACACCACCTGTCCTGAATTCATCAAACCATGATATTATCCAGTGACAATGTAAAGTTTTCATTTTGTTTTACTTTGAAGACGGAAGAAGCATTTAAATTCTAAAAGACGTACAACTTCAAGAAGAAAATAGAAAAGACGTAGAATTTTAAAAGATTTATAAACCTAACGACGAATAATTTTTAAGACCTACCACTTCAACGACATATAAAGAAAAGATGTAATGGTGAAAGACGTATAAGACGTATAAATTGAACGTATCTATAGAAAGAAAGAAAAAAGTATACCAGTTGTGTGCTAAGAAGATCATCAAGAACTATCTATCTATGATTATAGTAACATTTATTTGTGTTCTTTGCTTGCTTTGCTTTGTTTTTTATCAGATGTTATTTCCCTTCGTCAGGAGGACTTGCCTGATATATATATATATATATATATATATATATATATATATATATATATGTGTGTGTGTGTGTGTGTGTGTGTGTGTGCGTGTGTGTGTGTGTGTAATATACTTATTACATCACGTCCTTAAATTATTATCTTAAGGGGGAAAACTGGCTCATATTTACATGGCTGGATTTATACTCAGCCTGAAAGGAATAATGCAGTCTGGCGGAATCGTTTATTACAGCGACAAAAGTACATCCGTTCTTTTCTGAAGTACGACTCGGAATGAATATCACCTTTCAAAATTAAACGTGAGAGGGCGAAAGGTAGACATGTGACTATTATTTATACAGTCAGTAGATTTAGGGGCTCGCGATGCTAACCCAGTACTGAATCCAGACGTATACACGTGTAGAAATGCAAAGGCATGCGATTAATGGGAAGTTCTGGGGCTAAGGGTTTAAAGCTATAAATTAATATTACTGGGGATTGGATTTAGGAAAGGGAATTAAAATGCTAGAATGGAGGGCATAATATTTAAGATATTACACACACACACACACACACATATATATATATATAACCGATTTTTTTTGCACGGTTTTGAAATAACACGGTCCAAGAAAAGGGGCCGATTATATTTTTACGCAGTTTTTCTTTTACTTTTACACGGTTTAAAAATCTAAAAAGTATAAAAAATAATAAGTGCCATGTTATCGGAGGGTATTTTAGAGAATTTAGATGTTTTAAGGTTAGTTTAAAGTAATGGTGATGAAAGAGTGGTTCCACTATGTGCGAGTATAATTCTAGAAGGCTTCCAACTAACCAATAAACTTGGAAATCATTTTCTTACAAAGGATTTCAATGTCGAACGAGCTGAATAATTCCAAAGTGATTTAAAAATGATTGTGTCACGTTATGAATAATCATATAAAGAACTAACAAAAATAAAATCACAGCGTCTGATGACTGAATTCGTATTCAAGCCAGTGAATCAAAAGGAACAGAAAGATATTAATACTATTCAAGATATATTTGTAGATATATCACCATTCAATATTTCCAGTGACGAAAGGAAAATTTCGCCATCGAAAAACAACAGAAAACGGGCACGTTTATTACCTAATAGTGACCTTGAATAGCTGAATGATGATGTTATACCTATGTATAAAGAAAAAATAAATTCACTTTATATATAACTTTATACTTTCGACTTCCGCCCTTTTTTAATTTAAAAAATAACCCGTATAAACAGAATTAAAATAATATTTGTGGATTTGCTCTTACATATTTTTTCAAGTTCAGTCCAACGTATCCAAATTTCACGTGTTTTATTAGTATATTTGGAAGGAACCTATTTCCAATTTTTATATATTCAGTGTATCTTTTTTTACATGGATTATTTTTTTCACTGTAATCTCTAGAACGTATCCCTTGTGCAAAAAGAGAATAGGGTGTACTCTGTTAGAAGCTTTGTTATAAATAAGATTTCTTCGCAAGAAACAAATTCTTTTATATACTGGGTAGAAATAATGTATATATTTAAGTTTCTAAGTCGACTTTTTGGAGAGTCTGTGAGAGAAAACTTCTGCATCCATTTACTTCATTTTGGTCTTAAACGAAAGATTGTAATCTGTAGATTTGTCAAATTTGGTTTTTGTAACCGCAATTTCTATTATTTAGCGATAATTTACAATTTAAAGTTGATTTCTGCGCATGCTCAGTGGTATGTTTAAATCTCTCTTTAGAAACTCATTGTTTCTGCGCATGCTCAGTGACACGTTTTACTAATAAACAAGTATATTCCGAGGAGTGTCTCAAGATCTGTCTCTGCCATTTTTCTTTTGTGACAATTATGTTTGTTAAATATAAAATTAAACCTCATGGAAATAGTTTATTTCGCACTGTTTAATGAGCGATAATTTACAATTGGAAAAAAATTGCTCTCTGCGCATGCTCAGTGACATTTTTAAATCTGGATTTAGGTACTCACTAAGCACGAGGTCGCTTAAACACATTAATATGTTTTTGCGCATTATTATGATTTTCAACATTTGGCAATTATGTGTTGAGTATAATTTGTGTATTAGTACATATATTTACTACCTAACCGTCATGTTTTTAAGGGTATCAACTAGTTTATTTTTATCTCGTACAGTCTTTGAGATACGTCCTACGAAATTGCGAATTAAAACTCCCTAATCAAATTAATATTAAATTTCAATGGCAGAATAATAGCATGAAGCCAAGTATTCGTACATTTAATAATTCAGATATTAAGAATGTAAATTTTATTTGCGTGGCTTAATGTAAATTGACGTGTGTGCCAAACTAGAGTTTGAACTCTTTGAAAATTTGAACCATCCTTTACGCTCATGTGACAGATATATCCCATTCAATTAGAGATTTATGCAGGGCCGATGGCAGTATTCATAGCATTTCTAAGGTTTGCATTAGCAAATACGAAGTCAATCAAAATTGATTCGCCTTCAGGGGCTTCTTTCAAAGAGTTCCAACTAATTATTTAATATCGTTTAAATTAAGGATACTTTAAACAAATATATATTTAGCTTGAGTCAGAACCCGAAGTTATGTCAGTTAATCTATCTTAAATTATCGTTTCTGAATTCCTTTTTCGGAGTTGTGTAATGTTTAATTTGAAAACTTTTCAGTGAAGTAATTAGAGTTTGTTCTGCTGATGCTCAAAAGCATAAGATTTTTAATTTCATACGATTAAATTTCGGACGTTTGATAATTTATGCTAGTATGTGTTTTAATCGTTAATGCTGAAATTCGACTATACAAACCGAGAGAAGGCTGCTTTGCACTACACGTACTGGATTCAATCACCTCAGTGTTAACACATCGAGAAATTTTGTCGAAGGATTGCCGACTTTGTTTGAAAGATTTTATTTTAAACTAGCTGAAAACCCGCACTTCGCTACGGAGTACATTCAAACTGAATAAAACGGTCAATGTATGGAATTAATTCCAAAATAAATAAATATATATATATATATATATATATATATATATATATATATATATATATATATATATAATAAATACGACGATCAATGTATACAATTGATGTAATAAAAACAAAAAATATATTTATAAAGAAATCGTAAGGTATATTTTTATAAACAAAATAATGTAGAAGAAAATATTCAAATTAAATGTAATAGGACATACTAAAGAATATAGTACAGTTAATATAGTACAGTTTGAGGAACATAATATCTTTTATTGTATTTTAATATTTTTTTGGATAATGTCCATACGTCTGCCGCATTAACAAGAGAAAAATAATAATTTTTTGTCTCTTTAGTTGTTATGCACGTGACGATAAATTTATTTAAAGTACCAGAAAAAGAAATCACGTGATCAGCATTTAATAAATTAAATTCTAAAAATTAATCTTTAAAAATTCACCGAAAATCAGAAAATAGAGGTAAAGATTCGAAAAAGATCTCATTTTAAAAGAATTTTTAGGATCTTTCTCGTGATATAAATTTTATAAACCTCAAATTATTATTTTAGATGTAAACTTTAAAGAATATTGCAAAAACGGTTTAAAATTCTAATTTAAAAAAATAAGAACAATTTTTCAAAAGCCTTTCTTAGTGCACCCCTACACTATAAGAAGAATCACCATGCAAAATTTCAGCCCTTTAGGTCCAGCGGTTTGGTCTGTTCGTTGTATGTCAGTCAGTTACGGAACTGTTATATATATACGTATATATAGATTGTACTCCGTAATAGAGGAAGAAATTTTACAACTTGGGGCATTTTTAGTTTTAAAAAAATGCAAATAAGATTTTTAAATTAAAATTGTTTGGGGGAAAATTTTGGTATAATGTGTTTTAAGCGCTCATCAATTCCTTTGGTGGATACAATTTATAAAATGAATTATGTTGCAAGGTGTAGAAGGTATAGAAAAGTTCAGGCTCTCTGAAAATACCATTTTTATTGGATTATCAGCATTTATGTAGCTGTAAATAGTAGACACATTTTCTCCGTTGGTTAACATTGAATTGAGCGAATCTAATAGGGTTAGTACACAGCAGCCTTAACAAAAATATATTATAAAGTCTCTCTTCTCAAAATAATGTTTTTTAAGTGTAAGTTTTCCTTCTCTATCCTAGAATTCGCATTAATGCATTACAGGCCACTATTAGACTTTGTGTCTTCAAGAACAAACGATGTTGACGATTTAACTCACCAACAACGTATAACTCGTGTCAGTTTATATAATCCACAAAACTAAAAGTTTTGTATGTTTTAAATAAAGTATTGTTGGTTGTATAGTGTCGCATGTTGTCTACAAGGTAGGTTAAATAACGAGACTAGTGGCTAAAAATGTATTTATTATTACAATATGATAACTTAATTGGTATCCCCTTCGATATGCTCGCCTCCCTCTTTACATTGTTGAAAATAACGTTTCCTTTGTTGTAAACAATACTGCGGGTCATATGTGTCCACTCCTTCAGAAGCGTTGCTGTTTTATTCTTGACCTCGTTCACAGTTTGGAAATGGGTCTCCTTTAATGTAGATTTTGCTTTAGGAAAAATGTACATTCTCTCAAATTAATACCGGGAATTATAGAATAAAACACAAAATATTGATTTAATCATACAAATTTGTTTCGTCGCCTTCAAAATAGGCCCCATGTGATGGAATACACTTATGCCAACTAATAATACAGTGCACTTCTTACAGATACTTACCGGTATGGCCTTGTGCTCCTTCAGCGAATTGTGTTTCATTTCTGCAATGGACTGAAAACGTCTTCCACGAAATGGTCATTTGGGTTTGGGAAACAGGAAAAGTCAGATGGGGCCGGCGAATACACAGCTTGGTTAATGACATTTCATTGAGTTTTTGATTAAACAAAAATCGCGTTCAAGGATTCATATGTGGGCAAGCGTATTATCGTTATGCAGAATCCAAGAATTGTTCTTCCCCAACTTAGGCCTTTAGCGCCGAACATTATCCCTCAGATGCACCATACCGCCCAGACTTGTATGTTGACTGATTGCCTTTCTGGGGAAAAATCCAAATGGACAACACCATGATGCCTTCACTTTGTCGATGTTTTCGTCAGTTGAAGACTTTGAAGGTCGACCTGAACGAGGCAAGTCTTCAACCACATCTCGGCCTTCTTTGAATGCTTCGTACCACTCATATGGTCGTGTCTTCGATAAAGTTGACTCACCGTAGGCCTTCTGCAACATCTTCAGTGGTATATAACAAGAACTTCAGTGATATTACTTGGTACTTGCTTGTGTGAACTTCAGTAAAGAAAAATGAACTCCACAGTGATGATTTTATATTTGATGGTCCTGTATACCATCTGACTAATTTTTCCTTCGTATTACTCTAGAAAGGTTTTCAAGGGGGGAGGAGTTGTGACGACCTCCCGATTGACTAGACCCAGAATAATGATTTTAAATGAGAGGATCACTGATTCTAGCGAACTGAACTGAAGTAAGGAAGATGATCGAACGAGCTGAGGGGGAGAGAAGGGTTGTTCGCAGTAGAATGTGCGTGACTCCAGCTCAAGAACCGTTTTTTGTGTTTGGATATAATAGGTGCAAGTTATTATTCGTTCTAGTGTTTTACCATGCTGGTGATATACATCCGAGAGATGGCCTACCTTCGCGAATCTGTGTTGTAAGTTACACCTATGTTTTTGATGTGATATCCCTCGTCGCTTCAGTGTGGATAAAAGTATCATTTTCGATTCTGATGAGTAGCTGCGTTGTAACGCTACAGTTATAATGTCCTACAACTATTTTTGTGATGTGTTGCCCCCTCGTCTCATCAATGTGAAATAAAGTTTTGTTTTCTTCTTGTTAATTAGCTGTGTTTACGGTACAGTAGTGAACCTGGATTAGAAGATGAACTGATTGAAATATGTGTACATCTCGAAGCTAAAGAGTTGATTAAAAATAAAAACCTAAAAGATTTTTGGAGCAAAAACAATATTGCCACTAAATATCTCAAGCTCAGAGCAGAAGTCGAACCTTTCTTACTTGCATTCCAAAGTTCTTACATGGTTGAAACTGGTTTTAGCCACGCGAATGCAATTTTAACAAAACAGAGGAACAGATTGAACTTGGGAATTCGTCGTCATTTGCTAATAAAACTTACCAATTTTCAACTGAATATCAATAATTTTGCTGCTTCTCTTCAGACACATCCATCCCACTAATATCAGCTATTTTAATAAAAAGGTATGTTAACATATTTTTAAGGTATTCAGTAGTAGTCTCAAATTGACAGTATGAGGTTTTTTTCATCCATTATAATTTATGTTATATTTTCAACGATAATTGTGTATTTTACGTAATATAACACGTATGGTTTAAGAACTATAGGCAAATTTCCATCTGTCCATAATTTTGCTATTATTTTTAAGACTATATCACAGGAGAATATCTCATTTTTCTGTTAATGCTATTGGGTGGATTTTATAAGATATAGGAACTACTATAAATTCTTTCGTTGGGTTGTTATACAGGTCTCCTTATTGCTTAACATCAGAAATGCAAAACAAATTATTTAATGCTTTTGTTAAATACTTAATCTGAGTGTCGATAAGAAGTCTCCTTCTGGGTCCTCAAGAAGTGCAATCTCCAAGTCTCGGAGAGTAAAAGGAGGCATTGGTCTTGCAGCAATGCGTCGTCCGAGCATGTCCCAAATATACTCGATTGGATTCAGGTCAGGAGAGCACGCTGGCTCTTCCATACGCTGTATTGTTTCAGCTTCAAACATGTTCTCCACGAGACGAGCTGTATGCGGTCTGGCATTATCATCCTGGAAAACAAAGGATTCTCCAATGGCTACAGCGTAAGGTATGACATGAGGTCTCAGTATCTCGTCTGCATACCTTCGGGCCGTTAAAGTACCATTCCGAATGATATGCAGGTCCGTACGTCCACCTATGCTGATTCCACCCCATACCATAAAACCAGCTCGTCTGTATTGTGACCTTTCACGAACAAGTGTGGGGTTATTTCGAGTGCCCCTTTCCCTCCATACCAAAACACGTCGGGTGTCACACTCCAGACTGAATCGGGACTCGTCTGTAAACAGCACTTGGCTCCAATCATGTTGCTCCCAATCTCGATGTTCAGCAGCCCCCTTCAGGGTCATCGAAAAAGGTGTCCGTGGTTGTAACGTGAAATAATCACCATATAATAGAACTCATGGTGTTTATTTTTTCACCAAAAGATACAGAAACGAACCAATTTTTCAACACTTCCTAGTAGGTTTCGATAACAGCACCCTTCGTCGCTCGGCGCACATCTATGCCTTAGTCGATCTCCATCCAGGTAAGCTCGATCTTAGGAAGAGTCACGGTCGCTATTACAGTGAATCTGTCTGATAAATGGCGTTGTCCCGGATCTCAACGTATACAATGTTTTTCAGGTAATCCCATAGAAAAAATTCTAGAAGTGTGAAATCAGGGTTTCTTGGTAGCCAAATAACTTTACTGTCTCTTACTATTCAACGGCAAAATATATGTAGGAGAAAGAGCGATGTCACAGCGGCGGCTCAAGCTCTCAGCACAGTGACGGTCAACTTGACATTGGAAAAATAAAACTACTACAGTCAATATCCCATCTGCTGTGACGCAACCTCCGATCCGTCGATTGTCGTTCCCGTTGTGCGCAACTAAAATCACGGACACTATTTTCCATAACCCTGTATATGTGTGTGTGCCTGTCTAATCAAACAAATCTGTATCTCTGCTGATCTGATGGATGAGGAGACTAACGTCTCTTCTAACATCTCCTCCTCATCCATCAGATACATGTATTATATATATATATATACACTGCTGGCCACCCAAATTGCAACACCGAGAAAGACAAGAGATATCAAAACAAAATTTATTTTGTAGATAACATGTTGACCAAGTATCAAATGATTAAATTTATAGGCTTCTGTGAAGTGCGGTTCCTGCCAAAATCAGTAGCCAGAGTAGCCGCCATTGTTGGAGATCACCGCTGCCACACGTCTCGGCATTCATTCAAAAGAGACTTTGGATGAGTTCTTGGGGTACAGCAAACCAAGCAACTTCCACACGTTGCCAAAGTTTATCTGCTGTGGCAGCTGGGGATGGAATCTGGGTCAATCGTAGAGCAACCATGGACCACATGTTTTCTATCGGCGAAAGATCCGGAGAGCGAGGCGGCCAGGGAAGCAATTCAATCCGGCGATTGACGAAGAACCGTTGGACAATGCGTGCCACGTGTGGTCGCGCTGGATGCGATGATGTTATCGATAAGACTTTGGGGAATACTGTTCCACTCCTCAAGAAGTGTAATCTCCAAGTCTCGGAGAGTAAAAGGAGGCCTTGGTCTCGCAGCAATGCGTCGTCCGAGCATGTCCCAAACATGCTCGATTGGATTCAGGTCAGGAGAGCACGCTGGACATTCCCCACGCTGTATTGTTTCAGCTTCAAGCATGTTCTCCACAAGACTAGCAGTACGCGGTCTTGCATTATCATGCTGGAAAACAAAGAAATCTCCAATGGCTGCAACGTAATGTTTGACATGAGGTCGCAGTATCTCGTCTGCTTACCTTCGGGCCGTCAAAGTACCATTCCGAATGATATACAGGTCCGTAAGCCCACCTATGCTGATTCCACCCCATACCATAAAACCATCTCGTCTGTATTGTGACCTTTCACGAACGAATGTGGGGTTATTTCGAGTGCCCCTTTCCCTCCATACCAAAACACGTCGGGTGTCACACTCCAGACTGAATCGGTACTCGTCTGTAAACAGCACTTGGCTCCAATCATGTTGCTTCCAATCTCGATGTTCAGCGGCCTATCTTCTTCGGGCCGCACGGTGGCTTGAGGTCAACGGAATGCAGACCATTGGCCTACGGGCATAGAGACCTCCCTGATGAAGCCTATTACGTACTGTTGGTCTGGACACCTTTCGTCCTGGTGCTAAGAGCAACTGTCTTTGCAGCTGAGTAGCATTGTCTGTTCTGTTTCGACGAGCTGTTAATAGTATATACCGGTCATCAGTTGCTGTAGTGGTACGTGGCCGACCTTGCACTGGTCGACGTCTAACATTCCCTGTTTCTTGGAGTAGATTCCACAGCCTTGCAACGTCACTTCTGGAGACTCCAACAGCGTCCGCGACACTACATTGTGTTTGCCCGGATTCAAGTCTGCCTATAATACGCCATGCCTTGGATTCCGGTAAATCATGTTGTTGAGACATTTTCAAGTAACCTTTTCTCAAAAGGAATAACTGAGCAATCGAATTTCACAGTTAAGGCAGTAAAACAGACGTTTCTGCAACATCCCGACTTCCGACCTTATGTTCTTTTTCTCGTTTTTGACGTCATGAACTTTGATTTGCATATGAAGTTTTCTTCTTCTGTTTCCAGCTAGGCTTTAAATTATGGATGATTTATTTTATGTTAATTATCGGTGTTAGTATTTGCGTAATTTAGTTAAAACCATGTGCTCCACTAATTGTTTTGAGCAGTGAATATATATATATATATATATATATATATATATATATACACGTGTGTGTGTGTTTTATATTTGAGTACATCCTGATCCAACATACTGGAGACAACTTTTAGTGAAAAAATATTGAACCAATTGTGTATTTCACTGGATGTTGTTACTGTATTGTTTAACCCCAACTTTATGTGCATTGCTTTTCATCTTTACAGACTGCGCCGTGTAACTAGCGCTAATGTGCCAGACTCCCGTATAACTAAGTATGGTAATTATAATTTTCTGTCAATGTCGATGTTAGAAACATTTATACGTTTCGACTCTCGAAACTTAAAACATTTCGTAAATTTCTGAATACTTATCATTTCTTATACTTCTCAAGATTCTACTATAACTATATATATATGTGTGTGTGTGTGTGTGTTCGTTCAGCGGCGGCGGCGAGGGAGAAGAAAGGTTGATTGCCGGCCGTGCGTCACGGACATATATTTCGTAGCTGGTCCACATATTTGAATTCCCGCGCTAGAAGTCATGGCGTAGTCGGCATCTTGAAGATCTTTGTAAAAAACGCTCTCACTGGCCCCTCCAGCTCCGGACACACAGGATCACTCCAAATTTAGCAAACAAAAACTTACATTTCGACAACTTATCAGGGCAACGGCTATTCACAAAATCCCCGGCCAAAACCTTGGTGTTTCTTTTAAAACTTCCTGAGGTCGTAGTCACATGACCTTAGCACTGTTGCATTGGTTGCACAGAGGGCCCCAGGCCAGTTCTCTGGGACTGAGTTCCATGGCCGTTATATAAGGCTTGGCGTTAAAGGGAATGATATATTGATTACCTACTTTAGTTTTTTGGAAACTTACAATTCCTTTGTTCTTAAAACGAAAACGAAATTTACTATACGCCCAAGGGAATTTAAAAGAATTTAAAAATTAGTTAAGGTTTTTGGGTTTTGTATGTTATATATATATATATATATATATATATATATATATATATATAGTATATTATTTTAACATTTGTTTGGTCCTCGTGTTAGAACATACGAGATTGTCGATAGAATTGCGGTTTAAAAAAGTTGTTCTATTTTTCAGGGACAGATTACAGTTGAATATATCATATTTGTGTAAGTTATAGAGTTGGGTATATATAAATTGAAGTGACCCTCTAATGAATTAGAAGCAACATAGTTTCTAAAGTAATAACAATGTTTATTTAAACTTGACATATAAACTTGCGTTTCAACACAATACTGCCTACTGGTACAAGCTGTATAAACATTTATGCAAGGAATATTATTTCAGTATAAACACTTTGCAAAGAAATACAGTTCGAAATACTCACAGATTATTCAAAAGTCAAACCAGCGATGCGGCAAAGTAGTCTTTGCCGTAACAGAGCGAATAACCTTCGTCTACAGGGTTGATAAGAACTCGCGTACGTTTGAAGCAAATTAGCTAATCGCCACAAGCGTCAACTCCCATAACTGACTGTAAACAAACTAGACTCTCTTCTGTAATCCAGCTGCTCGGTATTTATACCAACGGCCTATGCTGAAATTTGCATATGTTAAGCGACTTCTCTAAATTTATGCACTTAAAATTTCGATTATTGTCAATCGAATCTTAGGTAAACCTTACAAAGTATTATATTAGTATCGGTCCTGAAGAGCTAATTTTGGGTTACAAATATTTGAATAGGCTGACGATGTCTAACCCGGTTATTCTGACCAAGCGGTATGAGATATTCTCATTCTAAAACTAAAATATTTCACATTTCCACTTTTTGTGAACCATCCAAATAATTCCTTAAGTTCAGAAATTAACTGATCTAAAGGTTTTATTTGGATGTCTTATAAGTAGATCCTGTAGAGAGTACCTTATAATTTTGGGGAAAATTTAAAACATGGTTGTTAGTTTTTATTATCCATTTCATAGACTATTTTTATGGTTATATAAAAACTTTCAATAGTTTCAAATGATATGCTAAAGCATATATATATATATATATATATATATATATATATATATATGTGTGTGTGTGTGTGTGTGTGTGTGGTGTGTTTGTGTGTGTGGTGTGTGTGTGTGTCTGTGTGTCTGTGTGTGTGTGCGCGCGCTAGAAAGGCAATATTTAGAAGTTCAACAGTTATACGCTTAAAATGCTATCGCAAAGAAGTGAAATATCAATTAAGCAATACAAATATAGAATATAAGGGTTTTCTGGCGTCAGTTTTATATTTAGTCTGCTTTAAATGTAAAAGGGCAGCATTAAAATGTTCACTACAATAAAATGAATCAACGTTGATCATTACAATGGCTTTCTATCGCTTTTCGCCGTTTCGAAAAAGCATTTATCTTCAAAGTTCAGTAGTCATTTCGTAAAGTACGACTTCGATATAAATCTCTAGACAAAAATGTTTTACACATTTTAAAAGCGAAGCGTTAGCGTTGGGAGACTAAATGCATGCAATTTTTCTATTCTACTGAATAAAAGTTGCTGAAAGTAATGTGAATAGAAGCTGAGATTTATCATGATTAATTATCTCACAAATCTAGGGATCAATGCTAACATTTTTGTTGCCAATTTTTGAAAAAAAAATAAATTTATCGTTTGTTTGAAATTGTGTGTTGTTACTCTTAGATCTTCTAAAACAAATAAATTGCTTTGCGGAAGGTTTATGATAGAAAGAACCATAATTAAGATACAAGAATATAAAACTTATAGATAGCTTTATTCAGCTAAAATTGTAGAAAGAAAAATTTAAAGGCCATTTTCGCGTTGCATACTGTAAAACGTTATATTTACTTGACATATTTGTATACTACAATGTTCTTTTTCTGTTTAATTTTTTTAGAATAATTGGAGTTATTACAATTACAATATTGTACAATTACAAAACGGCTGTCGGGAAAAAATAAGCTTATTTTTAATTTAAAATTACTATGAAATTCTTTTTCTAATTCATTGAAAGAATTAATTTGGTTCAAAAGCCGATGCATGTGGTGACAATGTTAAAATGAGGTATTTGACCAATATCGCATATACATATATATATATTTATATATATATACATATATATATTGTATCCTTTTCCTGGGTTCGTTAGGATTGAATAAAATCTTTTCAGAAACTGCACTCAAAATAAAATTTATTATTCTGTAAATTCTTCAGGCGCATACAGTAATTCAAACAGAAAACACGTAATAACTGTCTTAAATACAACAGAAGACTCTAAAAACGCAAGTCAGGATACAGTCTTCAAAACAATACACGCCTAGCGCAGTTCCAACACATTCAGTTCTCAGTAGAAAATGAACTGAGTTCCAATACTAATGTCAGGTATATTTATAGACTTCCAAAGCGCCCCCTATCGATAAGCCAGCTATATATAGCTAGAACCTTCTAGAAAAGTCTAGACGGCAAGTTGGCGTCCATTTGGCGTCATACCGCGAAATTTAGCTACCAAAATTAGTCACCAAATCCATCGCCAATTTGGCAATAAATCTCATATTTGGCTAGATTACCATAGACTAGTACATTTCGTAACAATATATAAATATATGTATGTATGTATAGTATATCGCCAATATCTAAAGTTTCACGGTACTGTCGTTATAAAAGCTGAAATAAAAATGATAATTCAGTAAAAATAAATATTTCTAGTTTTACCATAGGTGATGGATTACTCTTTGAAACTGAATACGAAATTGCAATTATCTACTTAAGACTCTCTTAGATTTAAATATTAACATAAATTTTGTGCAAATTTCAACTTTTGATTGGTGAGGTGAAAGGTCTTATTAAATTTTTGAAGTTCTTAAGTTTCAAGATGACATTTACCGAGCCTGCTATCAAATTAAATATTTTAAAAGGTTACAGTTAACTAGCTCTGTTGAAGACATTATGCATTCATTGTAATACTTGAAAAAATAAGAAATTTTAGCGACCCAAATTTTGAAAAAATATCATCTTGATATTTTTATCACTCACATAATTCTAGCTTTAAGCGAACAAATTAATATTGTTTTACTTACATCTAACGCTATCATAAACTTTGATACGACAAAAATTGAACAGTATGAAGTTAACTATCTTCAACATACTCCAAGTAATTAATATTAATGGAATTTTTCTTGTCTAAGCTCTTTTAACTCTAAAAGTATCTAACAACTATTAATTATAACCACATTCCCTCTGACCATTACTGTCAAGATTTTTTTTCTTTTCCTTTTGTTTTGACCATTTAACTTGCTAATTTTATTGATATGAGCAAAGGTTTCAGGCTATAAGTCTTTTAGTCTTTTGTTAAACTCTAGGTCTGTAAACATTTTATTCAAACTATATATGTCAAATTAGGAAGTGGATAATTTGCAAACTTAGACATATAAAAATAAATGAATAAATAAGTAAATAAATATATATATATATATCTATCTATCTATATATATATATACAGTGGAATCTTCATCGTTTTCCGTATATGTCGTTTATTTCATCCAGTCCCGATGATAATATTCCTTTGTTATATTCCCGCATTTATAGTTTTACCGTATTTATCGTTTAGTGCAATAATTCCCTTTAAAAACGGTAGATAGAGGCTCGATAGAGATCTATTTATATATAAAACAGTTCCGAAACTGACTGATTGGCTGACTGACTGACTGACAGATAACGCACAGGTCAAACCGCTGGACCTAAAAGGTTGAAATTTTGCATGGCGAATCTTCTTATAGTGTAGGGGTGCACTAAGAAAGATTTTTGAAAAATTCTTAGATTTTTTTAAATTATATTTTTAAGCTGCTTTTGTGACATTTTTTAAAGTTTGCATTTAAAATAATAAATTGAGGGTTATAAAATTTATATCACGTGAAATATCATAAAAATCCGTTTAAAATGAAATCTTTTTTGAATCTTTACCTCCATTTTTTGATTTTTGGTGAATTTTTAAACATTAATTTTTAGAATTTAATTTATTAAATGCTAATCACGTGCTTCCTTTTCTTTTTGCGATACTTTAAATTAATTTTACGTCACGTGCTTAACAACGAAATAAATTGACAAATAATTACACTATAAAAAGAACTTTTTATATACCATGCTTTTAAATTTTCTGTTGAATCATATAAACTTGACAATTCTATGTATTAATAAATACTTTTTTTAAAATTTTTTGATGAAATATCCCATCAACTTGAAAGAAAATTAAGTTAATTGGAAGTTAAGTTGTGTTTAACTTTTCTTTCCCGTTCCTGCCGATAGATGGCTGCACCAGTCTACAAAACAAAATGAACTGAAAATAATAAAAACATGGTAAAAATCAGTTTAAAGATGGCTAAAAGTATTTAAAAAAAGTGCATTGTCATCGTGGTCTGAGCGATTCTAAAAGTTTCAAATGTCTAGCTAGTCGGGAAGTTAAAAATTGATTGCAAGATTTGTACTGGACAAACACACAAACACACACACAAAAACAAGAAAGCAAGTTAATAAAAACATGGAAAAAAATATTGAACTACGATTAAAAAAAGGTAAAATTTAACCTCTAGACTAATTGAGATGGAAGTTTTTTAAGAATTTAATTCAAAATAGTATGTTTTATGGATATTAAACATACAAATTAATTGCGTACATTGACCGTTGTATTTAATTTGAATGAACTCCGTAGCGAAGCACGGATATTCAGCTAGTGTATATATATATACATACACTCATGTTCAAAATTAAGAGAATTTTCAGATTTGGCCGGAGGATGGACGAATGGCTAGGGCGCTGGCATTCGGTACCAAAGTCTGTGGGTTTGAATCCCAGGCTTGGCATGGACGTTTATAGCCATTCGGAATCGGCTTTAAGCGGTAGGTCCCGGTCTAATTTGCCCTCGTGTAGTAAAAATTGACCGTAGTGCTCCAAACCAAACCAAAAAAACCAATCAGATTTGGTCGATTATCACAAGAACTACTGAACAGATTTAAATAAATGTTGTTATGTACATAGATTGATACAATGCCAAAAAAATAACCATTCAACAGTTATAATACACACGCATGATCGTGCGTAAGACGCATCGGCGTCGGAAGGTATAAAACAGAGCTTACAATATTGAACAAAAAAATGGGTTAATAAGGGGTATGGTCCCCTCTTACACTTATACAGCTCTCACAAATTGAATTCATACTGGAAATCAGGAAGTTTATGAGCCTCTGTGGCAGTCGATCCCACTCCTCCAGCAACGCTGATTTCAGGCCCTGGATGGTTCTGGGAGGTGGAAAGAGAGTTGCAATCGCCCTCCCCAGAGCATCCCAGGCATGCTGTATGGGGTTTAGGTCTGGAGATCTGGCTGGCCAATCCATCCGGCGAATATCTTCACTTTTCCGAAATTCGTCCAATAGACGAGCTCTATGCGGGAGCGCATTGTCGTCCATTAAAATGAAATCAGGGCAACTGCATCCCTGAACATAGGGCTCCAAGTCGAACATAGGTCTCCAAGATCTATACACAAGATCTCATCCCTAAACCTCACACCAGTCACAGAGCCTCTGCAGAACACATGGAGTGGTGTGAGCTCACCCAATATGATACTTTCCCAGACCATCAAGCCTCCGCTGCCATAGTGGTCTCTTTCTTGGACGTTGGAGGTCAGGTAGCGGCTTTCTGGTTCTCTCCAGAGGGAGGTACCTCGAGAATCAGTGTCCAGGCTTAATCGCGACTCGTCTGGGAAGAGAACATTACCCCACTGCAGTCTGGTTCAAGGCTGATTTTTTCTGCACCAAACTCAACGGCTGCACACCACTCCATGTGTCTGACAAAGGGTCCCTGACTGGTGAGAGATATAGGTATGAGATCATTCTAGCCTATGTTCGACTTTTTGGGGAAGCAGTTGGCCCTCGGTTCAATTTTATGGACTACAATTCTCGTCCACATGAGGCTCACCTAGTTGACGACTATCTTGAAATTGATGATATTCGCCGGATGGATTGGCCAGCCAGGTATCCAGACCTAAACCCAATTGAACATGCCTGGAACCCTCTTGGGAGGGCAATTGCCGCTCGCCATACCCCTCCGAGAACCATCCAGGAGCTGAAAACTGCGTTGTTGCAGGAGTGGGACTTACTTCCACAGGGATTCATCAAACTGCCTCGTTTCCAGTATGGCAACGCACTGTGACAGCTGTATGACTATTAGAGTCGTCTATACCCCCTATTAAAGTCATTTTATGTTCGATTCTGCAATGTCGGTTCGGACATTCCTGTTCTGATGAGCCTAACTGACGATCATGGGTTCGCACCATGACTGTTGTATGGTGTATTTTTTTCTCTTGTATAACTATGTATCCATACCAAATTTCATTAAAATCCGTCAGTTAGTTTTCCAGAAATTCGACAAAGTGTGAAAATTCTCTTAATTTTGAACATGAGCGAAAATAATTTACTCTTTTCAAAATTATTTTGTTTTCTTCATTTCATTTTATTCATTGTTTTTTCTTCATATTTCTATTTCAATATCCTCTTTTCACAATTATATAGAAGAAAATATAATTTATTCTAATTTAGCATGAACAGTAACTAGTATTTTTATAATTAACAAAATAATCTTTATTAATTTTTGTAATAAAAGAAATTTACAGTTCTCAAAATTAATTGCTGACAAACTGCAATCAATATATTCTTTAATATATATATATATATATATATATATATATATATATATATATATATATATATATATATATATATATATATATATATATATATATATACTAGCCGGGCTTCGCCCGGCTATGCTCGGGCCATCCGTCCACCAAACATACGGCTTTGAATTGATTGATTGAGAGGGAGAATTTTCATAAGAGGTACTATTAATTTGCAGCCCCCCCCCCAAAAAAACCACAAAAAGAAAAATTGTTATTCGTATTAACTCCCACCACTACCTGGTAGGATATGAGCATACCTGCATTACAAAAAGATAAATTTTCATGTGAAAAGTAATCGGCTGGCTACTTTAGCCTATATTTCTGCAATACAAAAATTCAAATTTCCTGAAATTTGTGTTATTGGTGACATAATAATGCATTGTACATTGAAATTATATAAGTGCATGTATTAGGCAGAATTGCACATGTCTATGTTGCAAAGTATTCTGTATTTGGTTTAATCAAAAGATAAGCACAATTGAAATATTAAACAGGCTTCCGGAGCATATGGTATTGTGGAAAAACAAATAAATCTCTCAATAAACACCAAAATTTCCTACATATAAATATTTATATAAAGAAAATTTGAATATGCACTTTTTAAATATTTTAGCGTGTAATCAACAAATCAGAGAAATGGCGAACTTCATACAAAAATATCTTAGTAGAATATTTATCTAAAACCAAAAACTAAACTAATCAGCAAAGAAAGAAATACGTGAAATATGAACAGTTTTGGAAAAACATCGGTAAAATGAAAATAAAAATTAAAGAAATATTTGTTGTTTAGACACTTTAAACGTGGTTCTATATATCTAAACTCAAAACTGAAAACACCGTGTAAACAAAACTGAAGGTAGATATAGAACTATGAAATGAGAACAAAAAGAATCTTATGTCACACGTTCACGTTTAATGATTCAACAACTTCTCAAGAAAGGATATACGGGCCTACTTTCCTAGTCTCAGGTCTTTCGAAAATAATTCGCTATCGAGAAACGTCAGAAATGACGTCACGATGAGGGCGTTCTTGCAAGCTAGAAGAAAATCGGTAGTCTCAGGCCATTTCTCGGTAGCTAAACTCACTTCATATTTCTCACTTAGAGGGTAAAACTTTCCGCCAAACTTGAATCGGTGAGAATGTACTTCGCTTTCGAGTCTAAGATGGTCGACGATTTCGTGTTGATTGTGTTCAAATGAAATGATTTTTAATGATTTTTAATGATTTTTGTCAATTTATTGGCCAACAAAGTGCGAAAGCAAAATAAAAATGCCGTTGCAGTAGCCATTCTTCATTATACATAAACGTCAATTCCAGTGCTACGCACGTTAGCGTAATACTATATCAAGAGATAAATGAAAAATATACCCATGCGGTGACGTCAAACTTTATCTCTTTTGAAGTTTGACCTCACCGCATGGGTATAGTTTTCATTTCTCTGATTCATTTTTTAGTGAGAATCACGCTGTGAATGAATCACGCTGTGTTTACGTTTTGTTCGGTGGAGTATGCATTTAGAATTGAAATATCTCTGAAATTATTAAAGTAACAGAATAAGTGTACGCAGAATAAATTATCAACTTTTAAAGCTCTTTACAAATATGTAACATTTATGTACGTTCGTGAAAAAAAAATACATCGATTTCGACATTTTCAAATATGGCTGAATTTCATAATGGTCCGGTACACCCGGAAGTGTGACCAACAGACTCCACGATTGCTTTATTAATATAGATATTTCTGACCCAATTCTTGAAATCTCCCCCTCTCATCCAAATTAATCATATATGGTATTGAATGGATAATTTCCTTTAAATATATTCTAATTTAAATTATTTTCGCTTGGACCAGCACTTTTCGCACAATTTTTATGGAATCAACAACTAGAAAGGATGTATTTTTAAAAAAACTCCTTATTTCCTTCAATCCATTAAGAACATAATTAAATTTTCTCTTCGAAAGATATCTAAGCCACAACTCTTATTGTTAAATCTGCAATTGTCGTGAAAGTTCAGAATAATATCTGCATGACAATAGAATATCTGAATAGCTTCCTCCTTTAAAAAAAGAACACTTAAATAACTTTTGATGAATGCTTTTCTGCTTCATAATGAGAAATGACGATTGCAAGCAGTTGATTAAAATATATTCTAGATGGCTTTCATGCATATTTGTTAGAATAAATTCCTTTTGTTTCTGCATATTTCACCGCCATATTTCACTATCAATAGAGTAAGAATTGAAACAGTATGCAAAACTGAGCTCCGCGATTGGAATATTAATTAATGTCATGCACACATTTAAAACTAAAATGCATTTTAACGTTTGAATTAACTTCTATCCTTTTATTTGAAATTTCGGCTTTTGGATAATTTTAAGGTTTGTAAAAATTTTTTCAAACTGTAAATATCAAATTGGGAAGTGGATAATTTGCAAACTTAGACATATAGAAATAAATAAATACATAAATAAGGCAAATATATACAAATATATATTTTTTTTCAAACTGTAAATGTGAAATTAGAAAGTGGATAATTTGCAAACTTAGACATATAGAAATAAATAAATAAATAAATAATGTATATATATACAAATATATATTTTTTTTCAAACTGTAAATGTCAAATTAGAAAGTGGATAATTTGCAAACTTAGACATATAGAAATAAATAAATAAATAAATAATGTATATATATATACAAATATATATATACCTGGTGACCAGAATTAAAATACCCCTACTCTGACTTCCCTGTACAATGAACTACTCAGTGAAAAGACTTCAAATTTTGTACACATACTATTCAAGACATGAGGACACAAACGGATCACGCGAAAAACTGTTTAGTTCTTCAAATCACCGATAGAGGGCGATGTACAATTGGACATATGTTGAAAATACACAGAAACACATTTTATTTGAACGTACCAAACATTCACGGTATATACACCTTACCGATGCAGGGAATGCTGCTCAATATGGTTTCCTTCTTGTAGATGTAAAATCTGCAGTCTGTGGACAGCTTGTTGAACTGCGGATCACAGCTGGTCAACTGAAATGCGTCTCATATTCAGAGTGATACCTTCTTTCAAGTCTGCAAATGTTGCTAGAGGTCCTCAATAAACAAGATTTTTTAAGTGTCCCCACAACTAAAAAATCACACGGATTAAGATCCGTAGAACGAAATGGCCAGGTTGTCGGAAACGCACGATTGACTATTATGCCATTTGTGGAACGCTGACAAAGAAACTGTTGTACACAGAGCCCAATGTGTGGAGGCGCTCCATCCTGCACCAAAGTAACTGAACCAAGACATTGCTGGTTTTGCAAATGGGGTACAACAGAAGTTTCAAGTATCATTTTGTATCTGTTGGCCGTCATGGTGCATGTTACAGGGTCATTGCGACTAGTCTCTTCGAAAAAGAAATGTCCAAGAATGAATGTGGCTGTGAATCCACACCAGACTGTAAATTTAGGTGAGTCGAGTCTCTCAGAAGGTTCGGAGATTTTGCGAGTCCCTAATTCAGCAGTTATGGTTGTTCGCTGTTCCACTGAGGTGGAAATAGACCCGGTCACTCCCCAGAATCTGCCATGGCAACGATGCACCTACTTCAACTGTGGCAAGAAATGTGAATGCAAAGGTAAGTTGCTTCTCCCTGTCAATGGACAGCAACTGTTAATTATGACTCATTTTGAACGTGAAACAATGCATCCGTTAAACTCATGTTCACTTGGCATGAGGTTCATTTTTACCATGTTTTTATTAACTTGCTTTCTTGTTTGTTTGTGTGTTTGTCCCTTACAAATCTTGCAATAGATTTTTAACTAACATCCCGACTAGCTAGACATTTGAAACTGTTAGAATAGCTCAGAACACGGTGACAATGTATTTTTTAATACTTTTAGCTATCTTTAAGCAGAATTAAATAAATTTTCAGTAATTTTCAGTTAATTTTGTTTTGTAGACTGGTGCAGCCATCTATCAGCCGGGACGGGAAGCAAAAGCTAAATGCAAGTTAACTTCCAATTAACTTAATTTTCTTTCAAGTTGATGGGATAATTCATCAAAAAAATTTTTAAAAAGTATTTATTAATACATAGAATTGTCAAGTTTATATGATTCAACAGAAAATTTAAAAACATGATATATAAAAAGTTTTTATCTTGTAATTATTTGATTTTGCTTTTACCGGCAAATTTAAAGTATTCAAAATTTTCAATTTGTTTAAAAATATTTCTAAGGTATAATATCACTTATTCTAAAAGCTTTTAAGAAAACTGTCACCGATAAACACCGCAGATTGAAAGCAAATGGTTTATTGATTTCTTGGGACTAAACGAAATATCCTATCTCGAGAAACAGATAATATACTTCACGGAAGGTTTAAATATTGAGTAAATAGATTTCCATTCTGCAGATTGATATGAATGTATAAAATGAAAAATTAAAAACAACTACGATTTATTTTGAATGATATTCTGTACTTGTTCGTGTAGTATGATTATGTCTACAGTAAATCGTATTGATAAAGCAATATGCGGCAGAATGTACTCCCAGATTTCAATGGGTAATAAAAAAAGATCGAAACTATTTTCAGCAAAAGCTTTATATTTTCGAAAAGTACTTAAAATCTAGGGTTTTGCCACTAGGTTTTGAAAATGACATCACTCAGGTAGCGCCCGTTATTTGCGATGCATACCGCAGCCATTCTCTAAAGCAATGGTCCCAAACTGGTGGTACGCAAGAGAATTTAAGATGGTACGCAAAAAGGTTTTCAGAGCTACAGTGTATGTGAAAAACAAGTACAAGAAGAGACTCAGAGTGGAAAACGTCTTATGATTAACGATAAGCACTATTGACCCTGACATAGAAGCTCTAATAAGAAATAAGCATAAGAAACAGCAAGGATTTCATTCAGGCTGCTGATTCATTCAGGCTGAAAATTTGTCTACTATTTCCAGCTACATGAATGCTGATAATCCAATAAAAATGGTATTTTTAGATAGCCGGAACCTTTCTGTACCCTGCAACAGGATTCATTTTATCAATTTCATCCACAAAAGGAATTTATGAGTGTTTAAAACACACTATACCAGATTTTTCCCCAGAATAATTTAAATTTTAAAATATTTCTTGTAGTTTTTGAAAAACGAAAAATGCCCCAAGGTGTAAATTTTATTTCTCTATTATGGAGTACAATTTAAAAAAAATCTTTGAATCCGAGTGAGCAATCCTTGGACACATTTTCTCCGTAGGTTAACATTGATGTGAGAGAATCCAATAGGGTTTGTACACAACTGTCTTAAACGTATTCTGCATGATCTATTTCGTATAATTAACATTAGTAGAAACAAACAAGTATTGAACAAAATGAGTATCGCCTACTTTATAAAATATGTATTTACTCTCTCATATCGACATGTAAGTTTGTACTGATCGACGTATATATCCAACATTTATTTACTTAGATTCATGTGAGGGTATTAATAAACACTTGGTTGGTTCTCGACACTGGCTCATTATATTCTCATTATATCTGCCAAAAGTCACATAAATTTCTCAAACATATCTCTCTCTAATACGGAGTATGAATTTTTGAAAAAAAATCTTTCAATCCAAGTCGGCAAACCTTGGACACATTTTCTCCATGGTTAACATTGAGATGAGCGAATCCAATAAGGTTAGTACCCAGCATCCTTAAGGCTCCTGATAAAGACATATTAGTATTGGGTAATTGTATTCTCCATTTGTTAATAACAATTACGCATAAACGGCTTTTTCTAGCACTATGGATTTATTTTCTGTATATTTTTTATTTATACTGTTCCGTTTTCTGGGTTCAATGGGATTGAATAAAAATCTCTTCAAAAAGTGCACACAAAATAAAATTTATTATTCTCTAAATTCTTCAGGCGCATACACAATTACTAACAGAAAACACGTAACAACTGTCTTCTTTACAACAGAAAACACAAGTCAGGATAACAGAGTCTTCAATACAATACTCGCCTAACGCACTTTCAATACATTGATTACGCAGCAGAAGAGAGCACTAACTCCCAGTCCAGTCCAGTCGATCCGATAGGATTAATTTTCGGAGTGCCTAACTTTTCGTTGTAACTCCCGTACTGAATTCGATGAGTTATCAAGATAGGTACTCTTAAGTTTGGTTACGTGTTAATCGTACACTTTGAGTTAGTTAATTGAAATAATGAAAATGCGTTGCAAAATTGGTATTAAAGGTGAAGCACAATTTAACAGTCCTTTAAGAGTGCTTAAAAGATCAAGAAGTTAAAAAAAATTACGAGAATTGCTTAATAAAAGTAAAATTAATTTATTATAATCATTATTAGAAGTAATATATATAAATATATATAAGTATTTAAGAAGTTACTTTTATTTATTTATTTATATATATATATATATATATATATATATATATATATAAAAAATATGTACAAACACAAAAACCTTTCAAACTCAAAATTCTTCTTAAATTTTCTTGTGTGTAGATTAATTACGTTTTTCCTGACATGGGTTGACCTGACATGTCACACACACACACACACACAAACACACACACACACACACACACACACACATATATATATATATATATATATATATATATATATATATATATATACACTGAAGTGCCACTGAATTAGGGATACCTACCTAGTAACGAGTTGGGCCTCCTCTGGCCTTGATAACGGCTGCCACACGACGAGGCATAGATTCAACAAGTTTCTGGAAACGT